>JBAIZL010000003.1:3617500-3935000 GCA_036971475.1 Prosapia bicincta | reverse complement strand
TCCTATATATATATATATATATATATATATATATATATATATATATATATATATATATATATATATATTCTAGGTTTTTGCAACACTGTTTTCTTGTATTCAGTATCATAAGTCTACTACAACCCCCGGTCAGTGATGCCCGATGATGAAGATACTACCTATCTTTGAAAGTTAACTCGCATAAATACCAAGTAAGATTCTTGTTTAAGATATATATATATATATATATATATATATATATATATATATATATATATCGCAGTATGTTTTCTTGTGTATTAATAAAGAACAAAAGTCTAAATACAAATACAAGAATTATAATTGAATTTACAATTCAAAGCTTTTCGTTGGCTAGCAGTACTAACATCATCAGGAATATTAAACAATTGATATGAATTGTTTAATATTCCTGATGATGTTGGTACTGTTAGCCAACGAAAAGCTTTGAATTGTAAATTCAATTATAATTCTTGTATTTGTATTTAGACTTTTGTTCTTTATATATATATATATATATATATATATATATATATATAGCCTATATATTACTTTATCCATTGTTTTTCCGTTGCACTGACTTTATGAAGTTAATATATTAATATTGTAAGTAATTTTATCCACCATTAAGTTAAATCAAGGTAAAATCATTGCACTTAATGGTGGATAAAATTACTTACAATAGTAATATATTAACTTCATATTCATATATATATATATATATATATATATATATATATATATATATATATATATATATATATATATATATATATATATAGAATATCAAATGTGTTTTCCTGTTTGAATATTTTTAAGATCAAATAATATACACAAATACAGGAATATTTAATTTATTGAACTCAACTATTGAGTTTATTGTTCAATAAATTAAATATTCCTGTATTTGTGTATATTATTTGATCTTAAATATATATATATATATATATATAGTTCAAATTCTCAGTCTCTAATAAAATACTTTTTATTCATCCATTCAAGATCAAATATATTTTTTAAACATATAATAGAGTACAATTGATGTTAATACAGTTTTTTAAAATATTACAGTACAGTCTCACTAATCCGGACTTGATGGGACCGGACCCGGTCCGGATCAACGAAAGTCCGGATTAGACGGAAAAAGCCAAACAAATGCATACAATATGTGTTTTAGGTGGGAAAACATATTGAAATTGTAGTTTTAGTGAAATTGAGGCCTAAATATAGCTTACAGTACAGTATTTCATAGCTTATGTAGCAAAAAATCCTATAATTATAACAGAAAAGTCATGACATAAATAAATATCTAAGCACCTTTCTCGTTGAATAAAAGTATTCACATAAAGTTATTTACACTATACTGTATAAACGCACAAAAAACTCAAACAAAAATGAAACTGAAACAAAGACAAACTTTAAAAAACTTAGTGAAAAAAGTCCGTAATGTTCTTTTGTTTTAACGATGAATGACGTCGTTTCACAGTACGATCTCGTAGGCGTTTCAAGGTCAGTAGCTCCGCAGTTGACGTATCACTTTGTTTCTCAAAGTAAGTCATCAACCCCTCCAGCATTGCAGCCGCCTCATCATGAGTTAGGCTGACAGGTTCGTCTGTGTAGTCTTCCTCTTCCGAGCTGTCATTTTCTGCGTTTGCAGTGCACACCGCGACGATTTCGTCCTCGTTGAGCACTTGATGACCAATGTCATTATCACTGATAATCCACTCGGAAATATCAGTGTCTTTCAACTCGGCACAACCCTCCAATTGTTGAAAAATCTGAACAAATTCATTGTCGTCATTAGTAGGTTGACTGTCAGATTTTCCACTTTCCTGTGGCATTTCAGGCCACAATTTTTTCCAGCTTTTTTGTAGTGTAGACGGTTGAATTTCCTCCCACGATTCTGCAGCCATATAAATGACATCCTTTATAGTCACTTTTTTAAGATTTTCAATAAATTTTGTAGCTGGATCGGCTTCTTGTTGTTCCAAAAGCGATAAAATTAACTTTTTCCTATATCGCCGTTTTATCGCTTCGATCACGCCCTGATCCATCGGCTGAATGAGAGCCGTTACGTTAGGAGGAAGAAATTTAACAAAAATGTCACCATGACGCAATTCTTCTTCATTTGGGTGGCATGGGGCATTATCAATTAGTAAAACCGCTTTTCGAGGGAGTTTTTTCTCTTTTAAAAACTTTTCTGTTGTTGGAACAAAGTTTTCAAAAAACCAGTCCTTAAAAATTTGACTGTTCATCCAAGCTGATTTTTGGAACTTGTATTGGGCCGGTAGAACACTTAAATTGACATTTTTAAAAACCCTAGGCTTTGCGGATTTCCCTATCACCAAAAGTGGAAATTTTAGATCGCCAGAAGCATTACTGCAGGGCAGCAAAGTCATACGTTCTTTCTTAACTTTATGGCCTTTTGCTACTGAATCTAATTTGGAAGCTAAAGTTTTTTTTGGGAACATTTTATAATTTAATCCAGTTTCGTCAGCGTTGAACACCTGACAAGGTTGTAAGTTTTCATCTCTGAGAAACTTGCCAAATTTGTCTTTGAATTTTTCACTTGCATCACTGTCACCTGACAAAATTTCACCACTTATTCCGAGTTGACGGATGCCGTGTCGTTCCTTCCACCGTGACAGCCATCCCACACTGGCAGTAAAATTAGGGTCTCCTTTTAACTTTTCATTCAGTTTCAGCGCGATCGTTTGCAAATTTACACCCGATAAAGGAACACCCTGTTCCCGTTGTTGGCAAAACCAAACATACAAAGCATCATCTAGGGTTTCATTTTTTGGTTTTTTTAAAGTGCTTCTGCCGCCTAAACTGTCTTTACTAACCATTTTTGCACAAAAATCTTCAATTTCCTGTCGCTTTTTTTTCCAATCGGAAACAGTTTGTTTTCCCACACCTAACTCTTTTGCAATTTTAATAAGCGATTCACCTCCATCAATACGAAACAAAGCTTGGAGTTTTTGTTCCATTGTCACTGTCACTGACTTACGTTTAGTCGCCATTTTCACTGAACACTGAACGAGACGTAAATAAAAAACACAGATCAATATCGCACTAGAATTAAATGACAACTGAGCAGATATCTTGCGAGAAGCAGGAAAAGTGGCATCTGTCCGACAAAACAACTGACCTGACGCCAGACGGATAGACTGTTTATCCGTTTAGTCAGCGGTCCTTTATCTTTTGTTTATCGCAAGTGTCTCTGATGTCACGTACGTTGTAGTGTTGGGTGATCTAATTTGTATATATTTTTTCAAAGAAGTTTTTTCTACTTTAGTAGGCAAAAGAAACAAACAAGTGGTACACCTATTTCATATTTTAATGAATAAATTATATTATTTGAGTATTAAAGTAGGAAAACCCCTTTGAAAAATAACAAATATAGACGTATAAAAATAAATATTTTTGTGGACAGCAGACTGATTGTGCACTGTAAAATACTATAACTAAACAAAACTTTTGGGCCGTCCGGATTAGCCGGAGGTCCGGATCATCGGAGACCGGATTAGCGAGACTGTACTGTAATTCATTAATTGAATTTAATTAAGTAATTGTAGTTTTATACCGGAGAAAAACTTTTTACAAAAGGGGTAAGGTATGCAATATAGTTACTCAGTCCTATTTGGCTTGAAATAAGTGACAACATATGATTTCATAAAACAGTTGATTTTATGTTACAGGGTCTGTGGTAGAACCTATGTTTCAACCCATAGGTCAAGTTACTTTATTTATAATAATTGTAATTATTTAATGAAAAGTAACCTAAATAAAATTTCTCTTTGCTGGCCCAAGTAGGAATTAACCTTGAAAGGTTTTTGTTTCTGTTTCTTGTTTTCACACATACAAAGCAGTAAGTTTACAAAGGTTTACATTTAGTCGGCAGAGTACTCTAGCCTTGAATCCTGGTAGTGTATGTGTGTGTTTCTGCCTCCAGGCCCACTCAGCATGTTAGTGGGAGTACTTAGAGTTAAAGCTAAGGTAAAGATGGGCGTCTGAAGCAGTGTTGGCCACATTAACTTTGTAGAACACAGTACTGCCCATGTAAGGTAGCCTCTCTGACTCGTCTAAGCCATCTTTAGGCGAAAGCATACGAGAGGTTCGTTCAATGTTTACGCTAGATCAGAGGCGCGCGAATATTTTCGAACGCATTAGTTTGTCTTCGGTGGGGTTCCCTCCGGAGGAAGTACATCAAATAAAATGCGGACCTCACGTGTTCGGCTTCAGTTATAGTGTGTGCGTGAAAAAGAACGTTTGTTCGTTCTTCCCTGTTGTGTTTCATTGGACATGGAGTGGCGTAGCTCTGATTCGTTACAATTAATAGACTTGTACAGACAACATGAACGTTTATGGAACCTCATTGATGATTATTATAAAAATAAAATAAAGTAAAATGATACCTGGGACGAAATTAGTGAGGTAATGAAGTGTGGCTCACAAGACGTTAAAAGAAAATGGAATCCCTGTTGGGGTCGTTCAGAAGTGAACGTCAAGAACAAGAAAATAGAGTAAAACCCGGTAAAAGTATGTCCCTCTTTACAGATTATACAGAGAAATCGTCCACCACAGTCTCTGCGACCCCTGCATCTTCGTGTTTCCCTTGCCTTACTTATAACAATCTACTATGCACTAGCAACGGTTATGTCGTCTTCTGACGCCATTTTTACTATGTTATTAGATATGAAATTGTATCTTTTATTTATTGATTAATTATGGTAAAAACAAGAGTCATTAATACTTATCTTTCTAGATTTTATAAAACTGAAATTTTATTTAAATATATTAGTTTGCTCTTTGGTAAAAAAAAACATCGAAATTATGTTATTTCAACTACTTAAATGAACTAACAAAAAACAAAAAGAAAACAAACATGCTAGCTTGTAAAAAAAGTGTTTTAAGCTTGCCTAACGCATAATATCGTTTAAATATAGTATACAGTTAGGTAGTAGGCTAGACATGACCCGTGGTTATAGAAAAAAGATAAAAACTTATAAATATAAAATAACCTAGAACAAAATGAAAATAATAATATAAAAATTAGAGACAAAATTAAATTAATAATAATAAAGTTTTAAAATTTTAGCGTAAAAAAATCTACGAGAAAGGGCCATTTACTGTTGTTTACGTCATATAGGTAGGGGGGAAGTTATGAAAAAATTGTTTTAACTACTACCTTTGTTCACAGGTTTATTGACTTGAGAAAAGTTTGGCAAATTTTTATTTTAAACAGAGTAAAATGTAGACCTAATATTCTTTTTCGTTGGATAGTTTTTTACAGTTTCTATTATAAATAATGGCTTTGTTTTGTATCCACTATCTAAATCAATAAGTGTCTCTACTTTTAGTACAAAAATTTAATTGATTAAAAAAAATATCTAATTTGCGTTGTTATATCTTGGATTTCCCGGTCTGTTGACGCAGAAGCTTATGGCTAGCGGGCACTTGTAGAACAGGAAAGTCGGGGCCACCGTCAGAGAATGTGGAGCGTGTGCTGCGACGTTCCTTTGGAGACGCACAAAGCAAGTTTCTCAGACCTTGTGCTCCAGTTTTATTATTGTTTAGTCAGTGTACTAAGTGTTAATATTACTTGGCCGTTGCTTACTCTACTATTGGGAACTTTAAGACACACAACGCTTCCAGAATATTTACCATTTTCACTTATAACGGCGCGTTAATGAACTGATGCGTGTTTAACTGTCACAGGTCATTGAACATTGCCTGCGGTCAGTGCGTGTTGTTATCGCTGTCAGTTTATCTGATGCATAGTTGCACTTGGAAATACCGGAGCGACTTCTGGTTCACGCGACACTAGATTTACACAGCAAAGAAATGTTACCTGTTTTATGTCAAATTTGCGCTGCACCTTCATCTTAACATATTTAACAAGTCAGTTACGTACAAATGTCAATTCTTTAGTGCACGTGACAAATTAAATAGCATTATAGAATAAATGATAAGCAGGTTAAATATCGATTCAAAAGCTTATTTATTTATCGCCACGTTTCGGAAACTAATTTGTTGCCCTTATCAAGCCTGTAGTGCTATGACGAAACAAAGTCCTTACTTTTAGAGTTCAAATGAGTAACGTGAGGAGGTAAAGCATCAAACATCCTACACTTTATCAGAAATTTTCTTTGAGCTATAGCTCTGCTAACTTGTCTTTCCGCACTACAAAATATGATTGTAGTAATTGGCACAAAACTGATAGAAAACTTTCGTGGCGTGCTAAGTAACCGAAGTATCTTTGCAAGCCAATCAGATTTACTAAATATTAGCCGTTATTTTTTTATATTACTTTCAGGACCTCAAGTAAGAGGGGGGGGGGGGGTTCAAAACCCACCGAAGTTATGAAACGAAACTAAAATTTTAATGATTTTTAAGTAGAAATAAGGAAGTACTTGGCACGAGCGGTCGTTTGGATAAAATTGTCTCCTGATTTTCTCTTGCTACATGTTTAGTCGTAAATATTAACTCACCCACCCCCAACTACTTGAAAAAATTCTTGACCCCTAATTACAATAACTTCTAAAAATGTATGTATTAATTTTAAAATAATTACTTTTATTAATTTGTTTTTACTAATTATGATTACAAATAATAAACAATTAACAAATACTAAACTAAGGTACAAAATAACGGATAAAAAAAATTGTGCCCGTATACAAAATATAATATTTAGTGTTTTTTTTTTAATATTGTTAAAACCGGTATTATTAGGTCAACCATTAATTTTTCTTGCATTATCTTACCCAAAATACCCATATAGCAAAGTCCCCATTGACTCTTTAATTCTTGTCTAGACATTGACAATTACATATATTAGAACTAGCCCAACACTACACTACACTAACTCGAATGGTTTGGTTCTCTCCATTATTCTAAACATGCACTGTTTATCGAGAAGTTGAAGAACCTAAAACTTTTTGATGAAATTTCCATAAAATTTAAAAAGTCTATATTATTTGATTCCCATCTTCACTTACGTTTTTCGCAGTTACTGCCTGAGTTGACAATTAGACACAGCTTCTGAAACGGCCGTCTTCAATCAAGTTAGTTTAAAAGGCGTGTTATTTATTTACAGAAGGATTAGAATTTTAAGATAGATTTCTCATACGCTGGTAAAGAAGTGGTTGTTTTGATATACCGACTGTGATTATAAGATAATAAACAAACGTTCAAACGCAACTCTCTTACAATATTTTTTGTCTAAATAAAACATTTTTTTACTTTGGTAAAATTAATTTTTGTAATAAAAAATTATTAATATTATCGCCTGTAAAGTTATTGATTACACTCCATCAATAAACGTTTTCACATTTCATCAATATAAATTGTTTAATTGTCAATAAATTTGATTAAAATACAACAATAAAGTTCATTTAATGCAGTAAAAATTGATAAAACTGTGTGATAACATTGATCAAATTTTATTATTAAAACTGAGTTTATTATATTATCAATAAAAATATATTAACTGAATTTATAAAATGGATTAAAATACACTGAGTAGACAATTTTAGAATGGGTCTAAGGTTTAACAACAATTATTTATGCGTTTTATGCTCTGCCCATGTAAAAGTCGAAACTTAGCTCAATGATATTATAAGTTGGTGGGGGCACTTTTTGTTCTACTCAAGTCGTTATACTCTCTTTACGTTAATTGTCTGGAAATAAAAAAAATTATCATGATTATACATCGTCCATAGCAATTCTGAATAAGTGGTTTATTAGATTCGTATGGGTTTCAATATGGACTGAACGTTCGCGTGCTTCAAGGTTATCCATCGAAATGGTTACAATGGAGATCGTGGTCACCGTAAGTGAAGAAGAAGAAATAAAGACAAGAATAATGGTTGGAAACAAAAACAAATTGCATAGTTAAATTTTATAATAAAAGTTATAATTGCCATCATAGTTAGGAGCACGATTAACAATTAACGATTTTACAAGACCTTCATCAGGCCTGTGGTAATAAACACGGGTAGAGAGGCATTGAAGTTTAACAAATATTCTGTGGGAAAATTAGGTAAACATTTAAAGAGAGATGTTCCCCGTCTAATACAGCAAACCAGGTTATGTACAGGAAGAACAAGGAGTAGAAAAGTGTTAGACTGTATCATTGCTAGAAAGTCGTAGTGTATGTCAAGGACCAACTTCTTTAATAGGTTAATCATGTCTGTACAACAAACGTTGATAAAAGTACAGCCAAAAGGAATTCGATGAAGAGGAAGTGACCTTCGTCGGGTGAGAATAACCGGGGGGTTTGTTGGGTCGAGGACGATCTTCGACATGGAAAAAGAAGATTAATAAAGTAATTAGAAAATTTCAATTATAAAGGAATTACAAACTGTAATTAAATGTTGTAATTTTTTGTTAAAGTTAGAATTAAAACAGAATTCAAACCACAACAATAAAAGCAACTTACTTCCTTAAGTAGCCTATGATTTCGTTTGCTTGAATGTAACACGATATAAAGCTTTGAATGTCACAATCGTGGCGTAGCCAGGGGGGCACAATGTGTACGTACCGCCAAACCAAATAACTTTAGCAAAAAATATTAACATATAAAACAGCGCTAGGTTTTTAGCAAACCAGCTTCCTGACGACCCATCAACTGTGTAATTTCAAGTGCCAAAGTAGCATAAAATATTATTTCTAGTGATAAAAATGTTCAAATATCCTCAGGCGGTTCCACCCCCTTACCTCCCACCCGAACGTCCCCTCCACAGACCATCGTCCTGCCTAAGCCCTTGGTCACAATAGTAGGTATAATTTATATGATAGAGTAGTGTTGACATTTAGTTGTTTTAAATTATTTTATTTTTTATCTTACTTTTTGTTTTGTTGAACATCAAAATAGTCAACATGTTTTAATGACGGATGTTGATTCTATCAAACAGAAAATATCACTTATCTCGTTTCTTGTGTTAAATTTATTGGCCACGTTAAATGAAAGACCGTTCCACAGACATTATAATATGAGGTATAGTACTTATGTTACAATAATGTAGATTTGGCAAGGCCGAAAGGCCGCTATAAATATTACTTCATTTTATTTGTCACATTAATCAGGGATAAAAAGTTTGAAAAAAATTTACTTATCAGTTTTCTAAACGATCGCAACGCCTGCAATTTTTTAGCGATGGCTTGTGTGCAAAACGAACTACAAAGGCCAATGTTTTTGAATAGGGCTAGTACAGGTTTTCTATCGATCGATCGCGCGCCAGCTTACGAGTGACCAGCTATAACAGAGTTTCTTGAACATTCATATTTTTAACCATGTGAACGTCATTGGTACCACCTGATTGGCCTCTACCTTTTCCGTTCTCACTGATTAATTAGAGTGTATCAACTGTTTGTGCTGGCACATGTGTTTGTTGTGTGCAGTCAGTGACAAAAGCACTGGCTAATGGCAGATTGTGATTAATAGTTCCGTTCTTCTAACGACTACTTGTCAACGTTCCCAACTCGATCGGAGTAATTGCCCTGTCATTCGGTCTGACAATGGTTTGCCTTGACTCCTTGGTCCGTCGATCTTTGGATACAGAATGAGAAACTCTGAGTTGTTACAAGGGCTGATTGACAAGGTTTCGTTTGGTCGTTTCATTTCTAACAACTTTGTTTTGATTTCCTTAACAGACATTCTAAGGTCGAAACCTTTCCTGTTGCTAAGTTACGAGAAAAACATCAACATTTCTATTAAGTTATTAGTATATTTTAAAATACTTTATTTGATAGAGAAAACTAATAATTTAGGCAAGTTAAAAAAAATATTTTCTCCTTGTAAAGAATATAGAGTACATTGTATATGAAAGATATAGAGTACACAATATGAAAGTTATTCTCACAATAACAACTTGATAATATGAAAGTTATTCTTACAATAACAACTTGATAATATGAAAGCTATTCTCACAATAACAAATTGATAATATGAAAGTTATTCTCACAATAACAACTTGATAATATGAAAGTTATTCTCACAATAACAACTTGATAATATGAAAGTTATTCTCACAATAACAACTTGATAATATGTAAGCTATTCTCACAATAACAAATTGATAATATGAAAGTTATTCTCACAATAACAAATTGATAATATGAAAGTTATTCTCACAATAACAAATTGATAATATGAAAGTTATTCTCACAATAACAACTTGATAATATGAAAGCTATTCTCGCAATAACAACTCGATAACATGAAAGTTATTCTCACAATAACAACTTGATAATATGAAAGTTATTCTCAAATAACAACTTGATAATACGAAAGTTATTCTCACAATAACAACTCGATAATATGAAAGTTATTCTCACAATAACAACTTGATAATATGAAAATTATTCTCACAATAACAACTTGATAATATGAAAGTTATTCTCACAATAACAACTTGATAATACGAAAGTTATTCTCGCAATAACAACTCGATAACATGAAAGTTATTCTCACAATAACAACTTGATAATATGAAAGTTATTCTCAAATAACAACTTGATAATACGAAAGTTATTCTCACAATAACAACTCGATAATATGACAGTTATTCTCACAATAACAACTTGATAATATGAAAGTTATTCTCACAATAACAACTTGATAATATGAAAGTTATTCTCACAATAACAACTTGATAATATGAAAGTTATTCTCACAATAACAACTTGATAATATGAAAGTTATTCTCACAATAACAACTTGATAATATAAAAGTTATTCTCATAATAACAAATTAATAATATGAAAGTTATTCTCACAATAACAACTCGATAATACGAAAGTTATTCTCACAATAACAAATTGATAATATGAAAGTTATTCTCACAATAACAACTTGATAATTTGAAAGTTATTCATCAAGGATTGTTGGTCAAAAATAAGACCCTATAATTCCGATCTGTAAATACTTTAAACGTTTACCTACAAGTGGATAACCCGGAGAACCCTAGGGATTTCCTACCTAAAGACAACGTTTCCACTCTTAGATGCTTTCTACCACAGATGTTGGCGGCCAGATGACAACAGCTGAGCTAATCACAGCCTAAGTGGTACTAAGAACAAAGAAATGGACGACTATGTAATCTTCAACCTTAAATATGATACATCAGGATAATTCTGATGTAACTAAAGGAGTGTTTGGCTATGGCAGCGGTAAAAAATCAGTGTTGATATACATCTAATTAATTTTGTCTTATAAATTTTTGTATTAAATATTGTAACTTTTGTAAACATTAATTTAGTTTATAACGAACGTCACATTTCTACATCTCTGATAATGCTGACTCATTTTACTTCGAAACACATTGAGAGAACGTCAACTCATGTAAGGCTAAGTAAGTTTTTATGTGTTTTGTATGAATATATATTTATGTAAATTGCAGCAATAGCTATTTAAATCATTATTTTTTTATATAAAATCTCCGTAAGGAGATATTATAAATAATTTATTTAGCAATTTACATAAAAAGTTAATTCTTCTTATAATTTTTTTAAACTGTATACATTTGTGTATATAGACAAAAAAAGCACACAAGCTCACATACACAAACACACATGTATGTTAGCGCGCCCGATACGCTCATAACATGGACATAGAAACGCACGCCCACGAACAGGAGAATATACCTATAAGCAACAAAAAGCATTTTGGTACCCAACAAAGAACGAATAATACAACACGTGTATAAGGGAGATATAAATATTGCCAAACATGTTTTCTATACCGATGCCTAGCCGTAATGGCTAGCTCTCACCTTAATTTATTCCGATGCCTAACTGTCGCTCTCTTCAATACCAATGTCTAGCTGGTTTCAATATCTATCTCACCTTCTTCTATACCGATGCCTAGCTGCCACTGTCTTTTATACCGATACCTAGCTGTCAGTGCCTTCTATACCAATGCCTAGCTGTTACTGGCTCCTATACCGATGCCTAGCCGTAATGGCTAGCTCTCACCTTAATTTATTCCGATGCCTAACTGTCGCTCTCTTCAATACCAATGTCTAGCTGTTTTCAATACCCACCTCACCTTCTTCTATACCGATGCCTAGCTGTCACTGTATTTTATACCGAAATGGCTCCTATACCGATGCCTAGCTGTCGCTCTCTTCAGTACCAATGTCTAGCTGTTTTCAATACCCACCTCACCTTCTTCTATACCGATGCCTAGCTGTCACTGTATTTTATACCGAAATGGCTCCTATACCGATGCCTAGCTGTCGCTCTCTTCAGTACCAATGTCTAGCTGTTTTCAATACCCACCTCACCTTCTTCTATACCGATGCCTAGCTGCCACTGTATTTTATACCGAAATGGCTCCTATACCGATGCCTAGCTGTCGCTCTCTTCAGTACCAATGTCTAGCTGTTTTCAATACCCACCTCACCTTCTTCTATACCGATGCCTAACTGTCACTGTATTTTATACCGAAATGGCTCCTATACCGATGCCTAGCTGTCGGTCTCTTCAGTACCAATGTCTAGCTGTTTTCAATACCCACCTCACCTTCTTCTATACCGATGCCTAGCTGTCACTGTATTTTATACCGAAATGGCTCCTATACCGATGCCTAGCTGTCGCTCTCTTCAGTAACGATGTCTAGCTGCTTTCAATACCTATCTCACCTTCTTCTATACCGATGCCTAGCTGCCACTGTATTTTATACCGAAATGGCTCCTATACCGATGCCTAGCTGTCGCTCTCTTCAGTACCAATGTCTAGCTGTTTTCAATACCCACCTCACCTTCTTCTATACCGATGCCTAGCTGTCACTGTATTTTATACCGAAATGGCTCCTATACCGATGCCTAGCTGTCGCTCTCTTCAGTACCAATGTCTAGCTGTTTTCAATACCCACCACACCTTCTTCTATACCGATGCCTAGCTGCCACTGTATTTTATACCGAAATGGCTCCTATACCGATGCCTAGCTGTCGCTCTCTTCAGTACCAATGTCTAGCTGTTTTCAATACCCACCTCACCTTCTTCTATACCGATGCCTAGCTGTCACTGTATTTTATACCGAAATGGCTCCTATACCGATGCCTAGCTGTCGGTCTCTTCAGTACCAATGTCTAGCTGTTTTCAATACCCACCTCACCTTCTTCTATACCGATGCCTAGCTGTCACTGTATTTTATACCGAAATGGCTCCTATACCGATGCCTAGCTGTCGCTCTCTTCAGTAACGATGTCTAGCTGTTTTCAATACCTATCTCACCTTCTTCTATACCGATGCCTAGCTGCCACTGTATTTTATACCGAAATGGCTCCTATACCGATGCCTAGCTGTCGCTCTCTTCAGTAGCAATGTCTAGCTGTTTTCAATACCCACCTCACCTTCTTCTATACCGATGCCTAGCTGTCACTGTATTTTATACCGAAATGGCTCCTATACCGATGCCTAGCTGTCGCTCTCTTCAGTACCAATGTCTAGCTGTTTTCAATACCCACCTCACCTTCTTCTATACCGATGCCTAGCTGTCACTGTATTTTATACCGAAATGGCTCCTATACCGATGCCTAGCTGTCGCTCTCTTCAGTACCGATGTCTAGCTGTTTTCAATACCCACCTCACCTTCTTCTATACCGATGCCTAGCTGTCAGTGCCTTCTATACCGATGCCTAGCTGCCACTGTCTTTTATACCGAAATGGCTCCTATACCAATGCCTAGCTGTCGCTCTCTTCAGTAACGATGTCTAGCTGTTTTAAATACCTATCTCACCTTCTTCTATACCGATGCCTAGCTGTCAGTGCCTTCTATACCAATGCCTAGCTGTTACTGGCTCCTATACCGATGCCTAGCCGTAATGGCTAGCTCTCACCTTAATTTATTCTGATGCCTAACTGTCGCTCTCTTCAATACCAATGTCTAGCTGGTTTCAATATCTATCTCACCTTCTTCTATACCGATGCCTAGCTGCCACTGTCTTTTATACCGATGCCTAGCTGTCAGTGCCTTCTATACCAATGCCTAGCTGTTACTAGCTCCTATACCGATGCCTAGCTGTCGCTCTCTTCAGTACCGATGTCTAGCTGTTTTCAATACCTATCTCACCTTCTTCTATACCGATGCCTAGCTGCCACTGTCTTTTATACCGATGCCTAGCTGTCAGTGCCTTCTATACCAATGCCTAGCTGTTACTGGCTCCTATACCGATGCCTAGCTGTCGCTCTCTTCAGTACCGATGTCTAGCTGTTTTCAATACCTATCTCACCTTCTTCTATACCGATGCCTAGCTGCCACTGTCTATTATACCGATGCCTAGCTGTCAGTGCCTTCTATACCAATGCCTAGCTGTTACTGGCTCCTATACCGATGCCTAACTGTCGCTCTCTTCAATACCAATGTCTAGCTGGTTTCAATATCTATCTCACCTTCGTCTATACCGATGCCTAGCTGCCACTGTCTTTTATACCGATGCCTAGCTGTCAGTGCCTTCTATACCAATGCCTAGCTGTTACTGGCTCCTATACCGATGCCTAGCTGTCGCTCTCTTCAGTACCGATGTCTAGCTGTTTTCAATACCTATCTCACCTTCTTCTATACCGATGCCTAGCTGTCAGTGCCTTCTATACCAATGCCTAGCTGTTACTGGCTCCTATACCGATGCCTAGCTGTCGCTCTCTTCAGTACCGATGTCTAGCTGTTTTCAATACCTATCTCACCTTCTTCTATACCGATGCCTAGCTGTCAGTGCCTTCTATACCAATGCCTAGCTGTTACTGGCTCCTATACCGATGCCTAGCTGTCGCTCTCTTCAGTACCGATGTCTAGCTGTTTTCAATACCTATCTCACCTTCTTCTATACCGATGCCTAGCTGTCAGTGCCTTCTATACCAATGCCTAGCTGTTACTATCTCCTATACCGATGCCTAGCCATAATGGCTAGCTCTCACCTTAATTTATTCCGATGCCTAACTGTCGCTCTCTTCAATACCAATGTCTAGCTGGTTTCAATATCTATCTCACTTTCTTCTATACCGATGCCTAGCTGCCACTGTCTTTTATACCGATGCCTAGCTGTCAGTGCCTTCTATACCAATGCCTAGCTGTTACTGGCTCCTATACCGATGCCTAGCTGTCGCTCTCTTCAGTACCGATGTCTAGCTGTTTTCAATACCTATCTCACCTTCTTCTATACCGATGCCTAGCTGTCAGTGCCTTTTATACCAATGCCTAGCTGTTACTGGCTCCTATACCGATGCCTAGCTGTCGCTCTCTTCAGTACCGATGTCTAGCTGTTTTCAATACCTATCTCACCTTCTTCTATACCGATGCCTAGCTGTCAGTGCCTTCTATACCAATGCCTAGCTGTTACTGGCTCCTATACCGATGCCTAGCTGTCGCTCTCTTCAGTAACGATGTCTAGCTGTTTTCAATACCTATCTCACCTTCTTCTATACCGATGCCTAGCTGTAACTGTCTTTTATACCGAAATGGCTCCTATACCAATGCCTAGTTGTCGCTCTCTTCAGTACCGATGTCTAGCTGTTTTCAATACCTACCTCACCTTCTTCTATACCGATGCCTAGCTGTCAGTGCCTTCTATACCAATGCCTAGCTGTTACTGGCTCCTATACCGATGCCTAGCTGTCGCTCTCTTCAGTAACGATGTCTAGCTGTTTTCAATACCTATCTCACCTTCTATACCGATGCCTAGCTGCCACTGTCTTTTATACCGAAATGGCTCCTATACCAATGCCTAGCTGTCGCTCTCTTCAGTACCGATGTCTAGCTGTTTTCAATACCTACCTCACCTTCTTCTATACCGATGCCTAGCTGTCAGTGCCTTCTATACCAATGCCTAGCTGTTACTGGCTCCTATACCGATGCCTAGCTGTCGCTCTCTTCAGTAACGATGTCTAGCTGTTTTCAATACCTATCTCACCTTCTTCTATACCGATGCCTAGCTGTAACTGTCTTCATTATCGATGCCTAGCTGTAACTGTCTTCATTATCGATGCCTAGCTGTAACTGTCTTCATTATCGATGCCTAGCTGTAACTGTCTTCATTATCGATGCCTAGCTGTAACTGTCTTCATTATCGATGCCTAGCTGTAACTGTCTTCATTATCGATGCCTAGCTGTAACTGTCTTCATTATCGATGCTTAGCTGTAACTGTCTTCATTATCGATACCTAGCTGTAACTGTCTTCATTATCGATGCCTAGCTGTAACTGTCTTCATTATCGATGCCTAGCTGTAACTGTCTTCATTATCGATGCTTAGCTGTAAGTGTCTTCATTATCGATACCTAGCTGTAACTCTCTTCATTATCGATGCTTAGCTGTAACTGTCTTCATTATCGATGCCTAGCTGTAACTGTCTTCATTATCGATGCCTAGCTGTAACTGTCTTCATTATCGATGCCTAGCTGTAACTGTCTTCATTATCGATGCCTAGCTGTAACTGTCTTCATTATCGATGCCTAGCTGTAACTGTCTTCATTATCGATGCCTAGCTGTAACTGTCTTCATTATCGATGCCTAGATGTAACTGTCTTCATTATCGATGCCTAGCTGTAACTGGCTTCATTATCGATGCCTAGCTGTAACTGTCTTCATTATCGATGCTTAGCTGTAACTGTCTTCATTATCGATGCCTAGCTGTAACTGTCTTCATTATCGATGCCTAGCTGTAACTGTCTTCATTATAGATGCCTAGCTGTAACTGTCTTCATTATCGATGCCCAGTTGTAACTGTCTTCATTATCGATGCTTAGCTGTAACTGTCTTCACTATCGATGCCTAGCTTTAACTGTCTTCATTATCGATGCCTAGCTGTAACTGTCTTCATTATTGATGCCTAGCTGTAACTGTCTTCATTATCGATGCCTAGCTGTAACTGTCTTCATTATCGATGGCTAGCTGTAACTGTCTTCATTATCGATGCTTAGCTGTAACTGTCTTCATTATCGATGCCTAGCTGTAACTGTCTTCATTATCGATGAATAGCTGTAACTGTCTTCATTATCGATACCTAGCTGTTACTGGCTCCTATACCGATGCCTAGCTGTCGCTCTCTTCAGTAACGATGTCTAGCTGTTTTCAATACCTACCTCACCTTCTTCTATACCGATGCCTAGCTGTCAGTGCCTTCTATACCAATGCCTAGCTGTTACTGGCTCCTATACCGATGCCTAGCTGTCCCTCTCTTCAGTAACGATGTCTAGCTGTTTTCAATACCTATCTCACCTTCTTCTATACCGATGCCTAGCTGTAACTGTCTTCATTATCGATGCCTAGCTGTAACTGTCTTCATTATCGATGCCTAGCTGTAACTGTCTTCATTATCGATGCCTAGCTGTAACTGTCTTCATTATCGATGCCTAGCTGTAACTTTCTTCATTATCGATGCCTAGCTGTAACTGTCTTCATTGTCGATGCTTAGCTGTAACTGTCTTCATTATCGATGCCTAGCTGTAACTGTCTTCATTATCGATGCCTAGCTGTAACTGTCTTCATTATCGATGCCTAGCTGTAACTGTCTTCATTATCGATGCCTAGCTGTAACTGTCTTCATTATCGATGCCTAGCTGTAACTGTCTTCATTATCGATGCTTAGCTGTAACTGTCTTCATTATCGATACCTAGCTGTAACTGTCTTCATTATCGATGCCTAGCTGTAACTGTCTTCATTATCGATGCCTAGCTGTAACTGTCTTCATTATCGATGCTTAGCTGTAACTGTCTTCATTATCGATACCTAGCTGTAACTGTCTTCATTATCGATGCCTAGCTGTAACTGTCTTCATTATCGATGCCTAGCTGTAACTGTCTTCATTATCGATGCCTAGCTGTAACTGTCTTCATTATCGATACCTAGCTGTAACTGTCTTCATTATAGATGCCTAGCTGTAACTGTCTTCATTATCGATGCCCAGCTGTAACTGTCTTCATTATCGATGCTTAGCTGTAACTGTCTTCATTATCGATGCCTAGCTGTAACTGTCTTCATTATCGATGCCTAGCTGTAACTGTCTTCATTATCGATGCCTAGCTGTAACTGTCTTCATTATCGATGCCTAGCTGTAACTGTCTTCATTATCGATACCTAGCTGTAACTGTCTTCATTATCGATGCTTAGCTGTAACTGTTTTCATCATCGATACCTAGCTGTAACTGTCTTCATTATCGATGCCTAGCTGTAACTCTCTTCATTATCGATGCTTAGCTGTAACTGTCTTCATTATCGATACCTAGCTGTAACTGTCTTCATTATCGATGCCTAGCTGTAACTGTCTTCATTATCGATGCCTAGCTGTAACTGTCTTCATTATCAAAGCCTAGCTGTAACTGTCTTCATTATCGATGCCTAGCTGTAACTGTCTTCATTATCGATGCCTAGCTGTAACTGTCTTTATTATCGATGCCTAGCTGTAACTGTCTTCATTATCGATGCCTAGCTGTAACTGGCTTCATTATCGATGCCTAGCTGTAACTGTCTTCATTATCGATGCTTAGCTGTAACTGTCTTCATTATCGATGCCTAGCTTTAACTGTCTTCATTATCGATGCCTAGCTGTAACTGTCTTCATTATCGATGCCTAGCTGTAACTGTCTTCATTATCGATGCCTAGCTGTAACTGGTTTCATTATCGATGCCTGGCTGTAACTGTCTTCATTATCGATGCTTAGCTGTAACTGTCTTCATTATCGATACCTAGCTGTAACTGTCTTCATTATCGATGCCTAGCTGTAACTGTCTTCATTATCGATGCCTAGCTGTAACTGTCTTTATTATCGATGCTTAGCTGTAACTGTCTTCATTATCGATACCTAGCTGTAACTGTCTTCATTATCGATGCCTAGCTGTAACTGTCTTCATTATCGATGCCTAGCTGTAACTGTCTTCATTATCGATGCGTAGCTGTAACTGTCTTCATTATCGATGCTTAGCTGTAACTGTCTTCATTATCGATACCTAGCTGTAACTGTCTTCATTATCGATGCCTAGCTGTAACTGTCTTCATTATCGATACCTAGCTGTAACTGTCTTCATTATCGATGCCTAGCTGTTACTGGCTCCTATACCGATGCCTAGCTGTCGCTCTCTTCAGTAACGATGTCTAGCTGTTTTCAATACCTATCTCACCTTCTTCTATACCGATGCCTAGCTGCAACTGTCTTTTATACCGAAATGGCTCCTATACCAATGCCTAGCTGTCGCTCTCTTCAGTAACGATGTCTAGCTGTTTTCAATACCTACCTCACCTTCTTCTATACCGATGCCTAGCTGTCAGTGCCTTCTATACCAATGCCTAGCTGTTACTGGCTCCTATACCGATGCCTAGCTGTCGCTCTCTTCAGTAACGATGTCTAGCTGTTTTCAATACCTATCTCACCTTCTTCTATACCGATGCCTAGCTGTAACTGTCTTCATTATCGATGCCTAGCTGTAACTGTCTTCATTATCGATGCCTAGCTGTAACTGTCTTCATTATCGATGCCTAGCTGTAACTGTCTTCATTATCGATGCCTAGCTGTAACTGTCTTCATTATCGATGCCTAGCTGTAACTGTCTTCATTATCGATGCCTAGCTGTAACTGTCTTCATTATCGATGCTTAGCTGTAACTGTCTTCATTATCGATACCTAGCTGTAACTGTCTTCATTATCGATGCCTAGCTGTAACTGTCTTCATTATCGATGCCTAGCTGTAACTGTCTTCATTATCGATGCTTAGCTGTAAGTGTCTTCATTATCGATACCTAGCTGTAACTGTCTTCATTATCGATGCCTAGCTGTAACTCTCTTCATTATCGATGCTTAGCTGTAACTGTCTTCATTATCGATGCCTAGCTGTAACTGTCTTCATTATCGATGCCTAGCTGTAACTGTCTTCATTATCGATGCCTAGCTGTAACTGTCTTCATTATCGATGCCTAGCTGTAACTGTCTTCATTATCGATGCCTAGCTGTAACTGTCTTCATTATCGATGTTTAGCTGTAACTGTCTTCATTATCGATGCCTAGCTGTAACTGTCTTCATTATCGATGCCTAGCTGTAACTGGCTTCATTATCGATGCCTAGCTGTAACTGTCTTCATTATCGATGCTTAGCTGTAACTGTCTTCATTATCGATGCCTAGCTGTAACTGTCTTCATTATCGATGCCTAGCTGTAACTGTCTTCATTATAGATGCCTAGCTGTAACTGTCTTCATTATCGATGCCCAGTTGTAACTGTCTTCATTATCGATGCTTAGCTGTAACTGTCTTCATTATCGATGCCTAGCTTTAACTGTCTTCATTATCGATGCCTAGCTGTAACTGTCTTCATTATTGATGCCTAGCTGTAACTGTCTTCATTATCGATGCCTAGCTGTAACTGTCTTCATTATCGATGGCTAGCTGTAACTGTCTTCATTATCGATGCTTAGCTGTAACTGTCTTCATTATCGATGCCTAGCTGTAACTGTCTTCATTATCGATGAATAGCTGTAACTGTCTTCATTATCGATACCTAGCTGTTACTGGCTCCTATACCGATGCCTAGCTGTCGCTCTCTTCAGTAACGATGTCTAGCTGTTTTCAATACCTACCTCACCTTCTTCTATACCGATGCCTAGCTGTCAGTGCCTTCTATACCAATGCCTAGCTGTTACTGGCTCCTATACCGATGCCTAGCTGTCCCTCTCTTCAGTAACGATGTCTAGCTGTTTTCAATACCTATCTCACCTTCTTCTATACCGATGCCTAGCTGTAACTGTCTTCATTATCGATGCCTAGCTGTAACTGTCTTCATTATCGATGCCTAGCTGTAACTGTCTTCATTATCGATGCCTAGCTGTAACTGTCTTCATTATCGATGCCTAGCTGTAACTTTCTTCATTATCGATGCCTAGCTGTAACTGTCTTCATTGTCGATGCTTAGCTGTAACTGTCTTCATTATCGATGCCTAGCTGTAACTGTCTTCATTATCGATGCCTAGCTGTAACTGTCTTCATTATCGATGCCTAGCTGTAACTGTCTTCATTATCGATGCCTAGCTGTAACTGTCTTCATTATCGATGCCTAGCTGTAACTGTCTTCATTATCGATGCTTAGCTGTAACTGTCTTCATTATCGATACTTAGCTGTAACTGTCTTCATTATCGATGCCTAGCTGTAACTGTCTTCATTATCGATGCCTAGCTGTAACTGTCTTCATTATCGATGCTTAGCTGTAACTGTCTTCATTATCGATACCTAGCTGTAACTGTCTTCATTATCGATGCCTAGCTGTAACTGTCTTCATTATCGATGCCTAGCTGTAACTGTCTTCATTATCGATGCCTAGCTGTAACTGTCTTCATTATCGATACCTAGCTGTAACTGTCTTCATTATAGATGCCTAGCTGTAACTGTCTTCATTATCGATGCCCAGCTGTAACTGTCTTCATTATCGATGCTTAGCTGTAACTGTCTTCATTATCGATGCCTAGCTGTAACTGTCTTCATTATCGATGCCTAGCTGTAACTGTCTTCATTATCGATGCCTAGCTGTAACTGTCTTCATTATCGATGCCTAGCTGTAACTGTCTTCATTATCGATACCTAGCTGTAACTGTCTTCATTATCGATGCTTAGCTGTAACTGTTTTCATCATCGATACCTAGCTGTAACTGTCTTCATTATCGATGCCTAGCTGTAACTGTCTTCATTATCGATGCCTAGCTGTAACTGTCTTCATTATCAAAGCCTAGCTGTAACTGTCTTCATTATCGATGCCTAGCTGTAACTGTCTTCATTATCGATGCCTAGCTGTAACTGTCTTTATTATCGATGCCTAGCTGTAACTGTCTTCATTATCGATGCCTAGCTGTAACTGGCTTCATTATCGATGCCTAGCTGTAACTGTCTTCATTATCGATGCTTAGCTGTAACTGTCTTCATTATCGATGCCTAGCTTTAACTGTCTTCATTATCGATGCCTAGCTGTAACTGTCTTCATTATCGATGCCTAGCTGTAACTGTCTTCATTATCGATGCCTAGCTGTAACTGGTTTCATTATCGATGCCTGGCTGTAACTGTCTTCATTATCGATGCTTAGCTGTAACTGTCTTCATTATCGATACCTAGCTGTAACTGTCTTCATTATCGATGCCTAGCTGTAACTGTCTTCATTATCGATGCCTAGCTGTAACTGTCTTTATTATCGATGCTTAGCTGTAACTGTCTTCATTATCGATACCTAGCTGTAACTGTCTTCATTATCGATGCCTAGCTGTAACTGTCTTCATTATCGATGCCTAGCTGTAACTGTCTTCATTATCGATACGTAGCTGTAACTGTCTTCATTATCGATGCTTAGCTGTAACTGTCTTCATTATCGATGCCTAGCTGTAACTGTCTTCATTATCGATACCTAGCTGTAACTGTCTTCATTATCGATGCCTAGCTGTTACTGGCTCCTATACCGATGCCTAGCTGTCGCTCTCTTCAGTAACGATGTCTAGCTGTTTTCAATACCTATCTCACCTTCTTCTATACCGATGCCTAGCTGCAACTGTCTTTTATACCGAAATGGCTCCTATACCAATGCCTAGCTGTCGCTCTCTTCAGTAACGATGTCTAGCTGTTTTCAATACCTACCTCACCTTCTTCTATACCGATGCCTAGCTGTCAGTGCCTTCTATACCAATGCCTAGCTGTTACTGGCTCCTATACCGATGCCTAGCTGTCGCTCTCTTCAGTAACGATGTCTAGCTGTTTTCAATACCTATCTCACCTTCTTCTATACCGATGCCTAGCTGTCAGTGCCTTCTATACCAATGCCTAGCTGTTACTGGCTCCTATACCGATGTCTAGCTGTCGCTCTCTTCAGTAACGATGTCTAGCTGTTTTCAATACCTATCTCACCTTCTTCTATACCGATGCCTAGCTGTAACTGTCTTCATTATCGATGCCTAGCTGTAACTGTCTTCATTATCGATGCCTAGCTGTAACTGTCTTCATTATCGATGCCTAGCTGTAACTGTCTTCATTATCGATGCCTAGCTGTAACTGTCTTCATTATCGATGCCTAGCTGTAACTGTCTTCATTATCGATGCCTAGCTGTAACTGTCTTCATTATCGATGCCTAGCTGTAACTGTCTTCATTATCGATGCTTAGCTGCAACTGTCTTCATTATCGATGCCTAGCTGTAACTGTCTTCATTATCGATGCCTAGCTGTAACTGTCTTCATTATAGATGCCTAGCTGTAACTGTCTTCATTATCGATGCCCAGCTGTAACTGTCTTCATTATCGATGCTTAGCTGTAACTGTCTTCATTATCGATGCCTAGCTGTAACTGTCTTCGTTATCGATGCCTAGCTGTAACTGTCTTCATTATCGATGCCTAGCTGTAACTGTCTTCATTATCGATACCTAGCTGTAACTGTCTTCATTATCGATGCCTAGTTGTAACTGTCTTCATTATCGATGCCTAGCTGTAACTGTCTTCATTATAGATGCCTAGCTGTAACTGTCTTCATTATCGATGCTTAGCTGTAACTGTCTTCTTTATCGATGCTTAGCTGTAACTATCTTCATTATCGATGCCTAGCTGTAACTGTCTTCATTATCGATGCATAGCTGTAACTGTCTTCATTATCGATGCCTAGCTGTAACTGTCTTCATTATCGATGCCTAGCTGTAACTATCTTCATTATCGATGCCTAGCTGTAACTGTCTTCATTATCGATGCCTAGCTGTAACTGTCTTCATTATCGATGCCTAGCTGTAACTGTCTTCATTATCGATGCATAGGTGCATTTATCAATAGGGAGAGTATTGTGCCCAATATAACAGTTACTGTACGATATTGTATTTAGCTCAAGTTTTAGGAATTTATATTTATATTTATTTAGAAACAAGATGACGTTTTTGTTGCAAGGAAATTTAATTCAGTAGTTATAAAACCTTTCGCCAACATAGGTAGGATTATCAGAAGGTTACAACTTAATTGTAGCCTTCTGTAATCATCATTTCACAGATAACCTTCTAACGACGCTAACTGTTTTAGCGAAACTTGTGTCAAGTTTTGCAACCGTTCTAAATGTTCTTGTAAGCATGTGTGTTTCTCAATTATATTGTAATTTTCGCTACAATGGTAAATATACAGTGCTATATAGATTTATCTTGCGTATTTTCTTTAATTTAGCATTCCTTCGTATAAAAGTTTTCTATCTATTGGGAGGATGGTTTGCAAAACGAAATGCTTTTTGTTAAAATACTTTAGATAAGTTAATTCTACTTCTACATTGGAAGCCCTACAGTTATGCATGAAACCACTAACATTTACATAGAATTAAAAATGTTGACCAAACCGAAACCTTCTTGCATCACTTTCCTTGGCAGTCTCATATTTATAAATTTAAAACAGTCATTGTTTTATAGTACAAATCATCTTTAAGAACAATTTTTATTCCACTATAATTAATTCCTACTGGTAAATTACTCAGTTAAAACTTTTTAATTACTCATAGTAATTAAGTATCTTAGTATTTTCAATAAACAAGTAATTTTATGAGCTTGCTACTTCAATGACAGTAAATAATCTTTTATGGGCAGACATTTAGCGAGACATTTTTAAACGTCATGAATTACCTTTTGAAAAGTATTTTAATGTTGAATGTGATACAAAGGGCAAAGGATTTGTGGAAACCTGGCCTTTATCGGTGTAAACATAGAATAACAGGTGATTTAAAGACATGAGCAAGGTTGCTTTGTAGTAGGCTAAGTAGTGTCTGCATTCGGTCAACATTTAGTTCAATCTTCAGTATAGTATCTGTGACGAAAGTCATTTGTGACGCTACTCGGGTTAAAATCTGCTCCACCGAAACTACTTGATTTTATATACGCTTTTAAAGTAAAGAGTTTAGAAGTTATGGCCAATCTGTTTTTATTTTACGCGGCATACAATTAGGCATTTTAGTTTCTTTATTTGCTTTCAAATATTATAACATAATTTTCAAAACAAATGATATCGTTGTGAAATTTAATGAAAGCCTTAATTTACACTCAAATCTTTAAAGATGGCATTTTTTTGCCAACCGTAATTCGTTTGGAATCTAGGACAGCCAATAATTTGCTGGTTGCCATGGGAACGCTAGTTATTGCCTTACTTAGTTCCTCACTAGAACTACCAGCCAAGTTACTAAAGCCAGTGGTGAAATATTTATAAAATGATTTCAGATAATTCTTTCGCTCACCGTATTAATTTATCGATCTACCAATGAGTTTTTTTTTTTAAGCGTTGCTTTAATTTCGTTACAGCATTTTCCTGTTTGCTTTCTGTATTTGGGATAAATGGTTCGGTTTCGGTGGTTTCAAGGTTTGTAAAATACTGGTATAAGTTGCCTTAGAGTGAAAGTAAATAAAATAGCCTGAATATTTTTGTGTACAAGAATGTATTCTGTTACCCTTGAAAGAAAGGCTCCAAATGCCCTATTAATTAAAGGAAGGCCCAAATAACATAGCTTGACAGTAAAGTTATGTTCGTTGACAAAACTTATCGCCTACTTCTTTATTTCACGTGATCAGCTGACATTCACTAATTCTTTAATTACTTTATAAGAAGTAAGAATATCTGTTGTATTGCTTATTTATTGTCTAGGCCTACTTGATCCCGTAATGGTGTTGCAGCAGTCCTTTCGGCCGCTTCCTTGCAGTCCTCCTGGCGCCAGGCGACGTCGAGATAATACCATAATTAATGTAGGACAGCTGTTCAGATAAATCAAGTGCTAACAACTTTGCTCTAGTTACGATATTAAACTCTTGTAACTTCAGTAATCTAAATAAAGAATTTCTAAGTATTCTATGTATGGCGAAAGTCCTCAAGTGAGACCGAAAATAAAATGTCGATATAATTAAATTATTTATTAAGTATAAATTTATAAAGTTAGTATTAAATTGCTTTTAATGGATCTGTTTTCGAAACATGAGTTGTGCTGAGATTATGCTACATTTATTTAGGCTGTTAAGTTGTTCCCGAAACTCAGAAGGGCAAGGGCTTAGTTACGTAGGCCCTGCCACCCACAGAGATAAAACATTAGGCATTTTGTGTGTGTTAAAGCAACATACGCGTATAGCTAGTGATGCGAGTGATTAAACTTCCTTTACGCTTATGAGGGAGATATAGATAAAATTTTATAAGCTGACATTTGGGGGTTGAGGGCCTAGATCGAAGGGAGGGTGGAGGTGCTTGCAGGTCATTTTCAAAAACATCGACCCTTAGAATTCCGCTGACTCTAGGGTTGACTAAATATTTTGTTACTTATTAATAACTTTTAATGTATAGTATAAATAACAACAAATGTAAATAGGGCGTTGACGGAAGCGTGCTATAGGATTGTCTAAGGGTTGGGACGAGCAGGCTGCGATTTATGGTCCCGATGAGGGAAGACGACAGTGTCTGATGGTTTATAAATGACGAATACACAATTATTACCTAAGAGCCAAGAGCCAGCTTATAAAATTTGACCTATAACAGTTTGGGAGTAAGCTTACTCAGACGTAGGGGTTGGCTACTGTTGTACTACCCACCCACCGAACATTAGCCCTGTGCTGTAGAGTCTAATGACTTTCATGCTACAGCTGTGCATCCCTTTTCTATCAACAGACTTATTTGTTACGCGTTATGTGACAATGATGGCTCAAACATCCTGAACACAACTTTATAACACTGAAATGTTTTTGGAAAGGGCACAACACTAACGACATGCACTGGGACATAAAACTGACAGTTTTGTTAGTTGTTCGGCGCATGTGCCAACTTTCTCTTGGTCCCTGTCGTTCCCAAGAGAGTTTCATCACTCGCCTCACAATCTATACTTAATTCTAGCTAGGTAGGCGGTTACTATTAAACCGATTGTGATTTACAGGGAGTAAACAGGGGTGTTACCTGTGGTTTTGTTTTCCAGCACGGCCTTCCCAAGTTTACCTTTAGAAGGCAATATTGTTTCTTGGGAAAAAAATCTTGACTGCAACTAAAACGAAATTATATATTTTTTCGAATTTGTTTTCGTGTTTACTGCTCGGAGTTACAGATTCTAACACAAATATACTTCAAAATAATCTGAAAAATCCAAAGGCTCATTGTTTTAACTCGCCTGTCAAATAACAGCTGATGTGATCAAAGCCGCTCCCAATCGATAATCATAAAGAAATGTTTACATGCTATAACAAGGGACCGGGGGGGGGGGAGATAAGTTAACCCATGAACCTACGGGAGGGAGGTAGATCACACTTGCGATTTAGTACAGCCGTAGCGTGGTTATAATATACGCAACCCATATTACTCCCATAACTACTAATTTTACATAGCATAATGAAGCTATAACCTAATACTGCCTACTATTCACTAAATCTGTATCAATATGACGATTTGCTTAGCAAATTGTGATACTGTAGTTATAAATTTTTACCTTATCACAAAGCGTTATAATACATAATCTTTGAAAGTCTGGCTTAAATAATTTTAATTGTTTAAAACATACGATATTCTTAAGATTAAAGAATTCTCTTATGTAATGCCATTAAAAACTCACAAAACTTGTAAGATTTGAAACAATATCTTAAACTCATTTGTAGCTTACGAATTTAAATGATTTTCAAAAAAATGTTTTAAGAAGGAAAATTTATTACCAGCGATTTATTTTGCAGAAAAAGATAAATAATTGATAAAACCGTTTAAAAAGGTTTTTAAAAGTATTCTATATCTAAAAACTTATTTCTCAAATATCAAGATAATATTAATATGGTCTTTTATAGGTAGCCTACTTGTCAAAGCAAAAAATTACTTCCTCTTTGAAACTATGAAGTAAAACTAGATCCTATCGATGTATTTGTAAGTAGAAACTAATAGGAACTAGTACATGAACACCGGTTCCACGCCTTGGTCAATTGACACCTTGGGCATTTGAAAGCTGACCGAATGGCTGACTACATTTTTTCTTCATACGAAAGTTGAATAATGCACTGCTATATATTATAATATAATTATAAAAATTATATTTTCTTCGGATTTGAAACTTTTTTATGGGCAAACAACTAGAAGTATGTTTTTGGCGACTTTAGTCTTGGTCAATTGCCAACACTGTCACTATCTTGAAACCTGACACAAATCGACCGCTTACACATGACGTAAATGGGTAGAACCAGTGAGAGCGACAAATCAACCAATGACAGCCGTGGTAAAATATCACTTTTCAGTAAATATCACTATATAACTTTTCAGTCGTGACATTTTGTCCAATCACAACAGAGACAACTCTTCTCTCCATTTCAGTCAACGATACTGCACGATAATCGATGCCGTGAGCCGAGCGGTGAGAGCAGAGCCAGTGACAGCGACAAATCAACCAATGACACCCGTTTCATCCAGTGACAGCGACGTTTTGCCGGATCACAATAGAGGCAACTTCCGATCGATCCATTGTCAATGGAACTGGCATTTTCGATATTTTGTCACTGTTACCATTAGCGACAAACCAATATGAGTGACAAGTAACTGTGATAGAAAATATCGACCATCCCTAAATCTTTCTAATCTTGGACTGAAGTCCAAAATATTAGTATCCAGATTAAACTCAAGAAAAAGTAGAATGGGTTAAAAATGTATTTTAAAATAATGTTCCTCAAACACTTAAGAAAAAAACAGGTTCTGACATCATCGTGTTGGTAAACAAATGGCTTATCAAAGGTGACATATAAACTCGCCTGCTCAATTCCTTAGTCGACGCTTTCGAAATCACTATAAAAAAATCTTACGTCAGAGTACGCTGTTCAAAGAACGATTGTGTGCGTCTAAATACAATCATTGCTAATTGACCTAACCTTGACCAACAAACGTTCTCCAGCGGCTTCCATTTCCTTCCGTCTTTGTAGAATATAAACAAACTTTAGGCCCAAAGAAAACTACGGCCACTTTGCGTAATCTCCCAACCGGCTCAAGGCCATCTATAAACGTTATATATAGAGACAATTACAGGTTTTGAGCAATGCATGTTGCAACCATTCTGTATAAATAGTAGGCTCTAAAAGATGACATAACTGGTGACGCGGGTTTTGTTTGATATCTGAGGACTTCGTTTAGTGCTTAGTCATTGTTAAATATAAACAATTAATTGCTATTTTACTCTTGTGTACAAAGTTACAAAATGAAAAATATTGGTTCACGTATCTGACATGCACGTCAATCACACACACGAGCGCATGAGCATTGCCAAAATCATGGAATTCTGAGAGAGGAGAGAGTGCAATGTATTCTAGCTTAGGCCAAATTTAACTCAACCAGATAGTGACATTTGTGTCGATTTTTAGCATTTAACTTTATAACGTTAATAATTTTTTTGTAAAAGTATTCCCTTTACAAAAATACTGGAAAATCGTCCAATACAACAAGAATAACCAATAATACAAGTTACGTAAGATTAAACTCTTATGAACATTTCGATTACCATGTCATCATCATCATCAGAGGCTCTTATTACAAAATTACAATCTAGAGTACTATAATTTTTTTTAAATCTTAGGTAATTTATATTATTATTACTTTTGTATTTTTTGTGGTATTGGGTTTTTCCCAATATTCTTATATATTCTACCACTGTGCTCTTGATATTGAATGTTCCCTTTACTCAAAAAACGTTCTGTATTTAGCGTTTAATCTGTGGCTATAGTTACGGACACAAAGCATTTGTTACCGATACCAGTTGTAACTTGAACCACGTACCGTCGTCTTTTATTAACGTAGTCTACCCTAAGCGATGTTAAATCGGAAGTCAAAATATTGTACTGAATAAGTTAATAATAAACCTAAATCTTTCAATTGTCTTTTTCTTTTAAATGTTTTATTACTGGCGTAGCATAGCCACAGATTGGGATATTTTTTTATTTATTTCTAAGAAGTGTCGTAATTATTAATGAAAGTTGAGTTGAAATAAAATTGAGTTAGGCATACATTATGGTATTTTTAATAACTATAAAACGCACAACGTTTACAGTTATAGTTGTATACAACCAAGCACGTTTCTATGACTAAAACGGCATCTTCAATGATACATTACATATCAAAATAACTGTAGATAATGTAACGTATAAGTTATAAATTGTGTGTAGTCGAATTAAAATTAGAAAAGCGTTTTCACTCGTTAGAGTAGGGGGTTGCTGACGAGTGCTTCCGTTGCACCTTGGAAAACGGCTCCGACAATAAGCTCATTGGAAAACCCGCTTACCCTGATTACACTAAAACCGTTGCGAATCTAAACGAGCTTATCTGAAAAAATACCTTACTAATTGAAATTCTACTAATGTTACGGAGAATTACGACAATTAGTAGCTTCGTTATAGTGCGGACCATGTAACCTTGCACTTGCCCTTGAGGAATCGCAGTAGGGGAGCTAGAAGAGGGGGAGTATAAATACTTTTCTATAAACATGATATGGATTGTCAAAACTTGCATTAGACAAATTCGATGGTGCATTAGAAAAATATTAGATAAATTCGATGGTAAATTAGCTTCGGTAAGGAATAACAAACCATCTTGAAATATCTATAGACATGTCGGATGCAGAAGCTGTTTATGCATAGAACATTCTGAATATGTAACATGTTTTAAGAAGTGGTAGTACACGAGAATTCTCGTTCGATCCCTCAGGGCCAAGTGCACGGTTACGTGGTCTCCACTATAAGTAAACCACTATAAGTAAACCACTATAAGTAAACCACTATAAGTAAACCACTATAAGTAAACCACTGTAAGTAAACCACTGTAAGTAAACCACTGTAAGTAAACCACTATAAGTAAACCACTATAAGTAAACCACTATAAGTAAACCACTGTAAGTAAACCACTGTAAGTAAACCACTGTAAGTAAACCACTATAAGTAAACCACTATAAGTAAACCACTATAAGTAAACCACTATAAGTAAACCACTGTAAGTAAACCACTGTAAGTAAACCACTGTAAGTAAACCACTATAAGTAAACCACTATAAGTAAACCACTATAAGTAAACCACTATAAGTAAACCAAAAACCAACGCAGTATCGCAAATAATCCCTACTTTACAGAATTTTGAAATATATTGCTGGGAATGTCGGGATTTTCTAGGAGTTATATTAGTCACGTTTGTAAGTCTGTTGATAACACTGGAGGCTTAACACTAATTAATCAATTTCCTTGGCAAAAACCCACTACTTACTGATTACTGATATTTCTCAGGAGACGCGTTTTGTGCACTTGGTCATTGCATTGTTCAATGACGCGCAGCATTGAAATCAGTAAGTAGGGGTTTCTGCCAAGGAAATTATTAAATAAGTGTTGTTAAAATCACAAGATGTACGATTCAACAATTGCAAATGAACCTTTAGTTTAGTATTAAACATTAGGCAACATAAGAGTTTCACAGTACCTACTTTATTTAATACTTTGTAAATTACAAGAAGGAATATAGATTTTCTAGTAATTATTTCTTGCAATTTTCATGCTCGTTGTATGTTTATATTTGCGTTATTTCCGTACTTCAGTTGATATCCAAAATAGAACTGGATCGAAAAGCTTTGCTTTTTCGTCTAGACGTCGCTTGTTTATTTTAGGCCCATTAGGGTGCGATGATCTTGAACAAGTGTTCTAGATCTTCCAGATAAATGATGTTAATAAAATGTCTGTCCGTTTGTGTTGCCGATTGAAGACGCCTAACAGGCCAAAATGTCTAAACTTTTAAACGTGTTACAGTACTTGCTTCAGTGTCTTCAAGGGAAAACTTTATTTTACAGTTATCGGTTTTTTAATATACTGTACTCTCAAAGTAGAAATGTTTAGTGTTTTTTGTTATACAAATACCTTCATAGGTTTTACTTTGGATTATTGTTCATTGCAATTGTATATCATAGTTACATACTAGCCAACGCCCACTCTTGGCAGTTGAGCCATTTGGTGTCTCGCTGACCAGTAGAAATGGGCCTCCTTGAAGATGGGACTATTGTAATCATTGGCCCGATCCAGGGCTGTGCAATCATTAAGGTGTTCGGCATTTATTAGTTCACCACCACACAACAGACACACCGGGGTCGGTAGCACATGGATGCGGTGGAGGTGCGCAGCGAGGTAATCATACCACTCTTCAATCTGAGAGCAGCAACTCTAACAGCTCGGGGCAATTTATCGTCAATTGGTCTCCCCGACACAAGAATATTCCACCGTTGAACTTGCTGAGAGTTCCCTCAATCGAATGTGATTCCTTGCTTTTGGTAGACATCATTATTAGGGACCTGGGGGAGTGTAGTGAACTCTGATGCTTAGGCTTGTTCCCTGCTTGGCTAGTTGATCAGCCTTTTCATTGCCCATGATTTTTAACATGGCTCGGGATTCACTGGAAATTAAATTCCCACCCGGCATTTATGAAAGCATTAGTTGTATGTCACAGTTACTTTCTTGTAAGAGAAACATTGTTTGTCTTTAAATTGACGGACAAGTAGATAGATCATTGAGTCATTATACTGAATACGCTAATAATCAGAATGATTGTGATGACAGTTTTAATGATAAATGGTTTCGATAAAGATGCGGACTTAGCTCTTTGATAAGTTTGAATCAGACTCTGAGAGCGATGATCCGTTACAAGAAGATATTTTAAATGGTTTACTTTTTAATTTACAAAGGTAAACATTATACACAGTCCTTTTACTTCAGTTAACTACAATAAATAATGGAGTAAAAGAAGTGCGTTTTAGGAGGGGATTTATAAATAAACATTCGTGAATGTTGTGGTATACGGATATATAAACAGAAAACAAATTACAGTATTAGTTGCTATAGAATAGCTATATTTATGCAAATTTTTGATTCATATGTAATTTACAAAACAATTCACAATAACAGATGATTATTTCTCTCGAGGCAAGTTTTGGATTTTAAAACTAGTAGAACTAAAATTAAAAAGGCATTTTATCAGCCGATACAGAAGAGAATGGGATTACCGTCACTCTGTTTCCTCAACACCTTGATTCAACAGACCTTGAGTTAATAAATTGACATGTTTCTCACTCAACGCTCTGGTTCAGTGATTTCCAGTTGTTCATCTATGTCGCAATGAATAGCATTTAAAGAGCATTCTTACTAAGTGACTATTTGGGAAAGGTTGTTCTCCTACCATGTTTACGTCTAAATACCTTTCTAATTTGAAATCGACCATAACTACAGTTGCTTAAATCACTCATCCTGTACGAATCTTTAAGAAGAGTTTGTGTACAGGCAATTGCTTTTCATTACCTTTGACGAACATGGAGAAGACTAGCCCCAGTTGTAAGGTTTAGATTTTATCCCAGTTAGAATTCAACTGCAGGTGGGAAATAGCCTCAAGGAAAGTAAAGGAAGAGATGCGGTCTCTTCCAATGTCTTTTAAACGCCAGCTGTGTTTATATAGCACAGAAAACTTAGTTTTTATAAATAGTATAGAACCAACGTAAAACCGAAAGTCTAAAGAAAACTTATCTAGACGAAGGAAATCACTAGGAATTAAATTTCACTCAAATGAAATTAAATTACGATTAATTTTTTTTATACGATTAATATGTATAATGTAGTACATATTTTAATTTTTCAGCGTCAGCTCCAGAAGCTCTATCATTAGGTAAATTTTCTCCTTATAGCTGGTCACACGTAAGCTGGCGCGCGACCTCCGAGGGCGAGCACGGGCGTGGGGAAGGGTAGAGGAAGCAAAAAAACACTCTACAAACATTATAATAATAATGTAGATATAACAAGGTAGAAAGTCAGCTATAAATATTATATTATTTGATGCCATACTAACCAGATCATTTACATAACGTTTTGAACAAATTTACTTATATCAGTTTTCTAAATAACCGCTATGCCTGCAATTTCTTAACGAAGGCGTATGATGCAACACGCACTACAAAGGCCAATGTTTTTGAATAGGGCTAGTACAGGTTTTCTATAAATCGATCGCGCACCAGCTTACGAGTGACAGCTATACAACTAGTGAAACCCTGCATATACATTATTGTTTGTATAGTGTAAACACACGCACCAATGTCCCTATATTGTGTAATTATCTTCCTTGTAATATAGTAATATAGTATATATATATATATATATATATATATATATATATGCTGATACGTATTCCTTCACGGATGGAAAAATATGATGAATAGTTACTATCTGGAGTACATCCGTTCATTCTGCAGTCCATAAATTAGCAGTTCCGACGTTTCGCTAGAATCTCATCCAGCATTGACGAGGTGAACCCAACAACAGTAGAAGAGCGAGTCTACTCGGAACTGCGAATTTATGGACTGCAGAATGAACGAATGTACTCCAGATAGTAACTATTCATCATATATATATATATATATATATATATATATATATATATGCTGATACGTATTCCTTCACGGATGGAAAAATATGATGAAATGTTACTATCTGGAGTACATCCGTTCATTCTGCAGTCCATAAATTCGCAGTTCCGACGTTTCGCTAGAATCTCATCCAGCATTGACGAGGTGAACCCAACAACAGTAGAAGAGCGAGTGAAGAGCGCAGATAGCTCGGCTCCTATATATAGAGGAATGAAGCCACGCCCATTGACGTCAATACACACACTGACGTCAATCCACACACACCTGATCCAAACAATTACTCACATTCCTTTGCCTTTGTTCACCTTTCTGCCGATAAAATCTATCAATGACACACTTCCAAACTGCGGGCAAATTCAAAGTATCATCGCGTTTGTTAAGACTCCCTTGCTTCCTATTTCGATAGCCTCACGAATAATTCTAGTCCTGTAGTTTTCCACTTGAGCAATCTGTCGGCAAGATTGGAAATCAATGGTATGCCCTGTATCGCAGTGGTGCCTGTACAGAGCCGACGTTTTCTGCTTGTTTTTAAGGCCCAGTTGAAGCAAGGGAGTCTTAACAAACGCGATGATACTTTGAATATGCCCGCAGTTTGGAAGTGTGTCATTGATAGATTTTATCGGCAGAAAGGTGAACAAAGGCAAAGGAATGTGAGTAATTGTTTGGATCAGGTGTGTGTGGATTGACGTCAGTGTGTGTATTGACGTCAATGGGCGTGGCTTCATTCCTCTATATATAGGAGCCGAGCTATCTGCGCTCTTCACTCGCTCTTCTACTGTTGTTGGGTTCACCTCGTCAATGCTGGATGAGATTCTAGCGAAACGTCGGAACTGCGAATTTATGGACTGCAGAATGAACGGATGTACTCCAGATAGTAACATTTCATCATATATATATTAAAGAAATATATATATATATATAGAGGAAGCAAAAAAACTGCTTAGTATGGCATCAAATAATATAATATTTATAGCTGACTTTCTACCTTGTTAAATCTACATTATTATTATAATGTTTGTAAAGTGTTTTTTTTTTTTGCTTCCTCTACAAATAAAGATATATTAAATATATATATTTATATAAAGATATATATGGGACAAACTAAGAAAAAACTTAAAGATAGATATAAAGAGCATTTTAATGCATATAAAAAGCCAGAAATTTATAAATCAAATTTTGCTAGTCATTGTATTAATAATAATCACATATTGCCTAATATAGATAATATGATACTTGTAAAAGAAATTAACAAAGGCCTGAGAATGAATATTTATGAAGCTTTAGAAATACATAAATATAATACTAATAATGAGTTGATAAATGAACAAATACAAGTAAAATCTAAATTTGATAATATATTCAGTGTTTGTAATGTTAGGGCAGCAAAATAAAAGTTTAACAACATTGTAATTGATTTGGCATAGCTATTTATTTGATCTAATTTGCACATATGTTAATTTTAATTGTTTAATATTCCTGATGATGTTGGTACTATTAACTTACGAAAAGCTTTGAATTGTAAATTCAATTATAATTCTTGTATTTGTATTTTGACTTAGTTCTTTATTAATACACAAGAATACATATTGCGATATATATATATATATATTATCTCTGTTCTGTACGTAAGTTCTAATTAAAATAATTAATACATTAAGTAGTAAAGAGACATTATCTTTTTAATATAATAATAATCACATAAATATTACAATAGTACACGCAACTTAATAATGTTCACCTATACATGACCTTCACTGGTAATCACCTGTTTGTAGCTAATTCAGTGTTGCCACCTACATAACATCTCCCTTAAAAGTTATACAACTCAATCTAAAGTTAGAAAACATCACGAATAAGGAATTAACAGGACAAGTTAGAAAACTCATGGAAATTAGAAAGTTTAAATTTGATAAAATTAAAGGTTTAATTTCTTCGGTGCTTTAACCACTCTACCACTTCTTCGTACTCCATTAGGACTTGCTGATGATACTAAAACATCTTGAGATGAAGTATTTTTATTAGATTAAGAAGCATCTGAAGATGCCATCACAGGCAATGGTACTTTACTCTTCACTTGTCGGTGATCAATGGTTGGTACTAAAACTGATTCCCTACAGTGCTCATCTGATGCTTTAAGCACTATAGAGGAAGGTTCCTTTAACTTAGATGGTTTTATGTACACAGAATTCCGACGCATTACTGAACCATCATTTGTTTTTAGTATGTATGTACGAGGAGATGTATGTGGTTTTACTACCACCGCTGGATGCCACTGCTGATTTTTTCTGTAGAGCACATTATCACCCTCTTGAAATATCTGATTAGTCTTGGATGTTCTGTCATAAAATTGCTTCGTTATTTTCTGTTTCAACACTTTCTCATCTCTTATATATACACAATGTGGTTGGAGATTGCAGAGTGTTGTGGATCGCAGTTGACGACTCATAAGAATTTGAGCTGGACTAGCACTTAAACCAGACAGAGGCGTATTAGGATGTTCTAACAACATTAGGTTGAAATCAGTATTAGATGATTGACTTTTCTTCATCATATGTTTAATAGTGCCTACAGCGTTCTCACTCATTCCATTACGTTTTGCACGGTGAGGGCTAGTAGTTACAACTTTGATGTCCCACTGTGAAGCAAAGTCTCTAAACACCACTGAGTCGAATGGCATGTTGTCAGCTACTGTTATCTGTGGAATGCCATGAGTAGCAAATGTAGGCCTTAAAGCTTTAACCACATCTAAGGCTGTTTTTCCATGTAAGTGTATGACATCAATCCAAAACGATAGATAATCCACAACAATCAAATAGTTCTTATTAGAAAATTCCATTAAATCCATACCAATCTTCTCATGGGGTAATTTTGGTACTTCATGTGGTAGTAATGGTTCCTTAGTTTTAGCAGGTCTATTTGTTTGACAATGAGGGCACCCATTGATAATATTTTCAATCTGTGCCAACATCTGAGGCCAGTAAAATACTCTACGAGCCCTAGCTTTTGTATTCACAAATCCTAAATGACCTGTATGTAACTTGTTTAACATTTCCTTTTGTAAGCTAAAGGAATCATTAACTTTTGATTTAAAAATACAAGACCTTCTGAAACATGAATATCATCTTTCAGTCTAAAATAACATCTAATATTATCTGGAAGACAATTTTTACTAGTAGGCCAACCTTGAAAATAATAATTAGTAAGAGTTTGCAATATAGAGTCACTCTGTGTTTCTTTAATAAATTTATCTTTTTTAGCTTCGTTTATTTGCAAAATAGCTGCATTAGATGCTATCATATGAATTGTACCAGGCAAGTGTTTGCCTGTAACAGAATCTTCTGGTGAACTATTTTGGCAGTCACGAGATAATAGATCAGAAATATACATTTCTTTTCCAGGAATGTGAAACAAATTAAGGTCATATTTCACTAGCTTAAGAGCCATTCTTTGAAGTCCATTGGATCCAATTTGTGAAATCCTTTTCTTAAGAAATACTAATGGACGGTGATCTGTTCTAACACTAACAGTTCGTCGATAAATATAAAGATGAAACTTTTGAGTTGCATATACAAGACTTAGGAGTTCTTTCTCTATCTGAGCGTAATTTACTTCTGCATTATTCAAAGCTCTCGATGCATAAGCCACTGGCTTGTTCTCCTGTAATATACAACATCCTAATGCACGTTTATATGCATCACACTCTATTGTAATTTCTTTTGTTGGATCAAAACAGCTAAGAATTCGAGCCTCAGTGATAAGCAACTTTATTTTATTCAATAAATCAGTATGATGTTTTGTCCATAGCCATTCAACATTCTTTTTCATCAGTTCTCTGAAAGGTGCTGTAATCTCAGCAAAATTAGGTTTAAAAGCTCTAAGATAATTTAGAACTCCATGAAGTCTCAACAGCTCTTTGTTACAAGTAGGTATTTTAACTTGATTTATAGCTTCAACTCTAGAGGGATCTATTTTCATACCATCACTATTAAATACAAATCCCCAAAACTTAACTTCATTAATACGAAATTGAGTCTTTGAAGCATTAAATTTTACGTTTAACTGACGTGCTCTATCTAAAACAGCTTTCATTGTTTTATCATGTTCCTTCTGACATTTTGCTTTTATCAATAAATCATCAAAATATATTATTACGTTAGGAATGTCACCAAAATCCCTCATATTAATTTTTTGAAACTCTTCAGGGGCTACAGTTACTCCAAACGGTAGCCTTAAAAATTTATACACTCCAAATGGTGTAGCAAAGCCACAAAGATCTGTAGAAGCCTTATCCAATTCAATATTATAAAACCCATCTTTTAGATCTAATACAGAAAGACTGAATTTCCTGATAACTGTGCACTCACATCCTGAACTGAAGGAAGTAGCGCTGGCTCTCTAATTATAACTTTATTAAGATCCTTAGGGTCAAGACAAAGGCGTAGACTTCCGTCCTTCTTCTCTATTATCACTAGATTACTAACCCTCACAGGTGTGTCTTCAACTTTAGATATAATACCATCAGCTTCTAGTTGCTTTAATTTAGTTTTAAGTAGGGATGGGCCGATTCCTAAAATTTTCGATTCCGATTCCGATTCCGATTCTAAAATTTTCCTTTCGATTCTTTACTCGATTCTCGATTCTCGATTCTTTCAAGTTATATTAGCTTACATGCTAGTTCTCTAATAATTAATTTAGTTAACATCTTGGTCATATGGCAAAACCTTTTAAAAGTTCCGTTTCAATGTAATAGGCTACACAAAACCTTCAACCGTGAGAGTGATACCTGTCTATAATATAATTTATTAAGGTTAAGTTTCGGAGGAATAATATGGTGTTTCTGTTATCCGTCTATTCGCTCAACGTCATGGCCACGGTTCCGACGGTGACGGTTAATCGAGTTTTTACTGTACTTTTTTGTGTTTTGTTCTGACATCTATAAATCAGTGGCAGTAAGACACGTGGGTGAGAGAGAGAGAGCAAAAGAGAGTATCGAACCCACTCTAGTGAGAGAGAGAGACGAGCGATGTCAAACGACCAGAAATGGTTACGATCTTGATTGCTGTTGCTTCATAAATAATAATATTTTCGTTTACTTTAATCATTTAATTCATTCAAATCAACTAATACATAAATAAGACATAGTTGGTAATTAATTATTTTTCCACACAAATATAATAAATTTTGTTTGGTAATAAATTACTCCACACGCATATTTTAATAGTTAACAAAATAGGAATCGGAATCGACACTTTTATGAATGAAGAATCGAGTATCGACGATTCCTCGATACCACCTAGAATCGACGATTCCTGGAATCGAGAATCGGAATCGGCCCATCCCTAGTTTTAAGTCGATCCTTAATCATTAATGCCACTCTACGAGGAGGTTTCACTGTGGGTACTGCATCAGGATTAATGGAAATATGACACTTATAATTCTTTATCTTTCCAGTGCCACTAAACACATCAATATTAGAACTGATAAAGTTAGTTTTACTGATTGAATCTATTTTCTTAATAAGACCCAGCACGGTACATGATTGTAAACCTAAAATGGGCCTATCAGATGGTCCATCAACTACAATAAATTTTAATATAACAGATTTATTGCTTTTAAGTAGCTTACAACTCAACTTTACTTTACCTATAGTGTTAATCTTATTTCCACTATATGCTATAAGCTTTATTGTTGTTTTCTTTATCCTATTAACACCTATATCCATTAAATTCTTCTTTGTCAGTAGATTGACATCCGAACCTGTGTCCAGTTTGAACTTAATATTACTTCCTTGAACTTCAACCATAGAACACCATTCTTTAGGCTGTGATTTACTAGATTGAACACAATCAATCACAAAAGAGTCATCACTATCAGAGCTACTACCCTTATCATCGTCATTGACATAGTGTATTTTTTTTTTATTTTTGCAACCCACTGCAAAATGATTTAAATGATTGAATTTTTTTCAACGCTTACCATGCGCTGGACATTTCCCATATCTGTGTTGATATCCACACTTTTTACACGAATATTCTTTAGATGATTGATCATATGTACTGTCAGATGATGATTTTTTATTATAACTTTTATAGTTGTTTTTATCATGACGTTTCTTTTCACAGGACTTTACAGTATTGACCAACATTTCTCCTTTAATTTCTTTCACTTGCTCTTTACTACTCTCATTAACTTTAATAAACTCTATGACCCGAGTTAAATTTATATCTTTTTCTCTTAGAACTCGTTCTTGAAGGTCATTGTCCTCAATATTTAAAACTACTTGGTCTCTAATAAGACCTTCTTCCTGAGTTTCAAATTCACATGTTGAGGCCAGGGTTCGTAATGTAGTCACATAACTATCAATAGTTTGACCTTGTTGTCTACGACACTTCAAAAATTTATGTCGTTCAAACACAACATTTGGTTTAACCGAACAATGGGAATCAAATTTTTTTTTAACTATGTCATATTCAGTCTTATCTTCATCAGTATCAAACTTAAAAGTATTATAAACTTCTAACCCCTCATCTCCAAGAAGACTAAGGAGTATTGCAGTTTAGTTTGTGAATTTTTTTTAACTTTCTCAGTGGCTAGCATGTAATTATTAAATTTCTGTTTCCACCTCCTCCAGTTTTCTGGTAAACTACCTGAAAACTCATCTCTTATGGCGGTTTAAATTCCATTATTATCCACTTATTGGAAATTAAAAATCAAATTACTAACCTTAGTGACGATTAACGTAACAATAATGTTGAGGTTATACTGCGCTTCAGTTAAAATTGTATAACTTAAGTCAAAATTCACATGACACCATGTTCTGTACGTAAGTTCTAATTAAAATAATTAATACACCAAGTAGTAAAGAGACATTACCTATTTAATATAATAATAATCACATAAACATTACAATAGTACACGCAACTTAATAATGTTCACTTATACATGACCTTCACTGGTAATCACCTGTTTGTAGCTAATTCAGTGTTGCCACCTACACAACAATCTGCACCCGCCATTGATACATGATTCTCAAGACAGAATATGTTCTATTTATAAAGATAGAGGCCAAGTACATTCTCATGTTGTAGTCTTCTACAATATTTTGCATGTATCAGCCAGAAATCGTCTTCACAGTTGCTCATTGATTTTTCTGTTTGTGTCCCTAACTTTCAACAAATGCATGGTTTGATCCCTCAGCCGTTGAGCCATTAAAGCACAGGCAATGCTTATAACTCTTTCAGAAGCCATGTTGCTAGTCTACTTTCGTGGAAATAAACCTAATTTAGAAGATAACAATGCCCTACCTTGAGTTACCATACCCTACCTGAAGTTACCATACCCTACTTTAACTTACCATACCCTACCTTAAGTTACCATACCTTAACTCAAGTTACCATACCCTGCCTCAAGTTACCATACACTACCTTAAGTTACCATACCTTAACTCAAGTTACCATACCCTACCTTAAGTTACCATACCCTACCTTAAGTTACCATACCTTAACTTGAGTTACCATACCCTACCTTAAGTTACCATACCTTAACTCAAGTTACCATACCTTAACTTAAGTTACCATACCCTACCTTAAGTTACCATACCTTAACTTAAGTTACCATACCCTACCTTAAGTTACCATACCCTACCTTAAGTTACCGTACCCTAAATTTACCGTTCCCCCCCGCATCCTAATAACTTCGCCTTAATAATACAAAACTAAACACAACCAATGATTACAACGTTATAGCAATCCCAGATTGTATCGTGTGTGTATGTATGCCTACCTTGTTAGGCTCTGCATGTTATCAACCAACTGTTATCAAATAACACCAGCTATGCTATCGACCAGCAATTCCTTGCTGACAAATCAACCGGCTTGATAAAAGCAGTGCAAATAGATTAAGGGAGTGTTTGTTATCTTTGTCAGGCTTAACCTTCGTCAGAGGCCATTCACCTGTTGAATATAAACTTGAAACAACAATTTACCGTAAGCATAAAGTTTTCCATTGTTGCTTGTAAACACCTCAAATACACTCTTATATTAGTATTTGTGTATTTACGGTGATCGTTAAGTTGGCCATTGTAACACGTGAGGGATATGAAAAGGATCGTGGAAATATGGGTTAGGATACAGGCTTCTGATCTGGGAATATGCCTTTATTGAAGTATTATGGGTCTTGCGACTACCGTTGCTGCCTGACTTACTGACTATTGAGAATATATAAAGGAAAGTTTTCCAGTTTCCTATAATAATTACTAGTTTCCTACAGGCTGTTTTTGTTACCTTTTGTCCCCCCAGAGCAAAACTATTCATTTAGCTTTTATTTACAAATCTAGGCTATTTCTGCAAGTTTTAATACGAATTCAAAACAGTTTTAATGGATTAAATTTAAATTTAGACTATTTTAATTTTGTTACATTATATGTTTATAACCTGGCTTCGTCTATTTTGCTTAATTTGTGGTAGTAATAATTGATTTGGCCTAATTCCCTTTCTATGCTATTACCGATTTTTACAACAGCCAATTTGGCTTAAAGGAGGACGAATAAGTGGAGTGTATGCAGGAATTAAGATGAGTATGTGTATTGGTCGTCTGGTACTATGAGTAGGGGAGAATACATCCGTGACACGTCGCTTATGTGACACAGACCTTATCTCTACCGGGGTCAAAGAAAATGCCAACAATATACTGTACCGTATTTTAAATTTTAGTTTTTTTGGTTTGGGGCGATATTCAAGCTTTAGATAAGTCCTGACGTATTTCAAGATACATATCACCTATATTAATTTGTAAATAAAATACTATAAAGTATTAACAAATGAAAACAAGATATTCACATTAAATCTAGAGCCATTGTTAGAACCTTTGTTGTTATGTTTTGAATATTTTCACTCAAACATTTAATGTCATAAAACGTAATTTATACATTTTATGAAGGTTTTTCAGATACAAAACGAGTATTCCTTTTAATTTTAACATATTTAAATTTATCATTAATTAATTATTTATTCGTTAAATTAATATTGAATATTAATGTTAAATTAGGCTTTAAATCATGGGTCCCCAAACTGGTGTCCCTTGGGGGAAGTGAAGCCAAGTCATGGGGGCCGAGAGACCAGTTCTAAAGTAATATAAATGAAATATATTTAATATTATAGGAACAGTACCCTTACTAAAATACAACCTCAAATAGGCATGATAGTATGATAAATGCAGTCTCAAGCATCTCACTAACAGATTTTCCTTTTATCAGGTAAAATATAACTTACAAATTAAAACTTGAAATGTTATATCATGTTCATTGTGAAAGTATGTATAAATACATACATTGTTTTCAATATATATATATATAATATTTGATTCTTTTTCATACGCCTATACCATTTATTTATAGTGTAAAGTGGAGGGGGAGTGGAGGATTTCATCTCAAGAGGAGGGGGCATGGACTCCAAAAGTTTAAGAACTGCTGCTTTAAATCGTATATCGCGACAAATATCTCAGTAACATGTGTTCACTGCACTTAATGTAGTTGAGGCATAATAACTCTGTCCAAGAGTGTTTGTATTTCCTCGTTACCGTCTGCCTAGACAGTTCCTTTTTGCCATATGTCTCACTGTACTACTTCGTTTTTTCTGTTCTTTATGACTCAAATATCATTATTCTTGCAACACCTTGAAGATGAAACAAGAAATGGAAATCTAAAACTCATTCCCCAAGAGGTTCTCATGGAATATGTCTACTCAATCCTTATAGCGCACACTCACTACCAGAGTGACGTCACATTATTACAAAAAGTTTCATTCAACCTATCTTACAATATCCTTGTTACAACAAAACATCAAATACTCTACAAAAATAAGGGGCTGGGCTTGTGTAGATATAGCCAGTACACAACTCAGATTAGAAATTTATTCTGTGACAGAATATGTCCCTAACCCTCCTTCTTTAGAGGGTTTTGGTTGTACTTATTTGAGGTTTTTAATTTCATCAAATTTTATAAAAAGCTGTTTTTTTTGTAATTTACATCTGCTTCTGTATTGCTGTTTATAATGTAGTTTACTTGTACTTTACAGAATTGTAATTTTCCCACAACTTGTCCAGAAAATATTACAGCACGGCGTCCTTTCCGTCACCCGCGAACACGGTTGTCAGCTAATGCAATTCTACCGACGTCAGCGTCTGCTCTTCGTATAATGAGATAACTGCGAGAAGGTGACACGTGCAGCAATCTAAGGCATTGCTTGGATCAAACAGTATTTAGTTTTAATAAGTTTCTAAAATTTCTCCTCCCTCTTTTCTTACAACATTTAATGTCATCCCAAATCCATTATGTCAACTGTTTTTTTAATTTTTTTAAATTTTAAGCCTGTTTCCTTTATTTTTGTTTGTTTGTCATACCATCACTTCTATTTCACAATGTAATTTTGTATTAGGTCTTTAATATTTTACTTTTCCTTACACACACACACACACATACACACACACACACACACACACACACACACACACTCTCTCTCTCTATATATATATATATATATATATATATATATATATATATATATATATATATAAAGTTTATCATGTGTAAAAATGAACGTTTTCAACAAATAATTTACGATCGGATTTCAAAATCCTTTAAAAATATCCTATTTCGCAATCGTTGAATCTATCGGTGTTCCCATATAAACCTAAGCGTGTCACGTAGGCTACAAGACAAGTGACAGAATTCCTTCGAATTCGTAGTAAAGCTTAATGCCAGCACTCGTCAAACGCCGTTGAAGGTTATGTGTTTCCCCTTTGCGATGACAGATTGCCGCGCTATCTACGCCCTAAATCTACCTGATGTCTGTATTACGCCCCTGACCTATTGGTCACATCTCGCAGCTGAAGGTGAACCGAGGTTCTCGCAGATCAAATAACCTACTTCTCTATCTCGCGCCAGGACGACCGCAACCTTCGCCAACTTGACATTAGATGATCACGGTCAGTATCTTCGGTTTAAGTGTTCTTGGTGAAAACTTCGTGAAATGGCGTAATTTTTTGTATATGAATCACTTTTACATTAGTTTATGACTCTCCGAACTTTGAATTTTGTAAATTTGTAAAAACTTACAAATATGTCTCAGTAAGATTTTACAAATTTACAAAATTTAAAGTTCATATAGTCATAAACTAATGTAAAAGTGATCAATTAAGTTTCACCGAACGTAGTGGACTACAAAACTCAGGGGTTATTTGTATAGTTTTGTAGTGAACAACCAATGAACGTAAAATGGTATTGTAGCGCCAATATTGTACAGCTGTAAATGTTTATCCATAAAGCTATTGTTGAAGAAGAAATGGAAAAGTCATATTTGAGGAATATTGTTATTGTTCGTACGAGAGTATATGTCTTACACGAAGAGTTACGTATCTTGTACCGCGAAAACATTAGTAATACGTATGAAGCCTGGTTAAAATGCCTACACTAGTTATGAATCATATAATGGAACAGATATTAAACCGTACAACAAATACCTGTGTAAGCAGAAGCCGAGGCCAGAGTACGAGGCCTTGTGTAAGTACATGCGCGGCCAGAGCTTCGGATGTTCTTTCTGTCTGGTACAGTTCCTCACAATCCTTTCTAAAAACATTTAGCTGCAAGCTCCGTGAATATCAATGACTTACCCGGTCAGAAATAAGCAATGCATGTATTGGTCGAATTTTATAAGCTGGCACTTGGCTCTAAAGTAGAAATTGTGTATTCGTCGTCTAGAAAACATCAGGCAACCTCAACGGGTCCGTAAATCGATGCCTAGTCATCCCAATCCTTATTAGCAATCCTTCGACAATCCTATTAGCACGCTTCCTTGAACGCTATATTTACATCTGTTGCTATTTATACTGTACATTAAAAAGAATTAATAAATAATTAAATAATTAACAACCCTATGAGTGAGCGAAAGTCCGAGGTTCGATGATTTTGAAAATGACCTGCGAGCACCACCACCCTCCACTTGTCCAAAGCAGCCCTATACATCCAAAGGGGCAGTATCCAGAGCGTGCCGTTATTTCTCATATGTTTTTTTATGTGTTTTTGTAAACAGTTTACAGACTTTTTATAAAATCGATAAGAGCTTGTACCATTCGAGGTTGTTTTGTATGTTTTTTCATCTAGTCTTGGATTAATCTAATTTCTTCTTTGTCTTATATATAGAAAGTAGGTTTTTCGTAGATATTTGAATGTCCCCTCCTCGCAGTATCACAGGAGCTCCATATAGCTTCCTTAACCGAAACGTAACAGACTGTCGTCGTTGCTATCCTTCTTATCTGTGCCTTGTAGCGGGTAGAAACACTCTCTCCATCCCGGTTGAGAGTAGTTCTACTTTAGGGGTGACTCCTTCCTACGCGGTGCCATAAGCTTCCCCTATACCTTTACCTAGAAGATCATTATGTCATTATCTTAGCCCTATATATATAATGAAAGGCTCCCTTTCTTTCCATTTCTGCTTAGAAGGGTTGTAACGGAGACACCTCCAAGTAGATCTATATGCAGTATGCGATCCTGCACCTCCTCCCCCAATCCAGTACCGAAGGGTTAATGTCCCTATTTTAATCCTACCTTTATACACTATCCGTCCCTACTCTTGATATATAGTTATAGTCTCAGATCGCCGCAACACTTCAAGTAACCCCTTCGACTTCTCGTGATCACAGAGACGCTTATCCTCAACGTAATCTTCGATTCATCTATATTCCCACATTGCTCAAGGGAAATAATAGTCTCATTGTGCTGTTTGGGTTAACTGTGGCCATTTTCTCCGGGGTCGTGGAGACACTTCCCTATCACCCCAACAGAGAGTTGGTGTAACTCAGGGAAGCGATTATACACACACTAGCCACCAACGTCAGCACGGTAATTTTATCCATATTCACAATACCTTTCGTATCTTCTAAATGTGTAATTGGTCAAAATGCCGGAATACACTAGAAATGAGCTTTACCTTAAAAATGATCTTTTTATCACGTTTAAGTAGGCATTCTATTAATTTCGGATTTACTGTAACTCCAAAACAAAATAAATATAATATATATAAATATATTTCTTCCTCGTCAGTAAGTTAAAAACAAGTGATATGAAAAAAAATGTTTTAAGCCAATTTGCCTTTTCAGGTCAACAAAAAAGATTATTATAGTTTCTTTTTAATTTATAATTACAATTAATATAAATATGTATAAACATATAACAGATTCACAATATTTGATGGCAAAATAAAAAAAAAACGAATTTCCATGCAATTTTCCATTTCCCTCTCTATACAGTATATGGTGTTGGACTCTTATTTTTGTTTGTTACTATTTATACGCTTTCTTTTGTTTTGTTTCTAATTTATGAAGCTGATGGTATCTCATTCTATCCATGTCTTGTAATGTTCCATTATTTCAATGAACGTTTCTTTTATAATTTCATAAATATCGTAAAGTAGTACGTTTCTAGCTATGGGAGAGTTGACTCATTGCTAAAGTGCTGGATTTCCAACATGGAGTGTAGTTCGAATCCGATCTAGACATTAACTTTTTTAAAATTTAATTAATACATATATATTTGAAAAACTGTATTAATATCAATTGCCATCCACTAGTTAAAATAAAATATTTGAACATGAGTAGATAAACAAAACATATTTTATTAACGGTTGTAAATGTGTACAAGATATATATATATATATATATATATATATATATATATATATATATAAGGAGACTTTGAGCTAATAAAAACAATTGAAAAACTAACATTATAGATAAATAACGAAAAGAATGGAGTCTATAAAAATTTATGTAATTTATTATTATTTTACGCAGAAATTTAACTATAATGCATACAAGTAATTTTGCAATCATAACCACGTTTACGAATTCTATTTATGAGAAGTAGAACATTTTAATTATTGTTGAAAATATTGTCTATATTTATACCTTTGAAATAGTATTAATAGAGAAGTAAATATTTTTCGTATCGCGTTTTGTTTAATTTATATGCGCGTGCAACATTTGTAGTTGAATGTTACACCAATGGTCACAGAACATAGCCTAGAATTCAATTTAGAGTTGCATTTGTGTTCGATACTTTTTCATTAACTAGTAATTCGATGATTTACGTAATTGGAACGGGAGCAGTATGCTGCCAAGGTTAACCGGGCTGCTAAATTCTAACGTCGCTCTCTCTCTTGACATTTACGCGTCGTTTATGACATACTGGCTTTGCGTTCATTGTTAGCAGGTGTTATTTCTTCACGTATTTTATATGTTTACTGCTTGTTAAATTCCTTCTATTAGCTCACACTCTCCTGGTATATATCTTGCACAAATTTTCAACCGCTTTCAATCATCCAGTCAAGTTCAAATACAGTTTTTTTAAACCTTTACTGGATGACAATTCTTGTTAATACAGGGTTTTTTCAAATATTTATAAAATTATAAAAATTTGGGGGTCTAGGTCGGATTCGAACTGAGTATACCTTCATGTTTGAAGTAAAGCGCTTTTTGGCACTGAGCCAACTTACAATAGCTAGAAATGAACTGTCAAAGATGTGGGCCTTTATGAAAAACATTCATTGTATAACCTTAAATTGTTGTCATGGTTACAACACAATATCATAAACAATGCTCCAGGATTAAAATTGAATGAATAACATAAACAAACAAACTGGATTAACGGTATCGAACCTTGCTTCACCAACGGACATTGCGAAAGGAAAGCGAAAAGAAACTACTGCACAATGCAATCGAAGAAAAGAAGCAAGCGTATAAATAGTAACAAACAAAAGTAATAGTCCAACATCATACATAGAAAGGAAATTGAAACATTTGGAACATAATTCGCTTTCCATTTTGCCACTTAATATTGTTATTCTATTATTTATACTATTATTTATTATAGGACACATATTTATATGATTTGTAATTATAAAATAAAAAGAAACTAAAAATAAAATTTTTCTTTCTTGGCTTAAGTAGGAATTGACTTTTTTTCATTTATATTACTTGTTTTGTTCTTCGCCGCTCTCTCTATGTCTAAAATAAACTCTTCAGATAGATTTTTATGTATCCGTTTTCTACATCATCGTCACAGAACTCGTTGCTCGCTAAAGCCCTTTTATGCACTTTATTACTTCACCTACTTTACAAACACACAGTTCCTCTCAGAATCCAGTTCATTTGGTCTGTTCAAACCAGTTCAGTGTTTTACGCGAACAGTTGGTCCCGGTTTTTGTTTCAGACAATGAAACGCCTCAAACAGTTTTCTCTTCTTTAATAACACAAAGATTTTAATATCACCCTGTTGGTTATGCAAATAAAAGCCTCGGGCCGCATCTAATGACTGTTGCAAGCAAATTTCGCTAGTTAAATTAGCAACGCGAAAAGGCAAGAAAGTATCGCGTGGCCTATAATTATTGGCTCGCCGTTCAGGTTCTAATCGTAAGAGCATGGGGCAGGAAAAATGTGAAGGCCGCGACCCGCTATAAAGGAATATAGCTTTCAGATCTCGCCGTGCACAATGCATTTCACAATTTATTGAAGGGTATCTCGTGTGTTTGTTTTTACGGTCGTCTTACAATGGCAGAGTACTGAGCATATAAGGGCAGAAATTATGTTTAAATATGTGTCTACTACTACGCCATTAAAACATTTTTTCAATTTACTATAGTAATGACTGTAAAACAGCTTTCTACTTTGTACATAGAAAACCACATTTTTCAAATCTAGTTCCTTTTTATTTTATAATTACACTTAATATAAATATGTATATACATATGTCAGAATAACAATAGACTACTAAGTGGCAAAATAGAAAGCGAATTTTTTTGCAATTTTCCATTTTCTTTTCTATATATGATGTTGGACTATTATTTTTGTTTGTTACTATTTATACGCTTTCTTTTTATTGTTGCTTCCATTGTGTAGTTTCTTTTCGCTTTCCTTCCTTATCAGTTTGTGACAAGGTTCGACACCGTTAATCAGGTTAGTTTGTTTATTTTATTATTTTCATTAATTTTTAATTCTAGAGCATTATTCATGATATTGTGCGGTAAAAATGGCAACAATTCAAAATTGTGCAATGAAGGTTTCGGCTACAACCAGATGAGGGCAAAATAAAACTCTATATATGTCTTTAGGCTAGATTTCAAGCTATGGGAAAGTTGCTTAGTGTCAAAGCGCTAGACCTCGAACACTAAAATATCCAGTTCGAATTCTACCTAAATCCCCAAATTTTTATAATTTAATTATTGAATAAATATTTTTAAAAAACTGTATTAACATCAATTATTATCAACTATAGGTTAAAATAAATGTATTTGAACTTGATTGGATGAATAAAAACTTATTTTATTAACGATTGAAAATTTGTACAAGATATATATCAGGAGAATGTGAGCTAATAGAATGAATTGAAAAATAGTGGTGAAATAGTTTCATTTACAATAGAATATTTCTTCGTCAAAAATCTACAAGAAACCAGAATAAATTCTAAACATAGATTAATTTGAGCAACAATAAATCAAACGTCACGTGATTTTTAAATTAGAATCGTATTAGTACTTCAGTTAAAACGTGTCATTGGATTTAATGAAGTTTTATTTAGGTGAACTTCAATTTAAGGTTTTCAGACGTCATTGGTGAGGACCAAAGAAGAAGTATTGAACTGTTTAATAGTAATGAAGTATTGAAACAGAAATACGAGGAAGATTTGTACTTAAGTAATTGCGAAAGCTAATTCAGCAAAACTTACGCGTGATATAGTGGTTTCGTGTTAAGGATGCTGTGGATGTTCATATAAAGAGCATTATAGCCTAAAAGAACACCTGATAATGAAAATAGAGAACCTTATAGTTGGTCTCAATAATCCTTGTATAAAAAGAAATGTGGGGTCACGTTAGTTGTCACTTTAATAACAAATGTGTGCAAAGCGCTAACTAGAGTAGGACCACGTGGGTTTTTTTGGAGCTGGACGCTCAGCGTAAGACGAAGAGTATTCAACAGTCACCTGGTAATGGCCACAGTAGTGCACGTGTATAGTAGCTCACAAATGCTGTGATGTCTGAAAGAACTCTAACGCACTGCACACGCTGGTAAAGATCCTATTAGGTTCTGTGGGAATGGAGTGTAAGCGGCGTCAGTTGACACTAGGAAATGGATCTGTGCTTAAGGTACTATTTTGATAAAGACCGCCGCGGCAGCTACAACTACAGCTTGCAACTGGAAACGGAAATGTAGTTGCCGTCTGCGATCACGGCGTCAGGTAGTTCTTGCAGCGTTTAAAGTGTTGAAGGAAGCAATATGTCTACCAATAAAATTGATATGTTTTCCAGCTTTATTCACAACCGATAGTATTAGACTTGAATGTCTCTTTGCTTTCTCTACAGGAGGCAAGTTTCGTAGAGCAGACCAAATGTAGCGGCTAAACAAATCTACATCGTCGTCCTGGTTTTGTAATGGCTGTAGTGATGTTTGCCGGTTTTTGTCTCTTTCTTTCCAAATGTTGAGCAGTTCTTCTTCCTTACTACTTCATTGTTCTTTGAGTTTGTTTTCTGGGCTCTGCGATCAACTTTGTTGTCATCGTCACTTTCTCGTTCTTGATTGGTCAAAATGGCTACTGTGGATTCACTCACAGTGCTTAATAGATCTACTGTGGATCAGTGCTTAATAGATCAGCATTTTCCTCATTTTCAGTGAGTTGCTGTGGTGATGTTGGTATGTTTCGATCCTACTGATCAGTATATATAGGCTACTGGTATATTTTACATATCTGTTTTTTGAAATGAAGAATTAAGACTTTTAATATTCCACCGCTAAAATGTTTGCCAGGTACAGATATAATGATACCCCATTATCTAATTACAGAAGAAGCATTTCCACTTGTATATGATGAAACCATACCTTAAAAAGGCGGGAAACCAATTTATAACTACAGATTGTGCAAAGGACGCTGAGTAACAGAAAACACCTTTTGGCTAATAATTCAAGTACAGTACTATCACCTCTCCGATCTGTCGCTACAGTCTGCAGTCTGCGGTCAGCGACACTAATGGTAGTACGGTCTGCTATGGCACGCAAGATGCGACCTCAGGCAACATAAGATTGCATGCCATAAGAAATCAGCTAAATTAGTACTGTCACCTCCGATCTATCGCTGCAGTCTGCAGTCTGCGGTCACCATCGTAATCGTACCTTAATGCAACCAAAGTCTGACCTTGACGTGGCCACTGCCTTCCCTCTAGAGCATGCCTTTATATAGCGTCTTTTCACGCTGAGCGTCCAGCGTCAAAAACCGCAAGAGTGGCCGTCGAGTATAACGTTCACAGAATTCCTTCTTGTACATAGATGCGAATACAATGAACGTTTCTTAAGCTTTCCGTTACAATGGTCTCCCATGCCCTTTCATTCTACAAATTGAGTTTTAACAGTTTTCCTTCTCAAAGTCAGGCTTCAGCTCTTTGTGCTTCTCTTGTAGGTGTTTTGTGCAATCTCAAATTAATATGATTAGAGCCAAATATCTACTTAGAACCCAGACGCCACATTGTCTATGACTATCCAACATATTTAAATTAAGGGATTTTACTATTGTTATAATGATTTATTTGTTTTATTAAAATTGCAATGTAATGTTAATATGAAAACTATTGTTGGATCTTCTTTACGTGTGATAAAATGAAAATTACATGTGAGTAATACAATTCCTACTACCCTCCGTCTCTTTTACAATTTCCTAATGTTTCCAACTGTTTTTATTCGGTCAACTTTAACCTATGCATGTACAATAGGTCTCTGAATTCCAGAAGGCAGCTACTTGAGACATGAACGATTAGTCACTTCCACAGTGAATTAGAACTACGAGTCATGTAACGGCGGTCCGTGACAGCGGTCGCCTTGAACCATTTCCCTGCATGCAAATCATATTGTATACAATATATTGTAGAAATATGGTACGCCGACAGGCGAACCATGTAGAGGCTTGGAAGTATGTCAACCTTTACGCATTTATAGTCAGCAGGACACCGAATTACCAATATTTTATGCCTGAGATTTAAAACACTGTATGTCTTTTAGAAGGGTATTGCTGGTGAGTAAACAAGAACTGTTTCAGCTTGGATTAAACCTTCGCAGGAGAAATTAAACATCTCTATTACTTTTGTTTCAACAGTGACATTCTTTAAAAAAATAATAAACACCGTACCTGCGTCAGTTAGCCTTATCCCAGACTAAAATCATCGTCGTCTTCAATACAACCAAAATTACGTCTGTGACTCTCAAAAATCTAACCTTATGCCAAGAAGCCCTATTCCCATATCTCTACCCACAGCTAGAGTCGTCGCAGACAGACTTTACATAGCCTCAGGGGTTACCAAAACCCCCCGTTTTCTGACTAAGAACACTCAAGTATTCTTAAATACTCGCATTGATTTTAGTCTACAGTTATCTACATTTCAAAACTGTTTTCTCTGTTTCTCATAATTTTAAGTTATATTTAATCCTGGTAAAGCCTCTTTATCTCTCTAATTATAAATTTTAAATATCACATACACATTAAGAATACAAGAATCATAAGTACATTTAAGGCTGGTATTGTCTTGCACGTATTGGGAGCCTTGGTTGCCTCGTCGTGGTTCATTGATAGTTACGCTCATAACATTGTGATATTTATCGTATCTAATTCTGTCTACCATTCATAGTCTTTTTCCTTTCTTCTACTGTTTCTATTTTATTTCTTAAGTAGTTAATTATTTCATTTGTAGTTAATTAGATGAAATTAAAAGTGGACCCTGAGTGGATTGTTGTATAAATATTTTTTTTAAAGTAGCAACATAATGTACAGTACAACTATTCTTTGAGCTTAGCTTGTGAGGTTATGTTAAAACAAATAAAAAACACACAAAACTCACAAATTAATCATTTATTGATTCATACGCCTTTTAATGACAAAGCCATCATCATCATCAATGATGATGATGACTTTGTCATTGAAACATGTATGAGTCAATAAATGATTAATTTGTGAGTCTTGTGTATGTCTTTTATTATACGGTATAATGTACAGTGTTACAAAGACTGTACATAAGCCTACTCAAGTTGTACAGTACCCAGGATCAAAATTAGGAAGGATCAATCCAGGATCGATCAGATTGTAACCTTTTAGCAAGGAAAAGGAGAATGAAAGAACAATTTTAAGAAAATTATGTACTTTATATCAGTGTTTACTTAGTTTTTACAACTATGTGTAATTGCACTGTGGTAAAAATTAATTATTTGCGATCCACCTGCAAATTTTGTTTCGTTTTACACATTATAAGCCTTTAATGTTTTTTAGAGGTAGGCAGCTGTCCTCTTGTCTCTCACTGGGTACACACATGTATAGAAATACCAAATAGGCTAGATTAAAAATGTTGTAAATAAAGACTGGTTGATAGTGACCAGGAATCCACCAATGAGGTACTACACATAGGAAATTTAAAACATCTAAAAGTTTTAAACACTTTTCTATATTATCCTGGGGGGTGTTTGTGTGTGAGATAGTGAGTGTGTGTGTGGGGGGGGTGCGTGTTTGTGTGTGAGAGAGTGAGTGTGGTTGGGTGTGGGTGTGTGTGGGGGGTGTTTGTGTATGTGTGTGTGTATGTTCACATTCATCACATTAGGCGGTGTGTGTTTCTGGAAAGTGTAAGAAGACAGAAAGATGGTGACAAGGTGGCTTGTCTCTCGACTCCTATTCCTCGTCAAAGAACACAAGGATAGTGCCATAGCTTTAGCACCTTCAGTCTAGCGTGTGAAACCTTTGCTCTTACGAATCCAACCTCAAACTCGTGACTCCCGTCCAGGTGACTAGCTTTAGGCCCGAGACGGTGACAGAGTCTTGCGATCTTACTGTAAGGCCTGGTGACCAGCACCTGTGATGAGACGAACTCCAACCAGACACTACTCGGGACCAGTAGAAACTTCTAAAAGGCAAGGTTTCCTTACTTCAATACTCCGTCTGATTAGTTCCGTCTAGGCAGTTATCTAAAGGCCGGACACTCAGACTCAGGACTTGGTCCTAGGTGGGTATAAACCTAACCCCTGAGACCATGAGAGCTTCATATCGTCACAGCTGATAATTATTATAAGTAACAGCTGGGCAGTGTTCTCTCTTCGTGGTAAATGTGATGAAAACAAAAGATTTCAATTTCATTCGTCATTGTGTGCATTCTATTTAGACCAAAGCTTAGAGCCAATTATCTGTTTATGATAATACTGTAAGTGTGGTTTTGGACATGGGAAATATTTTCTTGGCACACCGCCACAGATAGGCGTGGTTTTTCAGTAACTTTCCTTCAATGCTTAGTGCTTTATAGTCAAGAGTGTTGAAGGAGGGAAATTCTCTGGCAAGGATTACCCACTAGTATACCTTAGGTCAGATGAAATATGGACCTAAGTATCAAGACACTTTATGATTGCTAACCTTAATTTATTTTCTATGTAACCTTGTCACTGTCTTCAAAATATTTCACATAAACATTTCTACAGTAAGTTTAATAAACCGACTATTTAAAAGCTTCAAACATCCACCTGGAATGTTCAACTCAGAAACTCTTACCACCCTTCCACTTACTTTTATCAAAAGCAGAATATTTGTAATTAATCTACATGTAACCAATCATTCGTATTATTCTAGAAGACTTATTAATACGAAAAACATTGCTTCACCTAAATAACAACTAAATAACTTTACTGTACATATTTTTTTAATATGGTATAAAAACATAATCTAAGTAGGATCTGTTGCCGTTTCCCCACATTTTCAGTTATCATTGAGTAAAATTAGAACTAGGAAAATACTTTAAATTTTCACCGGGTCATTTGCGCGTGAGAATAGTAAATAAGGAAAGTAAATCGGTTCGGAGGAAGATCTGTTGAAGACCGGGTACTTCATCGCTCTCAATGTAAACAAAAATAAGTAAATTATTTCTCCGAAAGTATTTATAGCTTGTTCTTTGAAGGCAGAGTTTGTAAATATTTTGGCTATATTTTAATCCAGACAGTTGGCTAAATAGAATATCCGTTTGAAGTACGCTGTATATATTTTCATTGCATAAGGGCTCAAACGCGAAGACCAACACGGTTTTTTCACATTAGGGTCAGTAGATAAAATCTATTTTTTCCCAAAATTTACACGTTTTAGTTCACTTATTTATTTTCGATAAGTTACAATGCTCTCATTAATATAGGTCTGTAAATGTTAGGTATTTCAATGTGTGGCTGCACATCAAAATATATCGTACATTTGCAAATTTGTATTTATATGTCTGGAGGTAGGATTGAATAAGTTTCAAACATTTTTTTACAATTGATTTGAACAGTTTACAAAATAACAAACAGACTTCATATCATGCCAATTACAGAGAAATAAGTGTTATTTAAAAATAGTTTCAACCCTTTAGCGTGGAGGCAATAAAAAGCTACCTTTTACCTCATTTAATTTTAATACTTGAAAATACAAATACCGCTTTCAAGTAATTTTAATTTTCATTCACAAATGTTGCGGAAAATGTCGAAGTTTAAACTAAACTAAACTAATAATATTGCGTTTTACATTTTTGGGTAATTTAACACGATTATTGGTAGGCCTATGTGCCTTTGACTCTGCACCTTTGTTCGAACATCTAACCATTCATTCTAGTTTGTAACTTCTTGTGTGCTAGATTGTGTTTTGTAACAAGACCCTCTGATGATGATGACATGGTCATCGAAATGTACATAAGGGTTTAATCTTAAGTAACTTGTTTTATTTGTTATTTTTTATTATTTTTGTGGTATTGGGGTTCTTTTCAATATTTTTATTGTAATATATTGTACCACTGTGCTCTTGATATTGTGTCTTATACAACTCTTTAAAATGAAAGTTAAAATGAAATAACTTTTATAGTGTCATAGCTATTGTGATGCTTTATTATTATTATTATTATTATTATTATTAATAAAGTGTGTTTCTTCTGTTAGCTCATACTCTCCTGATATAGGCTGATATATCATGTACAAATTTTCAATCGTTAATAAAATACGTTTTCATTCATCCAATCAAATGCAAATACATTTTTTTTCAACCTATAGTAAATGACAATTGATGTTAGTACTGTTTTTTTGAAATATTTATTCAATAATTAAATTATAAAATTTGTAGAGTCCAACCGGATTCGAACTGAGAATTTTCATGTTTCGAAGTCTAGCGCGCCTTTGCACTGCGCCAACCTTCCAGTACCTAGAAATATATTTATCAAAGAAGTATATGAATTTTTTCCCATCTGGTTGTCGTCGAAACTTCCATTGTACAACCTTAAACGGTTGCCATGGTTACCACACCGCTCGATAAGGTTTTGTAGCGTCTGGTTGCTCTGAAATGATTAGGCTAGTACAATTCCTGCAAAGAGGAGAGAAATTCCGCCTGAACATAAATGTTGAAAAGTGTGTCTGTAGTCACTGAGGGTGAAACTTTGTCACTGAAAAGCATCTGATTTATTACAAGTATTTTTTATGAGTTTGTGTAGGCCCTTGACCTAAACAATTACTAACATTGACTCACAAGTTAAACTCAAATCTTAATTATTGTTTGTACGAGCATTAAACTTCACTTAGAAAACATTTTACGGACTTTCGCTTCATACGACATAAAGTAGGAGTAATAAGGTCCATTTAGTTTACATAAGATAATCGCTTTGTGTAGTGACTGAGAAGGCAATGACACGGTCCTAATGTACAATCTTTGGACTTAAATGCAAGCCTATTACATAATTAGTTCGGGCTTAAGACTGAACTTTGAGATATTTAGTTTTCTAAGTGCTGACAAATCCTTCTGTCTGGGAATTTAATTAAAATGAGACTCCTAGATTATGTAATTTAATTTAGTTCTCAATCTCCTCCACTCATTAACACTGACCAAACTGACGTGATTAAAATTTTATTATTTATAGAAATTAATCGATGTGTTTTGATATTTTCCGCATATTTCTTCAACATCCGTTTCTTGAGCTGTAGATCCGGGAAAATAAAAATTTCCTTTGGTTATATTTTTAACTGGGGTATTCCTATGATGAAAGAATTTCTTGATAGTTTATGAATACCGTATGTATAAAGGTTTATTAGTTGGGGACATGGGTGGAAATATTTTAAAAATGGAAAAATAGTGATTTTTGTTTTTAATGGAATAGTGTTAATCATCACTTCATCGTTTTTCGAAGTAAAAATGTATTCTGTAGGCATACTTGGAACCAGGAAGTGCCTATGCACGGGTAGCCCCATTCACAATACAGTGAACTCTCGCTAATCCGGCAGATATAAAGCTGGGATATTGCCGAATTACTGTAAACGTTGGACTACTGGAGGATTCATTCAAAACACAATGTACATTATTTTTTAGTATTGCCCAAAAATAAACGAAACGTAGGAAAATAGCCCTGTACTGTTGGCCTTCTTGAGTTGATAAAATGAGAACGAATGTTCTGGTCTGTAATTTACAATAAAAGGTTACCTTATATTTTTAATGGTAAAAAAAATAATAAGTTTCTGTTTACTCTGGAACTATATTCTTCACTTGCACTTGAGTAACAGTCACTGTAAGTAACTACTGCAACAACACACGGCTCGAAATCGTTTTTATATCTCGAGCTACATAACTAGAACATGGCAAGGTGAAGGTAATTCGGTCACCGACATCGACATGTAGTAAAACTTACATGTCATAACGTAATGACGAGTTACATTTTCATATTGATTGTGTTTACATGTTCCGTGCTTAAGGAAAACGCCGGATTACTGGAAGGGCCAGATATCAAAAGGGCCGGATTATAGAGAGTTTACTGTACTCACAGGAGAATAAGGTAGAGTAAACGCATGTGGCTATGGAGTGCCGGTTTAGAGAGAATCATGGACTCTCTGTCATTTCCAGTTGTCATAGAAACCCTTAAAGATAACTTGACTGACAAATCCCATTTTAATATTTATTCTACTAAGTTAGAAATAGTCCTACCTTTAAATAATCCTTACAAATCGAAAAGAACTGTTGAAATCAAGCGAAAACGCCTACACAACGTATATTACTCATATAATTTAAGTGTTATGAAACCCCTGTTACGATAATAGCATACTCTCGCTGACGTTTCTTAAATCTAGATTATTTTAACAAAGTTAGCCTCATCCAGCAGTTTACATTTCATATTAAAAGTACTGTTATTTAGTTATACACATGGCGACACTGAATCACCTGTTAAGAGATTTAGATTATTATAGGAGCGGGTTTGAGAAGTTCTCTAATTTGAATAACTTCTCACGGTTTTTGTGAATACTGTTTCTTATGAACTGCGGTGTGTAGATACCTTATTTCTAAAAGTTAATGTAACCTCTTTCGTTTTGGCTCAGCTCCACAGTTGTGACCTTTACACGTAGATAGGCTTTAGCACATTTTTCTGTAAAGGAATATAATTGGCTGTCTAGTTTGTAAAACTTGACTGGGGAATAACGTTAATTTGGTAAGTAGTAAAACAAAATCTTCAGACGCTGCTCGAAGTGAGGGCTCTGCCAGTCCCTTTATTATGTCGTCCAAACGATTCTTATAAATTTCAGCATTATTATCATTATCGTCTTTTTTGAAAGTTCTGTTAAATTTTTATTGTTCATTATTAACTTTTAGTTGTGTTCAATTTGTTTTTTCGGTGACTTTGGTCTTAGTTCATACGTGAAATGATGTATAACTTATTTTATCTTAACTACTGTTGTCAGTGATATTTTTGTATTGTTTTGATTTATTTTGTTATGTTCAAATAGTTTTAGACCGGTACCGCATTCCGTAAAGAAGATACAACATCTACATTCACTTATATTTATGCATCTCTCAACCGTCGAGAATGATTTTGTCTTGGAAACGTCGATTTCCCGTCGCGTTATTTTTTTAAAGTTTTTTCTGTTAGTTTTCAACTCTGTTAAGTTAATAACAAGTGTTTGTTCAGAATATTCAAGTCCCCTTCTTTAAAATTATTCGAAGTTAAATTAACTTGCCAGGAATGTTCTTGAATATTTAAATTTTGTTTACGTTCGATACCATGACAACCGACCTTTGTAAGTTCCTTCTAAACAGGCAATTAGATCAAATTAAGGTGAAGTTGAACAACCTGGTTAGTGGTGAAAATAATTTATTAAATTACTCAATAGTTATGGTACGCTCTTTGTTTATTTTGAGGGGCGTTATCCCCAGTATTATTGTTATGTTTACGAATTGTATTATTTGAATTTTTAATGAAAAGTATTTGCATAATTTAATTTTTAACTGTTAAATTTTGTTCTTCCTCATTTTTAATTTGTAAGATAAAATGTGTTGGCCTACAATGTCTTACCTTCTTATTTCAAAGTTGACAATCATTCCTCAACCCCAAAGCTATAAGGTGTTTATAGCCTATAACAGATTATGAATAAGTATTTTGGACTATTTTCTATTGCCATAGTTGTGTGGACTCGCTGTTTCCGAGAACGCCCGTCAGGTAGCGTGATTACAAAATCGCTTCTCGGAAGTACCTGCTAGGTGCGGTTCTTGCTAACGACTTCACTTTGTAACACGTGTTGAAGACTTTAATTCTGTCCGTAGCTTCAACAGTGTTTCCCTTGATAATTTATTTATTCAAATTTTTTTTTCAACAATATAAGATGAGGATATCTTAATTTAAAATTCTTTGATCTTATACAGCTCTTAATTTTCACTTGTTAAAATGTTAACCGAAAATAAGAGTGCAAACAAATATTTAATTTGGTATGTGAATTTTATAATATTAGCTTTGGTTTCTTAGCTGCTGGTCCTGGATTAGCGAGCTATGTGGCATAAATAACTAAGCACTGTTTACAACGGCTTTACATTCTCTTTATTATGTAACATAAATAAAATTAAAACATTTTTATAGCTTTTAAGATTGAATTTAGCTTACATTCGTAGATTGTAGGGCTTAAGTTCTTAGATGTATGATAAAGGCTTGAGTCTGGGTTGTGAATCTGTGTAAGTATTATGAAGTAATAACAAGTAATACAAAAAAATTAAGTAAATTCCTACTGAACTTAACAAAGAAAAATTGTATTTTAGTTACTCTAGGGCACTATTTTTGATATTGTGTGGTAACCATGGCAACAGTTTAAGGTTGTACAATGGAGGTTTCGCCGACAACCAGATGAGGGAAAAAAATTCATATACATCTTTAAGATGTATATTTCTTGGTATTGGAACGTTGGCGCAGTGCCAAGGCGCTTTATACTTGGAACATGAAGTTTCTCAGTTCAGCTGGACCCCACAAATTTTATAATTTTATTATTAAAGAAATATTTGAATGAACTGTATTAACATACAGTTAATTTAAATTAACTGTATAGTGAACCAATTGTGATCCACTATAGGTTAAAACAGATGTATTTGAACTTGATTGGATGAATAAAAACGTATTTTATTTACGATTGAAAATGTACAATATACACACACACACACACATATATATATATATATATATATATATATATATATATATATGTGTGTGTGTGTGTGTGTGTGTGTGTGTGTGTGTATGTATGTATATCAGGAGATTGTACCTTATAGAAAGAATTGAATAAAAACATTCAAATGATTACATTTATTAAATCAAATAAATATTTCTGCCATCCCTACACTCTCCAGACCTCACACTCCCATCGTCCTAGTCTCGGCATGATCTCCTCCGCCTGCCTCGTCCTGCCTTCTCATTGGCCTACAGTCAGTAACGTTTCCTATCCATTTCCTCTTCTAATGTGTCCATGGCACATCTAGGTCTTTTAGGTGCTGTATATTGCATTATATCCGATTTGGCGTTTGTTATTTTTCGAATCTCTTCGTTCTTCGTAATTCTCGACAGTTCACTCTCCAAAACTCTCCATCTTTCTCCTTAGTTTTTTATTTCTACCTCTTATCTTTTCTCTTGTCCATTGCTCGTTATACCAATGCACGTCCAACAGGTTTAATAAAAATTAAGAGTTTGGTCAAACATTCTCAGATTACTTACCCTTAATCATAACATCGGGCTGCGTTTAAATTCTCAGTCGATAGGTATTCTTTCCTCTTACGTCGTGTATTTCGGTTACATAAATGTGGCAAATGTCAACTACAAACATTTTCCAGTAATAGCTTTTTAAATTTTAGTAGTAAAAAGTGAAATTTGATCGCTTAAAATGAAAGGTTAAACCCGTGGTGGAAAAAGACACGGTGTTATTCACCTGGTTAGATAAAATGTTGTTAATACAATTTGTTTAATAGTAATAGTCGCAGGAGATGGTGTTAGACATCATCGGTACGATCAGGTCATATATCGACAAGGATATACAGCACGCAGGAGACGAAAACTTCTCTAAGCCAGAGTGGAAAATGATAAATATGACGACCAGTTGTGGTGGAAGCCACAACGCCCGCTCCTGGAGCTCGGAGACGATCTTAAATCTTGACTGGTTATATTTAATTTAGTACACAAATACATAATGCAAAAATTCACTAATAGTCTTGCAGGCTTACAAAATACTCATTGTTTATGTGTGTGTTGCAGGTATGTGTTTAAAGCTGTATCTACGTGGTAGTTTGTCTAGTAAGTAAATTATTTTCAGAATTTGTTTTGTTGTTCATATCAAGGTTTTTTAACTGTATATACAATTGAACAAAACATAGAAAACCCATTACTTATAGTTAAGTGCGCAGTTTTTAAAATAGTCAACAAAGACCTTCGCTAGAAGCGAATGTCAAAAACACATCTGTTTACAATTTTGATTTTCCAAAATGTTCGTATTTTAAACACCTGATTATGTAAAAAACAAAAAGATAACTTTATTTGTACATTTAAAAAAAGATCTACTTTTGTTCTGGAATGTTGTTTAAAATTTTTGCCTGTTGTTTAGTAGACGGTTAAGTTTTTAAACGACAAAGTGTACAATTATAACATGTTTTGCTTTGTCATCAATGATTTTTTTTTTCTTTCGATGTAAAAAAATATTCTACTAAATTTTTTCATTAATTTATAATTGAATTGAAAAATCTTATAAAAATATTTTTTTTAATTCTGTATTCATTTTTATTTTGCACAAGCTAAAGTGATTGTAGTAATTTTAATAAAAATATGGATTGTCAGAATTTTACTTTATTTTTTTTTCAAATTTTCAATTTTCTGTACTTCTTTAAATATCTGGATTTTAGTCCATATTTTGTGAAAATTAAATTTTTGAGAAGTAGAGGTTTTTAACGGCTAAAGAGTTAATTCTGTTTTTAAAACAAGTAATATAAAAAAAAAATTTTAATGTCAATTCCTACTTAAATCAACAAAGTAAAATTTGATTTTAGTTTCTATTTATTTTACAATTACAACTAATATAAATATGTATATACATATGCCAGAATAACAATATTAAACGGCAAAATAGAAAGCGAATTTCCTTGCAATTTTCCATTTTCCTTTCTGTGTATGGTTTTGGACTATTATTTTTGTTTGTAACTATTTATACGCTTTCTTTTTTTTCGTCGCTTGCATTGTGTTGTAGTTTCTTTTCGCTTTCCTTTCGCATCGTCCGTTTGTGAAGCATGGTTCGATAACGCTAATCCAGTGTGTTTGTTTATTTTATTCTTTTCGTTTATTTTTAGTCCTAGAGGATTATTTATAATATTGTGTGGTAACCATGGCAACAATTTAAGGTTAAACGATGACGGTTTTTCATATAGATCTTTGAGAAGTTTAGTTCTAGCTACGGAAAGCGCTAGACTTCGAACATGAAGATATCCATTTCGAATCCGACCTAGAACCCCCAATTTTTTATAACTTAATTATAAAATAAATATTTGAAAACCCCATATTAACGTCAATTGTCATCCACTATAGTTTTTTAAAAATGTATTTGAGTTTGATTTGATGAATAAAATCGTATTTTATTGACGGTTGAAAATGTGTGCAAGATATATATCACGAGAGGTAATAGAAGGAATTTTAAAATGAATTTAAAATAAATTTAAGAATGATATTTGTTTAAGATTTGTGAAATAAACAGATTTTAGGTCATTTGAAATCTTAAGACAATGTTTTCAGATAAATTTTGTTCTATTTTTATACGATCTAAGAAAAAAATTATTTCGTACATAGAAAACTGTTTGAGAAAATTGAATGCAAGTCCTTTTAAAATTTTTGTAAGAACCCTAGTTAATAGTTGCTACAAGAGTTAGAATTTAAATCATTTTTAATTACTAATAAGAAAGTGTGGGCTAATTTTGTTTTTTTCCGAAAAACGTTTTTATTTTGAATTCTCAAAATGCCACTCCTTACAATTACTGACTATTATTCTGCAACTCCCGAAAGATTTCTGTCTGTCACTGATTTTTATAAATAATTTTTATAACAGTTCCAGATCAATAATTGGGCTTATATTGGACAAGGTTATTTGTTGAATTATGACCATTCGGTTGTTCAGATTTATAAAAGTTGCCAAATAATGCTTCAGGTAATACGGAGAATATCGATATCACATGCTCTCCTTAACCTTTTGTTAATATATAGGCGCCAAAGATTTATGGTGGTCTCGTGTTCACACAACTATAACGCTCAACGAGTAAGGGGTCGCACCCTCGAGCATTACCATATTCACCCGTTTTTGAGCGGCAAAGTGAGCCATAAAACCATTATAATCAGCCAACATTTTTTAAAAACTAGTTAGTACTCCTTAGATCCTTGGCAAATCTGTTTAAGGACCATCTTGGACGTCAGTCTGCGGCCTTCAGTAGACCTAGGCGGTGCCGGTACTGGGATCTCATGTGTCTCCTTCTAAGGCAAACTGAATATGAAAATACATTATTCCAAGAACAAGTAACTAGGCGAGTCAATGTCGAGTGTACGGTAGCCTACTAGGCCTAGACGTCGTCTGGATTGCGTTCTGTTCTCGAGTTCCTCCTATCATCTCTGAAACTGGGAGAGTAATGTGATGAGCTTGTAAACAAATTATACCTTGGTTTAAAATGTCGCCCATAACACATACCTTTCTGAACAATTTTAAAAGACAACATTGCTTGTTTGAAAACTGTGTGAAAAAGTTGTTCCCAAACGTTTTTTAATCCATGGCTCCTTTAAGATAAAATATATATTCTAGAAGTGCTGCTACAGAAATTTGAACATTATTTTGATGGTAGGAAAGTCTTGAGCAAATTGTTCAATTCCTTCTATTAGTTTACACTCTCCCTAAATACACACACACACACACACACACACACACACACACACACACACACACACACACACACACACACACACACACACACACACACACACACACACACACACACACACACACACACACACACACACACACACACACACACACACACACACACACACACACACACACACACACACACACACACACACACACACACACACACACACACACACACACCATACACATATATATTTTTTTGTTCAAATTTTCACTCGTTAATATAATACTTTGTATTTTCTTACTCAACTTCAAATTCATTTATAAATACTTGTACTGAATGACAATTTATGTTAATACAGTTTTTCAAATAATAATTCATTAATTAAATTTAAAGAATTAATTTTAGTTTGTAATTTTATATGGGAGGAAAACATTTCACAAAGGGGAAAGGTAGAAAATATAGCTATTTCATCCTATTTGTCTTAAAAAAGGGGTAACGTATGATTTCATGAAACAGCTGATTTCATGTTTTAGGTTATGTGGTAGAACAGCTGTTTTAACGCATATGTTATATTACTTTATTCATATTGATTGTAATTTAATAAAAGGTAATTTTATTTAATAAATTTTGTCTTTGTTGACATAAATAAGAATTGACTTTAAACAAATTTTGCTCATATTATTTGTTAACAATTAGTTTTTCTGACTACGGCACATAATAGACTACCATACAAGTATATATATATATACCGGTAGGCCAATATTTTGTAAGACCATTTTTAAAACTGAAATTGCCAATAGATTGATTCCTTAAGATTTATTATTGTTTCCGATATTAATTACTTAAGATTTTACTACAATCAAAACAATATTCAAATTTTTGTAGCGGCTCCGCTGGAATATATATTTTACTTCAAAGGGGATATGGGTAAACACTTTGGGAACCACTGTTTCACACAGTTATCAAACAAGCAATCTTGTTGGTTTCTAAAATTGTTCAGAAATTTATGTGTTATGGGCGACATTTTAATCTAGGGTAGTTTGTTTTTCTGTAATTAGGTTTAGGCCTGATCTAGATAGTGGATATGGGTCACAAGAATATTATACAGTATTTAAAAAATCAATTCACTGTGTAAAAAATAATATCAAAATAGTGCTACAGAGCGTACTATCTCTTTTATGTTAAAAAAAAGTAGTTAAACATTTTTACTACGAACATTTTGTCAATTACGACATTGTTTAGTATTTCAAATTGTAATTCATTTCACCATTTTTATTTCCATCGTTGAACTTTGAGGGCGCCACGACGCCCCTTACATCCGTGGCTCCCCAGGTAGCCGCGTCGCTCGCTTAGGGAACCATTACTCTAAAGAAGTAATGCTAGGGACCAGCGAGTCTGCTAACGTTATCAACTCAAAAATTCCTTTCAGACATTTCTTGTGAAAAAAAAGTCTCAAACATTAAATACCCACTTAAGCAGTTCCATGTTTTTGTAACAATAGGTCTGTAAAAACTTTAATCAGTCGAGCAAAAATCCGAAGGTATTAATTAGCTTTAGATTACAGTTGTTAATATTTTAAATTAATCGAAACTCTGATAAAAATAATTACACGGCTATTCGAGGGCAACGATCAATTCTATCAAGTAAAGAGGAAACTGGCAATATAGACATAAGATGTTATTTTTATTTACATTCTGGCTCTGTATTTAAGTCAAGTGAAAGATTCAGAAATAGGCTTAGTCGAAATACACAGATAATCTTTAAAACTATTCACATACATTGTAATATATCAGACAACTACATCAGCTGGACAAACAGCTGATGAAGGGTTATGTACAATTGCCTCAATTTATTTATTTATTCTATTCTTAAAGCGGCCAGTCATTTAGGCTGATATCACATATGTAGGATAACAAGAGGCATTATTAATAAAAAATAGGAATATAGGAGGGATATAGAACCTTTTGGTCTGGAATACTGGGTAGAATCATTGTCACAGATCAAAGCAGACATATCTTCCACAGGAAGACTTTGATTCAAGTGTACGGAAATGGAGAAAGTGGGATGGGTGAAACGTAAGTTCCTGCTAAAGGAGTAACAAAATACTTCTTTGGTTGTGGGAGTAGGGTTCACGTGGTTGAGAGCAGAACGCCTGAGTTCTATTGGTTAAGGGACAATTACACGAGGCGAGTATACTAGCTAGCTCGCTCAAACCCCGGCTAGTAGCGAGTAGAGTAGCCCGGTCTTCAACTTTTTCTCCAGCTTCGTTACTATATGGCTAGTTTGCTAGTATAGGATTACACGGAGTTAGTTTACTATCAACTAGCGAACAAGCTGGCTAGTAGCTAGTAAACTCGCCTCGTGTAATTAACCATTTAGATTAGCGAGATGAACCTTCTATCTATTGAGGTTTAGGGATGTCTCTACCCACTACACGAAACCACGCCTTATTGATTTCATTAACACTTTTTGCATTGGCCTATATAAAAAATAAAATTATACACTGTGTAAATAAATATAAAAATTGTAGTATAGATTCTAAAGCAGTGCCTAAATCTCAAAAAAAGTTTCTAACTTTTGAATTACAGTTTCTAACATATAATTTCGTAGGCCGATTTTTGAGAAGATGATTGGGGGGCCTTGGAAGGTCGTACGGAGCTGGGAGATGGCTCGAATTAAAGATATTGGCACGAAGGAGCGGGGGAATATAGGGTTTTCTCAATTTACAACAATTATAGGGTTTTGAGGAACTTAAATTAGTTTTGAGGCTACCAAAAATATCCATAGGAAATACATTCTAATGAAAAACAGATGATTATGATTTGTAAACAAACAAAAATTTTACGTATACACATAATCTTTAACGGTATTAAAGGGTATGTGTATACGTAAAAAATCAAATTGAAAATACATTCACAAAAAATATTGTTTATAAGGAAATTTTGTTATGAAAACTTGAATTATATTAAATTTAATTAGTGTTAGAAAATAAAATTACTATACGAAAGTTTTAAATTTTGTTCCAATATGATTTTTGCCATTTGCCCTATTCTAAATATAATTTTAACCTTCTATATTGGCCTAAAGCTCAATTGAGATTTAATGATTTATACAGATTAAGAGACAATTTCGTTCAATAGAGGGTAGAACCCAGACTATCAAACTGAAGATGGCACGTGGGGTAATAAACAGGGTATTTTTACTGCTAGCACGAGGAAAATTTCAGCCTCATTATGATAGCTCAGCTGGCGCACCACTCACAGATAATTGTCTGGTGGTTTGTAATAAATTTACCTCTTTTTCCAAAGCGTGTGTAAGTTTAATACCGAGTGGCACCACGTGTAATTGCCATCCTCGTGCACAGCGTATTCAAAACATGTATCGTAATTTCGACGAGTTTGTAATTGCATTAGCCACTGTCTGTGTTGCATACAAAAGGCCGCTTTAATTTTGGCTTCGTCGTTCTTTCAAAAGTTTACTTGGAAAGAATTCTCTTGAATTTGTTAACCCGATGAGTAAAACCAGTAAATTCCGGTAAAATAAAAGCTTTGTTTATGCATTACTAAACCTAAATGGTTCTATTTATTTTCGGACGCATTTATTTTTTTTAAATAGCACGTGCAAATGTTTTACTAACATTCATAATAAAATATGTATCAACACAATAAATAAGTATGTCTCTGAAAAAAGTATTGGTTTAAACCTGGGGCTCTCAATATTTCAGGCTTTGCGTCCCCCTTTATAACATTGACATGCAGTCGCGCCCCCTTAAATTATATTTCGTCAAACATTACATTTTGAGTACGAAACTGTTTAGGCCAATCAATCATTAAAAAATTTTATTTAACTTTTAATATAAATATGTATTTAATATATAAATATGTTTAACCCTACAACTGATAATTCTGAAAACAGTGATATACTTGGTTCGAGCCAAGCATAACGTGTGTCTATAGAAATTGTTAAGAATGCATAATGTTGGTAAACATATGTTATGTATGTATCGACACACCTTGAAAACCTTCTTGCGTCCCCCAGTTTGAGAAACCCTGGTTTAAACTAATTCTATATTTAACAGAAGTTTATATTTTAATTTTTTTTCAAAATGTAATCATTCTATCCTTTTACCTTTTCAAGATCCATTTTATTAAATAATTTTTTGATTCATTCAGAGTGGATGGGCTCACTTTGTCTGTCTTCTTATTTCCGTGAGCCATCGATGCACAATGTAATGCTTATTATTTAACCTTTTACAAAGCTTTTAAAGATGTTTAACAATAATAGTCGAATTATGATCAAAGGATAAGAATTATCATAATAAGGTGAGGAAAAGTGAGAAATAAATAGTCCTCTTATTCAAGACTTGTTTACAATGAACGAAACGAACGGAAACAGTTTTTGTAATGGTGTTCTACGAAGCGAATGAAGTGAACGAATAAAAACATATAACAATAGAAAAGCCAGGAAATAGTGTTTAATTCAACTATGTGTCTTGAGAAAAATATACTGTCTGTCTGACATAATGGAACTGTTTTCTGCGTCTCGAGCTCCACCTGATTATTTTGTTACGACTGTCGCAGATAATTTCGGAACAATTTCAAAATGCTTGGATTGATAATTAAAATTTTATTTCTATGCGACATTTTCTCTAGAATATACCAGGAGTTTAATATTAGTAGGCTTGAAGATTAATTTTTGAAGGTCGTTAGGGTTTATTTAAACGATTTGTTTATTTTCAATATACCTTGGACATCGTTTTTAGTTATTTTTTAAATTCCCTCTATTAGCACACATTCTCCTGGTATATATCTTGTACAAATTTTCAATCGTTAATAAAATACGCCTTTATTAATCCAATCAAGTTCAAATACATTTTTTTAAACCTATAGCGGATGACAATTGATGTATATACAGTTTAAAAAAATATTTATTCAATAATTAAATATTGAAAATTGGAGGAAGGGTCTAGGTAGGATTCGAACTGAATATCTTCATATTCGAAGATTAGCGCTTTGGTAAGGTACCAACTTTCCCATAGTTTAAAATTTACTTCTCAAAGTTGTATATGAATTTTTCTTTTGCCCTTATCTGGTTGTCTTCGAAACCTTCATTGTAAAATCTTAAATTGTTGCCATGGTTACCACACAATATCATAAATAATGCTCTAGGGTTAAAGAAGAATGAAAAGAATAAAGTAAACAAACTGGATTAACGGTATAGAACCTTGCTTCACAAATGGACAATGCAAAAGGAAAGTAAAAAGAAACTACAACACAATGCAAGCGACGAAAAAAGCGTATATATAGCAACAAACAAAAACAATAGTCCAACTCCGTACATAGAAAGGAAAATGGGATATTGCAAAGAAATTCGCTTACAATTTTGCCACTTAATAATGTTATTCTGGCATATCTATACACAAATTTATATTAATTGTAATTATAAAATAAAAAGAAACTAAAATAAAAATTTTCTTTGTTGATTTAAATAGGAATTGACTTTAAATATATATATATATATATATATATATATATATATATATATATATATTACTTGTTTAATATCTATAATTCAATAAGTTTTTAATTTTACAAAGCATTACCCACTAACATTTTTTTCAAATTCGTTGAAATATCGTTTTAAAAATAGTCCTAAAGAAAACCTTTTAGTTAAATATAATCATCCAGGAGTAAGGTAAATCAATGAGTTGACGATTTTAATTAAGTGCGTTTCATTCCGATTTTAAGGTAATAAACGTTGTAATATGGTATTCCGAAAAAGCCTGCGTCATTTATCTACAATGAATAGTGACGTCATAGTAGAGTAATTATAATTACATTTATAAACAGGCAGGATGCGGCACTTTCGGTTAATTATTGTTAAGTTGGCAGCGTTGTCGTTACGTTGAATTCCTGGATGCACTCACAGATGCTGTTCAGAAAATAAGGAATTCATTGGGCCATCAGAAGTTTATTTTTATTTCTATTTGTAAGAACAATGTGTTTCATTAAATAGCCAACTCATCTGGCTATGAAAAATTGATTTCATAATATTCGTCTAACTTAGTCTTTTGTATTATAGTAAAGGATGATTGAACTGAAAATAAATTGCAAGCTGTAAATGTGAATAATATAGGCCTAAAGGTATTTAGAACAACTGACCAAGTATCCGCTGTTCTGAACTGCGTTAAAACACAACAATTAACTGTCGTTCATTTCGATTGTTGTGTGCACCAGTTTACAATAATTGTTCGATAAGAATAGTGGTGTGCATTGTGAAATTATTTCGATGACTTACTAGTAACTCCTATACTAAGCGAGGTAAATTCTAATTGCAAGCCCATGAAAAAAATTGATTAACATTTTTTAAATGTTTCTTGCCGTGTTTTATTATTTTTATTTATGGAGTGAAATAAGTACAAATAGGGAGCAAATTTAGATATAATACAAAATATATTTATATTAATTTTTAAGCATCCCATAGTTCAAATACAGGTCAAGTTTAAAAGAGAAAACAAGCTTTCCTCATTCGAAAACAAAAGATTATACTATTGAAGAGTTAAGTAATAAGTTTTGTGTTTTTCTGCACTGTTTATTGAAATTTTTTGTTTTTATCTTACGTAATAGCTTTTATCTTTACCTTATTTAAATAGCTTATCTATGTTTTTTGTTAATTCTGTTTTTTCGCAGAATCTCAGCAAACCAAAATATTTCGTTGCACTTAATGTAAACAATAACATTTTTTCCCATTCATTTGTGTAAGCTCGTTTTTGCTCCTGAAGTACTTGACACACGTCACCTTACAAGGGACTTTTTACGTTTTAAAATACTTTCTCCAAATAAGCCAGATAAGGTGACCATAACCTAATTCTTCTTGTGATAAAAATTGTTGTCGATTACTGACTTACAAACACCTTTTCTAAGTCTCAAATAACTTTTTCATACCTAATCACTTAAATATTAAACATTAATGGTACAGAAAACGTGAGTGTTAAAATAATAATGAATTCTGTTAAATAAAACATATGTTAGTTTCACGTGCGTGCGTGCGTGGGTGCGTCCTTGTATGTGTGTGTGTGTGTGTGTGTGTGAGCGCGCGCGCGTGTGTGTGTGTGTTCGTGCGTGCGTCCGTGCGTGTGTGAGTGCGTGTGTTCGTGCGTTCGTGAGTCCGTGTGTGCGTCATGCGTGCGTGTGCGCGTGCGCGCGCGCGTGTGTGGTGTGTGTGTTCGTGCGTGCGTCCGTGCGTGTGTTCGTGCGTACGTGAGTGCGTCTGTGTGTGTGTGTTGGCGCGCGCGCGCGCGCGCCTACCTTGTATAGAAACGCGTTTATTCTTTTGACAATAAAGACCTTCAAAATGTGAAAAAACATTTAACAAAATCACAAAAACAGACTTTTACAATGGAAGAATAGTTTGATGAGAATCACCCACAGTAATTCAGCTATTGTCTTTGTCTATTCTACAATTGTATTCATATAATTAGGTGTATTACTAAATGCAACAGAAGTAAATAAGTTCTCTATTGCTCAATTCCTGAAAATCTTCAAAATAATTTAATATTTGTTAAAACAACGTATATTAAAATTATATCAGGTATTAGCTTTCTTCCATAGGAAAGTTTGTTAAGCATATTTTCCTCAGATGCATTTTCTCTGGCTCCATGAGTTATCTGTGTCACTTTCTTGGACGACTTCTGCCTTCAGTTACCAAATTATACCTTACCTTACTCTCTCTTTTGCAAAACGTTAATAGATTTGTTAGTTTTTTTACCAGCTCTCTTTCTCCAAACACACACTATAAATGCAATCTTTTTGCTGCAGTATATCCGTATTTTAGCCTTTAACCTGCATGTTTGTATATGCACTTCAATTCTTTATTCCCGTTAATGAAAATGATACTCTTGCTTAGCTATTTTAATTTATATCTTCATTTTTCCATTTTTAAACACTTTGAGAACGGATGTTTAAAAATCTATAAGACGCTTCTGACAGATAAAATGGGGAAACAGATAAAACAGGCATTTCCTAGCCTGTACTGTAATAGGAAATTTTGTGTTTTAAAATCTATAAGACGCTTCTGACAGATAAAATGGGGAAACAGATAAAACAGGCATTTCCTAGCCTGTACTGTAATAGGAAATTTTGTGTTTTAAAATCTATAAGACGCTTCTGACAGATAAAATGGGGAAACAGATAAAACAGGCATTTCCTAGCCTGTACTGTAATAGGAAATTTTGTGTTTTAAAATCTATAAGACGCTTCTGACAGATAAAATGGGGAAACAGATAAAACAGGCATTTCCTAGCCTGTACTGTAATAGGAAATTTTGTGTTTTAAAATCTATAAGACGCTTCTGACAGATAAAATGGGGAAACAGATAAAACAGGCATTTCCTAGCCTGTACTGTAATAGGAAATTTTGTGTTTTAAAAGGAAAAATACAACCTGTTATCATCGCCTGGGTGGAGATTATTACGGTTAATTATAGCAAGGATTAAATTGGGGATGTTAATCGTTTAAGATAAGCTCTACAATAGAATATAATATTAAACTGAGCTAAACGGCGGCCGAACTCCTGGAGACAAATATAGCCACATTCCTATTATTTAAAATGAGTTTTTCTCTTTATTTATTAATGACTATGAATATTTGATAATTATCTTTGAAAGAATCGATTATCGTTGCTTAAAAATGCTATGCATAAAGGACCATGTTTTATGTAAATGATGTAATTTAAATAAATGAATAACTAATTTTTCAATGTAATGATTTTAAAATGTACTACAGTTTAACAGTATCAAACACAATGCCTTTATCATTGAAACTACTAATATAATCCTATTTATTCTGCAATTTAATAAATTTAATCACAGGAGTTTCAAGACGCAATGTCATTTTCGCCATTTTCTGACTTCTATTTTTTCTTATCGAGCACTCTAGTCATATAAAGCATTCTATTTTAATCAAAATTTCCACTTGATTCAAGTTAGAGCTACAAGATAAAGTCACGTGACCTGATATTCTCGAAACCTTCCCCAATAGTGGAAGAGTGTATTTTAATCAGAAATATATTCTTCTTATTCTTTCGCATCCCTATACAACGTCATCCTATACATCCCAATCCTCTTTCCTATATATTTTTTTTTTGTAACACAAACATAATTTATTTTACATAAAATAAATTTTAAAATAAGTTGAATAAAACTGCCGTCAGCTGATCTCAGTAGAATAACATCTGGAGTCGACAAGTTCCGGATATCCTCCATTTGTTGGAGTACACATCTGGACCCAAGTCAGAGTAAGAGCTTTAACATATGGAGCACATCCGGAACCCATGATCTACAGAGATGGCAATGCTAGAATGGGTTGACGATTTGTCTTAAAGCGTCATATTTGTACAGTTCTTATTACAATATTATAATAAATTTCACAAATTTCCAAAACCAGAAAAATCTTTTTTTAAATTAAGAGTAGTTGTATCTTTATGTCGTGTTTGTTAGTCTAATTAAAAAACGTTTTTCTGTGTGAATACTATAAACACGTGAATTAGTAGCTACTTTTTTGATATTCCAAAGGTACTGAGAGATAATCTATAGGCCTACTCCCGAAACAAAGTTTTAAACTGAAATGCAATTGACGTCATTCAAACGCTTAAAGCTAGACCCAAATTCACAAAATAACATAATTTATTTTGCCCCAAATTAAATTCGAAATTTAAACAAAACTCAATAAACAACAAATTTAAAATTACATGTAAAGGAATTTATTTATTTAAGAAATAAGGTAAAAGGTTTGCAAAAATAACAATGCCTCAATAACAAACGTAAAATTTTTAATTTTATAGATTACAATTCTAAAAAGAGATTTATATTCTACAAGCCTTTTACATAAATTTACTTATGGACATAGGCCATAGCTAGTTTTTTTTAAGAGTTCATCAAAGATTTTATTTCTCGTTTGTACTGGCATTGCCAAGCGAGGTTACATATTAAAGTCATTCAAACTCTATTTTATTAACAGCTCTAAGGTTACTGTCTTTTGGTTTATATAAATATTGTTTTAAACTGATAATATTTCAATTTCCTTACAAGAGATTTTAATTTATATTAAATTTGTTACGAAACTGTCTAATTTAAAATATTTGTTTAGCTTCTAAGATTTAAATAATAATTTTCATTCCTTCTGTGGCGTTTAACTCTTCGAATCCCCCCCCCCCCACTATTGCCGTGACACGTGTTTCAGGGGTTTTGCCAATAGTTTTGTGCGCCATTAGCACGAGCCGAATGCTCTACCAAGTTCGCATCTCGGCGAGACATCACTGTTGCAACATTCCGTGCGCTATTAGCACGAGCCGAATGCTCTACCAAGTTCGCATCTCGGCGAGACATCACTGTTGCAACATTCCGTGCGCCATTAGCACGAGCCGAATGCTCTACCAAGTTCGCATCTCGGCGAGACATCACTGTTGCAACATTCCGTGCGCCATTAGCACGAGCCGAATGCTCTACCAAGTTCGCATCTCGGCGAGACATTACAGTTGCAACATTCCGTGCGCCATTAGCACGAGCCGAATGCTCTACCAAGTTCGCATCTCGGCGAGACATTACAGTTGCAACATTCCGTGCGCCATTAGCACGAGCCGAATGCTTCACCAAGTTCGCATCTTGGCGAGACATCACTTTTGCAACTTACCGTGAGCCATTAGCACGAGTCGAATGCACCACCAAGTTCGCATCTCGTTGAGACATTACACTTGCAACATGTCATTATGTAAGTAGACCACGGTAGCAACACAACGCAGTTTGTCTGTCGTGCTGGAATTAATTTGTCTATGTTTGTGTAGGAAATGGACGCATCTAACCTAAATACATGTTACATTACCGTGAGCTGTCATTTTAAATTCTAATCTTTTCAGGTTTAAAATGGAATTAATCTATCTGAGAATAGGGTCAAGGTGTTACAGTGCGCGCCTCGTATCTCTGCAACACATTACTCTATGTAACTACGGCATACGTTATGTAGAGGAATATTTATACATATTTACCTTCATCAATATAAGGCCAAGATCTTTATTTAAAAAAAAATATGCGGAGTATGGAAACTAGGAAAATATTTTTTTGTTTAATAAATAACACACAACCTCTAATCACAAATATTTTTATTCCGGAATATACATAAGACTAGAATAAAAGTATTTGTGGTTAGAGGTTGTGTGTATTACAGTGTAAATATTGGAAAGAACCCCAATACCACAAAAATATTAAAAAGTAACAAATAAAACAAGCTACTTACAATTAATCCCTTATGTACATTTCGATGACCATGTCATCATCATCAGTGGGTCTTATTACAAAATTACAATCTAGCAAACAAGAAGTTATAAACTAGAGTGATCCTAGTAGTCAAATAACAATTAAAACTAGAGTCAGTCTAGTTTGTATCTTCTTGTTTGCTAGATTGTAATTTTGTAATAACACCCTCTGAAGATGATGACATGGTCATCGAAATGTACATAAGGGTTTAATCTTAAGTAACTTGTTTTTTTGTGATTTTTAATATATTTGTGACATTGTTGTTCTTCCAATATTTTCATTGTAATATATTGTACCACTGTGCTCTTGGTATTGTATGTATGTTGTGTGTATTATTTACCACAGTAAATTATTCCGAGTAATTAGTAGTTCCATTATTTATTGATTTACTATATATTAGATTAAACTAAATACATCTAAACCTATTAAAAGCAATCCGTTTTACTAAGAAATATTTGTAAAATTAGTCGGTGTCAAAAAGTAAACCCCTTTGTAAAGTATAGCTTTAACCACTAGAGTAATGCCAAAGGTTGCACGGTTAAAGGGGAGCTTTTTGACTACGCCAGAAAGTAGTTTTATTTCAGGGAAATCATGACGTCTAAGACACTCGTTCCCACTTCTTAACCGTCGTAACACAAGGATATTCATATTTCTACTTTATCCCTTTTGAATTTACTATTTTCCTCCTTAATCCCCTATGGTCGATGATATCCTTTTCGTGTTGAACACGCTGTTTTTTTCCAAATTAGTGTCTTTGAGGTAAAACCTTTCCTCGAGCTTAACCAAAATAAGTTTTATTCATCACTGTCTTTATCCGATACTTTCCTTTCTTCTTGTTTCCTTTATTTGTTATAACTTCTTTATCTGACATCTCTCGATCTGAATCGACTACGGTCCAACTTGATTAAAAACGTCTTGTAAGAAAGGTCCTAGAGTGTTCTCCTTTAGAAGCCTCGCTTGCTTCCCTTCTACAGAGCAATTATACTTTCAATATTCCTTAATACAATCCCCCTAATACGTCGCATATTTACAAAATGTTTACACTGGTCTTGTAGAAATTTATTTGTTAGATCTCTAATCTCAAAATAGTGATACTCAATTTTCTCTACGCCAACCCGAAACGTACCCTCAACTACCTGACATTACAATGTATGTATGCTACACAATATATAAAGTCACATGTGAGTTTTTACGAGTTGCCAACCCTGATCAGTAAGCCCAACTGCCATCAGTTTAACAATCGAGTTTGAAAAATTTCAATTCAATACAAATTTTTAAACTGATTAAACGGCAATGAAAAAAATTTAGTGGCTACCACAACACCAAGGTTAGAATTAGAATAACCAGACCCTCTAGCATTAGTATCATACTTGTACTGTTAACGAATCACTCTAAAGTAACCAGACCCTATGCAAAATTAGCACCATTCTTGTACCAATAACTAATCACTCTAAATCACCAGATCCTCTGCAACATTAGCGCCATTCTTGTACCATTAACTAATCACTCTAAAGTCATCAGACCCTCTGGAACATTAGCTCCATTCTTGTACCAATAACTAATCACTCTAAAGTCATCAGACCCTCTGCAACATTAGCGTCATTCTTGTACCATTAACTAATCACTCTAAAGTCATCAGACCCTCTGCAACATTAGCGCCATTCTTGTACCAATAACTAATCACTCTAAATCCCCAGATCCTCTGCAACATTAGCGCCATTCTTGTACCAATAACTAATCACTCTAAATCCCCAGATCCTCTGCAACATTAGCGCCATTCTTGTACCAATAACTAATCACTCTAAATCACCAGATCCACTGCAACATTAGCGCCATTCTTGTACCAATAACTAATCACTCTAAATCACCAGATCCTCTGCAACATTAGCGCCATTCTTGTACCAATAACTAATCACTCTAAATCACCAGATCCTCTGCAACATTAGCGCCATTCTTGTACCATTAACTAATCACTCTAAAGTCACCAGTTCCTCTGCAACATTAGCGCAATTCTTGTGCCATTAACTAATCACTCTAAAGTCATCAGACCCTCTGGAACATTAGCGCCATTCTTGTACCAATAACTAATCACTCTAAAGTCTTCAGACCCTCTGCAACATTAGCACCATTCTTGTACCAATAACTAATCACTCTAAATCACCAGATCCTCTGCTACATTAGCGCCATTCTTGTACCAATAACTAATCACTCTAAATCACCAGATCCTCTGCAACATTAGCGCCATTCTTGTACCATTAACTAATCACTCTAAAGTCACCAGTTCCTCTGCAACATTAGCGCAATTCTTGTGCCATTAACTAATCACTCTAAAGTAATCAGACCCTCTGGAACATTAGCTCCATTCTTGTACCATTAACTAATCACTCTAAAGTCATCAGACCCTCTGCAACATTAGCTCCATTCTTGTACCATTAACTAATCACTCTAAAGTAATCGGGCCCTCTGCAACATTAGCTCCATTCTTGTACCATTAACTAATCACTCTAAAGTAATCGGGCCCTCTGCAACATTAGCTCAATTCTTGTACCATTAACTAATCACTCTAAAATCATCAGACCCTCTGCAACATTAGCTCCATTCTTGTACCATTAACTAATCACTCTAAAGTAATCGGGCCCTCTGCAACATTAGCTCCATTCTTGTACCATTAACTAATCACTCTAAAGTAATCGGGCCCTCTGCAACATTAGCTCCATTCTTGTACCATTAACTAATCACTCTAAAATCATCAGGCCCTCTGCAACATTAGCTCCATTCTTGTACCATTAACTAATCACTCTAAAGTAATCGGGCCCTCTGCAACATTAGCTCAATTCTTGTACCATTAACTAATCACTCTAAAATCATCAGGCCCTCTGCAACATTAGCTCAATTCTTGTACCATTAACTAATCACCCTAAAGTCATCAGACCCTCTGCAACATTAACTCCATTCTTGTACCATTAACTAATTACCCTAAAGTCATCAGACCCTCTGCAACATTAGCTCCATTCTTGTACCATTAACTAATCACTCTAAAGTCATCAGACCTTCTGCAACATTAGCTCCATTCTTGTACCATTAACCAATCACTCTAAAGTCATCAGACCCTCTGCAACATTAGCTCCATTCTTGTACCATTAACTAATCACTCTAAAGTCATCAGACCCTCTGCAACATTAGCTCCATTCTTGTACCATTAACTAATCACTCTAAAGTAATCGGGCCCTCTGCAACATTAGCTCAATTCTTGTACCATTAACTAATCACTCTAAAATCATCAGGCCCTCTGCAACATTAGCTCAATTCTTGTACCATTAACTAATCACCCTAAAGTCATCAGACCCTCTGCAACATTAACTCCATTCTTGTACCATTAACTAATTACCCTAAAGTCATCAGACCCTCTGCAACATTAGCTCCATTCTTGTACCATTAACTAATCACTCTAAAGTCATCAGACCTTCTGCAACATTAGCTCCATTCTTGTACCATTAACCAATCACTCTAAAGTCATCAGACCCTCTGCAACATTAGCTCCATTCTTGTACCATTAACTAATCACTCTAAAGTAATCTGGCCCTCTTCAACATTAGCTCAATTCTTGTACCATTAACTAATCACTCTAAAATCATCAGGCCCTCTGCAACATTAGCTCCATTCTTGTACCATTAACTAATCACTCTAAAGTCATCAGACCTTCTGCAACATTAGCTCCATTCTTGTACCATTAACCAATCACTCTAAAGTCATCAGACCCTCTGCAACATTAGCTCCATTCTTGTACCATTAACTAATCACTCTAAAGTCATCAGGCCCTCTGCAACATTAGCTCCATTCTTGTACCATTAACCAATCACTCTAAAGTCATCAGACCCTCTGGAACATTAGCTCCATTCTTGTACCATTAACTAATCACGCTAAAGTCATCAGACCCTCTGCAACATTAGCTCCATTCTTGTACCATTAACTAATCACTCTAAAGTCATCAGGCCCTTGCAACATTAGCTCCATTCTTGTACCATTAACCAATCACTCTAAAGTCATCAGACCCTCTGCAACATTAGCTCCATTCTTGTACCATTAACTAATCACTATAAAGTCATCAGACCCTCTGCAACATTAGCTCCATTCTTGTACCATTAACTAATCACTCTAAAGTAATCAGGCCCTCTGCAACATTAGCTCAATTCTTGTACCATTAACTAATCACTCTAAAATCATCAGGCCCTCTGCAACATTAGCTCCATTCTTGTACCATTAACTAATCACCCTAAAGTCATCAGACCCTCTGCAACATTAGCTCCATTCTTGTACCATTAACTAATCACTCTAAAGTCATCAGACCCTCTGCAACATTAGCTCCATTCTTGTACCATTAACTAATCATCCTAAAGTCATCAGACCCTCTGCAACATTAGCTCCATTCTTGTACCATTAACTAATCACTCTAAAGTCATCAGACCTTCTGCAACATTAGCTCCATTCTTGTACCATTAACTAATCACTCTAAAGTCATCAGGCCCTCTGCAACATTAGCTCCATTCTTGTACCATTAACCAATCACTCTAAAATCATCAGGCCCTCTGCAACATTAGCTCCATTCTTGTACCATTAGCTAATCACCCTAAAGTCATCAGACCCTCTGCAACAATTGCTCCATTCTTGTACCATTAACTAATCACTCTAAAGTCATCAGACCCTCTGCAACATTAGCTCCATTCTTGTACCATTAACTAATCACCCTAAAGTCATCAGACCCTCTGCAACATTAGCCCCATTCTTGTACCATTAACTAATCATTCTAAAGTCATCAGACCCTCTGCAACATTAGCGCCATTCTTATACCATTAACTAAACACTCTAAAGTCATCAGACTCTCTACATCAAAGTCATACTTGTACCACTAACGAGTGCCTTAAAGTAACTAGACCCTCTGTAGCATATTACGTCATGCTTTCACCGTTAACAAGTTGTATTTACCGAACGGATAATAAGAAGGCTGAAACTTGCTTTCTTTTGCTGTACAAGGCTTAGCTGAAGGAGGAAGGAAGGTCCCGGCGGATATTAAGAAAGGTAGCGGATATTGCTACATCGGTGAGTCAAAGGCTATAGCAAAGAGAAAATGTGACAATATGTAATACCTGGTGACCCAGAAAGAGCAAATGACTTAGACACACATGAATAATTTTGACGTTTTCGAGGCGGTTAAAACAGTGCTGAAACTGTCACTTTAGAATAGTGGCAGTAAGGGAAGCTATTTGGAATAGCCCTATATTATTATATTTTTTTTAATGAACCCCTACAACTATCAAGGATAGATGTCCTCGAGTAAAATTTGTCATGATCGTCCGTTCATGTCTATTATTTGTAGTTGCTTTCTCCGGCCTAAAAATCCTCTTTTGGAGAAAAGTTGAATCGTCAAGGCGTATATACTGCTGTGATGTAGATAAGTAGGTGACCCACTTGCCAGCACGAGCCAGGCTACTTATTGATTTACTCCAGATTTAGACCGGAGTCGAGCCTATTCGGTGAACAATAGGCTCGGTGATCCGTACGATTCTTACAGCACCGACAAGATCTCACCAAAACTGTTGTAGCTGGGTAAAAAATAGTGAGAGTTGTGGGTTTGGCCGTCAGAAGTGAACAATTCAATAGAAAATGTACTTAATAGGTATCAATGGATGTTAATAATTTACTGATTAAAAAAAAATTATTAAACGAATTCAACAACTTGATTTTTTAAAAGTATCTCTAACGAGATTTACACTTTAAGAATTTGAATAAAAATGTATAATACATTATCATTATTATAAAGTTTATTGAAATATAAATTAATATTTCTTTTAATTTATAATTATTACTTAATAATAATATTTCAACTTAATAACATACAATATAGAAAGTATCATAGCCTAAGACTGAGGTTTTCACTGGGATTTCTTATAGAGCCAAATACAATGCATCAAGTTTTCCTCAGGGCCGCAAGTACAAGAGGCAATTAATAACTTACTATCAGTAGTCTATGATTATAACATGAATTTGTTACATCAAAAAAAAAATCAACTGTTCTGCATAAAAAAATGTACGAAAATATATTTTACTCAACTCCAGGAATAACTAATTTTAATGTTTTCAAGTCAATGAGCGACATCTTTCACAGTCCTCTAATATGGCATCTACGTTAGCAGGGTGAGAAGAAACTGAAATCCTCAAAATGTTCTCAACGTTCTCACTCGTTAACCCAGATCTATACTCGGGTTTCATGAACTTTAGATTGTTAAATCTATATTCATAGACAAGCAAAAACACAAAGTATTTTCCAAGCACAGTCAGTTAAGTTAGAAAATTTGTCTTTTTCAACTGCTTCCCAAAACTCATAGTAAGCTTTATCATTATTTTTCTCTTCAAAAATACCATTTCTATAGAACTGCTGTTTTAGTACCTAACTCTCTGTGGGCCTCTCTAGTGAGGATGCCTGGGCTAAGAGTAATAATAATTTTTAAAAAACAGCTGTTGTATGATATCATGTTATAACTTAATTCAATCAAATATAAACTTTTTTCTGAATGTATGTAAACTTACCGGTACATTTTTAAGTGATTCGAACATAACTTTCAAATAACCTCTAAATGAAATCGTAATATTTTAACGTTAACCGACCCCACTGTATGCACGTGTTTGCTTTCGGCAATCATCGGGACAACCCGTTCATCATAGGAATAGTTCATGTGACGCGAAATGAATGCTATTCTCCTCCCAAAAAGGTTTCAAAAGTGCCTACATAAGTTTCTTCGAAAATGTCTAAACAGATGGTTGGTAGAATGATTTAGAATAATTTAAATGTTGGCATTACTGATTAACTGAATGTTATCAAATACTGTTATCTCTGTTATTAGCTATTAAAGGAGTTGTCAAACTGGGAAATATTATTGATTGAAAAAATAACTTTAATTAATAATGCAAAAAAATTGGTTTAATTTGAGTACCGTCAATGTTTTTTAATTGTTTTGTTCAACTGTAAAACAAAACTATTGCATGTCAGGTCTTGTCAAAGTCAACTTCCTTGTTAGTTGTAATAAATCTTTACAAACAAATTTTTTTTGTAGTAAGTGTTAAAAAGGTCTTAATTTAGATTCAGATTGATTTTCTCTTTAAAGTTTTATCTCTTTGTATTCATATAAATGTCTTAGTTTATTAAAGTTAGCTTTTTTTAATTACGTACGCCATAGTTAACGCAAAAGATCTAGAACTGGGCCCAAACCAAAAACAGTGAGTAATGTTGTGGAATAGGTCTGCCAGGAATGCTTTAACCATATTTGTGGGTAGACATCTGTTTATGGCTCCGGTAGAGAGTAGATATACATAAGGTATGCTGTGAGGCTTTGTTACGCTCTGGATCGGAGCAGTGTTATAGCCTTTACTCCTTTACTCACATTTTTGACTTCCCACATCCTGTTCATATTGTGCTGTTTGCGTAAAAACATACAAGAAACAAAATATTTGCAGTTCTTAGGTTGTAGGCTTACACTTTAAGACTTCTGAATAACACTTACTTATCAATTTACATGACAAAAACAACTTTTTATTGATGTTTCTCAGCAGACGCGTTTCGCACTTGGTGCATTGTTCACTGCTGTGATTCACGAACGAAACTAAAAAAAGAAGAGTAAAAGAGCAGTAAACACAAAGGGACATTTCGAAACAAATAAACACAACAACACATACTAAACGATAAAACACATTAAAAATCTAACACTATATACGAGTTCAAATAAAAAACTAGTCTCTGAATAAGTCATCACAGAACACCAAAACATCACAGATTCGCAATAACATAACGCACCTGAGCAGACAGACCTGTCCGTAACTCATATAGCATAAAAACATACTTTCTGAACAAGTCATCACAGAACATCAAAACACCACAGAGTAGCAATAACATAACGCACCTGAGCAGGTTATGAGTCAGACCTGTCCGTGACTCATAGCAGAAAAAACTACTCTCTGAACAAGTCATCACAGAACACCAAAATACCACAGATAAGCAAAAACATAACGCACCTGATTAGACAGATCTGCCCGTGACTCATAGCAGAAAAACTACTCTCTGAACAACAACTCATCACATAACACCAAAACACCACAGATTCGCAATAACAAAACGCGCCTGAGCAGACAGAATTGTCCATGACTCATAGCAGAAAAAACTACTCTCTGAACAACAACTCATCACATAACACCAAAACACCACAGATTCGCAATAACAAAACGCGCCTGAGCAGACAGAATTGTCCGTGACTCATAGCAGAAAAAACTACTCTCTGAACAACAACTCATCACATAACACCAAAACACCACAGATTCGCAATAACAAAACGCGCCTGAGCAGACAGAATTGTCCATGACTCATAGCAGAAAAAACTACTCTCTGAACAACAACTCATCACATAACACCAAAACACCACAGATTCGCAATAACAAAACGCACCTCAGCAGACAGAATTGTCCGTGACTCATAGCAGAAAAAACTACTCTCTGAACAACAACTTATCACATAACACCAAAACACCACAGATTCGCAATAACAAAACGCACCTGAGCAGACAGAATTGTCCATGACAGATATCAGTAAGTTGTGGGTTTGCTAAGTCAATTAATAAATAAACAAAACAAGTTCTGAAAATTAGGCCTATGAAATGAATACCGTTAATTTTGGCGGGATCAACACAACTCATCTAAGACTTTCGTAGGCATTTATAGATGCATTCGTAGACAACTTACTCATCATTTGAAGATTTAAATGCTTTATGTTTTGTTTTCTATATGTATTGTATTTTTCTGTATAAGACGATAGTGAATAATCGCTTATGAAGGATTTAGAAATAGTTTTTAAAACATATAAGATTAAGGTAAGGTTATAAAGCTTCCTGGTAGGCAATATATAGAAGGGTCATAATATCTGAAGAAGGGCTGCTCTGTATCTGGGCCATAAGTAGCTGTTCTTTAACAGTTCCTTTTCATTGTATTATTAAAAATCTAACCATATTTGTCTTTCTCTCCGGCAGGGCCAAACACTGTGTGAAATATTCTAAGCCATATGATTAAAATGGTACGCCCCTTAAGGTTAATCTGTAAAAGAACAATTTTATTCTTCGTATATTTTACGACACTAGTAGAACTTATTATTTAATTTATTAATTAAAAGAAATTATCTATTGAGGCTTAATTGCGATTTTATCTGTGACGTACCTTATTGTTTTAGCCAACACCATTGTTGTGGGCGATTCACAGATTCCAATTTGATAACAAACGATTTCTAATCATCAAATTAACACCCCATTAACCTGCCAGACGTACTATTTGTCTGTTGTAACATCGTAAAACATGCTGTCATCGACAAAGTCGTTTTCGAGTTATTCTCGGGATGTAATCGCCCATTGTTACGGATTTATTCCTAGAAGTAAGTAAAGGGATGTTTGCCACTAGAGCACTTTCATTACCCCTGAGAACTTCCTACTTATTAATGGTGTTATATATAGTATCAGCTGAACGTTCGGAATATCAAGTGAGATATTATTTTATTTCCCATAGTTTTTGGTTATTATTATGTTTATAATTGGAATTATAAATGTTTCCGCTTTAAATATTGGAATTGGGCTAACTTTTAAAAGCATAAACCGATTTTTATCAGATGCCTGTAATACTGTATATCAAAAGACTGTAGTATTTCCTGAACGAAGGTTGGAGTTTTCGTCATACACTGTTTTACCCTCTCTCTATATGAAGTTTTGTAACAAACCAATCTTCAATTCAGTAATTTAACAAGGTAAATTCAGAGGGCAGTAATGAAGAACGCACGGCAGCTGCAAATAACTGTCTAAGCATAGCGATGTTTAGAGTGCGTTGAGTTACAGTCGCGCCCAAGTTACCTGCGTTCGGGAGACCCGTGTTAAGTAAACCTATGGTCATAGCCTCTATAATTCCTTTCACACTTAACCCAGCCTTAGGAGAGGGGCTAAGTGATAGAAAACCAGTTTCTCCATCATTTTGGAAAACTAGTTCTCTATCATTTAGGCGTGTTTAAAATCAGCTAAAAGCGTCATGATTTTTATATTTGTTCACTCTTAAAATCGTAGTAGACCCTATATCATGTTAATATCTTTTTTTTTAATTTAATGCCATTAATTTTTTGTGTGATGTACTTAGTACTATTTACAAATATTGTCATAACTTTTAGCTGTCTTCAGTTTGAGCCTAGTCTAGTTTTTGTAAGTCAGAGTACTTCTTATGGCGCCAACTTCTTCGTATTTCTTGAGAGTTTTATTGATTCTCTCGGCCAGTTTCATAAATTTGCATTTGCTCCTCTTCGATCCAAGGTTTAATTGTATCTTCATGTATGCTCAGGCTGCATTTTCCGCGTCAGTTTTGAAACAACTAATCAATTCTTTGATTCTTGGATTAAGCCTACTAAGGGTGTTGTTCCATCCTTCAATGGCATTAAAATGGCGCAAATGTCTCTGACGCGACACCGCTAAACTGAGACCTCTAAACATTTTGCAAACTTCAAAGTGTAAACAAGATTAGGCATTTTTCGTGTCAACCCCTTTTTCCTATTGTAATTATATTATCCCAAGTGACCAGTGTTCAGATGGAAGCACTTGTAAAAGATCAAGTCGTTTAATTAATAGAATAAGCACGAGTTCAGGTGAGGCGGACGTCCTTCACTATACTCAGGTGAACAGCGTCATCCTTAGGCAGTTGCGTCAGCGAGGCCGCTGTAAGGAAAGTCTAGATCGAAAAATATTTGAAGAAGCTAGAAGTAGGGAGGTCGAACTGCCCGATGGGTTGGTAGGGGTCAGATCGAGCTGGTCCGATGAGAACACAGACGAACAACATGAACAAACTATAGAAATAATTGTTTGGTTAGGTTATTACTCACTCAACATAGAAAATTCGTACACTTTTTCTGCTCACTTGTAACCCCCACCGTGACTATCAAGATGAGATCTGGCTTGTGGCACTGAGTGTAGCAGGTGGGGGTGCTAGGGGTACAGTTCGCCCACCAGGAGAACCGAGGCGACGTATGAGGGGTGCGGGGAAGTATTATCAGAAAATCCCATCTACCTAACATCCTTTCCACTCCCAAAGCATTGTCCCTCGCACGCGCCAGTTAGTACTAGCCAAGTCACGAACATTCCCCTGAACGTTTTAGTTGATATTGTGCCTGTGTCAGTCAGTTGCCTTCACCGTAATTGACAGTGTTACGGCAAGGTCTAACTGTGAGCAGGTAGGAGGGGTGATGTTTTTACAATTCTGCAAAGGGTAGTACACTAACAGCTGGGCCAAATGTGGGGGTTTGTCACCGCATTCCCTGCATTCCTTCCAGCTCGGTTCTTCTGATGGCTGAACTGTACTTGGGTAATCCCTCCGGGATTTTCTGTCTCTATCTGCTTACTAGCCATCGGACCGCTTTGGTATCACCCTTCTCTCGTTATCTACGTTTCAAACTGCGATTAGGTGATATACATTTTTAATAATAGTAGGGGGTTCAGGATGGGCTCCAAAATGAGAGGTTTCGCTGTAAAAGTTTGCCCCGATAAGCTTCCCGATGAAATAACATCAAATTTAAGACACATCACCGTAACATGCACCACAAATATCCCATAAAAACAGACAGACAAAACAAACAACACCACAATTAATATCCACTGCTACGTCACTCACAACCATTCTTAGGGAGGACATGGTTATACACCTCTCTTTAGCGCCGGTAGAGAGCAGCCCTCCAACATTTCCTTGGGATCGTTTTGACTTTCCTTTGTAATTCTTCTTACATATGGATGTAACGAACCCGATTATGAGAAGCGCAATCTTAACCCCATGATTCCGATAGAAGGGGAGGTTTGTGTAGTTATTTAAACTAAACTTCAACGCCACGACCACCAGGGCACCTATAGGGCACCAAACTGAGGGTGGAACGAAGCACTATGTTTGCTTAAACATATTTATAATGCAAAACCAAATTGATAAGCCTACTACTAACAAGTCATATAAAAAAAAATTAAAAGTAAATTCCTACTTAGATCAACAAGAAAATTTTATTTCTGTTACTTTTTATTAAATAATTACAATTATTATAAATAAAGTAACATAACCTGTGCGTTAAAACAGCTGTTCTACCACATAACCTATAACGTAAAATCAGCTGTTATATTAAATCATATTTTAGCACTTGAACCAAATGGTACGAAATAACTATATTGCATACCCTGCCCCTTTTGTGAAAAGTTTTTTTCTCATATAAACTATAAATAATTCATTATATTTAATTAATGAATTAATATTTATTTGAAAAGGCTGTATTAACGTCGAGAATCATCCACAAGTTTTTAAAAAATGTGTTTAAATTTTAGTGGATGAATAAAACGTATTTTATAACCGATTGAAAATTGTACAAGATATAGTGAACTAATGGAAAAAAATTGAAAAAAGCCACTACTATTGAGTTTCTCGTCAGAGCACCCAAATTTGTAGTTATTTTAATCCTACGAGTAAGCAAAGGCCTAATCTTTTTCACTCTCATCTGACGACGGTAGTGAAAAATACTGAACGTCGTAAAAACACAAAGAATAATAAACAAATAAATTTCTACCAGAGTTGTATGATCCAGCAAGGTAGAATTTATTTTGATTGCCTAATCGAAGGTGACGTCGGAACGTGAGGGCTTGGTTCCATATCGCATGGGATGGGGCAAGACCGCATTATCTCTAAAGTACAGTTATTTCCAGAGATAGTGAAGTCGTAGTACGGGGAACATGATGCATTCATATAATGTTTGCATCCTTGGAAGTCTTCGCCTTAATCCATGCAGAAACCGCATTCTTGAATACTCAAGTGCATGCTGGGTCTTCCATCTGAGGGAAAAACTATGGGTCCACTCTGTGGCATTATACAATCTTTAATTATTAGCTTCATTTACCATTCACTATCTTTGTATTTTTTACATTATGAATTACATGAAGACCAGGTACCCCTTTCAGTTTATATCAGAAGTCCATCTATTTATTACATTGTGGGCGGGCGTATTTATTATTAATTAGTATGGTTTATATGTAGTATGGTATTAATTATAGTAGGGTAGTGGTTTATATGGGTTTGTAAATATATTCTACAAATTAATAAATAGGTTTAAATCAGGGCTGAAAGCAATCATCGGAAATAGCATTTTATTTTACGTTTATAGTTTTAAATTGTTAACTTTTCCATATTTTGGGATTGAGGGCTTGAACCCCAAAATTACCCCTTTAAATCCGCCACTCCCTGTAGATCACTAACTTGACCCATTTTCAAACAAGTAATAAGAATTTAAAATTTACTCAAATTTAATTTTAAAAAGTAAATTCCTACTGAGGTAAAAAAATGTTTTAATCATTGTTTGCTTATTTCCAGTTTGTTGGTTAATTTGATTTGTTTCTTTCATTTTTAACCTTACATCACTATTTATGATGTTTTGTGATAGCTATGACAAGAGTTTAAGGTTGTACAATAAATAAAGAGTTTCGACGACAACCAGATGGGGTAGAGAATTCATATACGTCTTTGAGAAATTCATTTCTAGGTATTGGAAACTTGGTGCAGTGCTAAAGCGCTCTAGACTTTGAACATGAAGATTCATAGTTCGAATCCGGATAGACCCCAAATTTTTATAACTTAATTATTGAATAACAATTTGAAGAAACTTTATTAACGTCTATTGTCATCCACTATAGGTTTACAATAATGTATTTGAACTTGAGTGGATGAATAAAATCGTATTTTATTAACGATTGAAAATGTATGCAAGATATATATCAACTTTGGAAAGTGTGAGCTAATAGAAGGAATTTAAAAAAGATAAACTATTCAAAATAAATATAGTTCCAGAGTTCTAAAATTTAACGGGCTTAGTGCAAACTTATCAGCTGTACAAATTTAGAACTTTAATAAGCATAGAGGAAGAGTTTGATAAATGCAACTGCAAGAAAGAAAAAATATTCAACAGCTTAAAACCAGATGAAACCAGAAATCTGCAACAATATGTCTAAACCAATGCCAGTTACTGATTACAGTGACTCTCTTTCAATTACAGCTTCTGATTATGGCTGTGATAAAACGGACTTGTTATTATGCCAGATTATACTAAAATAGAGGGCACAAGTAATCATGTAGGCTTCCATACGTAATATTACTGAATCAAAGGCATCTGCTGTTCTTTCATTGGCCAATACAATCTCGCCACAAATCCATTCAAGTTATCAATTAAACTAAAGCTGTATTAGTGAATTTTAAAGTAAACAATGAGATTAAATTCAGTTATTGTCTGCTCCGTTAACAATTGTTATTTATGCCATTGTTTCATTGTGTTTAATGAGTTTAGTAGTTTAAGAGATTGCAGTTTTATAAATGTTTGCATTGTACTCGTTACAATTAATCACAGATAACAGTTTAGTATTAATAAAAACGCATTATTGCTTCTTATACTTGATAAACAGTGATGAAACACCCCCCCCCCCTGTAGTCCAAGGCCCAACAAGTCCCCATATTTAGTGAACGATGTATTCAGTCAGTCAGTGAGTTAGAAAAGGGGGGCTTAGTGGCCCCCGAGGTTATGCAGCGTCTGTCAAGCGAATCTAGCGGAGGGCTTTTGGTTAGGGCTGGATTTCAGGAGGGGTTTATGCTGGTCAGGACGTTTATTATGTTGAAAATTAAGGTTATATATTTGGGGGACTGCATTTATTTGGGACTGGCTGACTGACTTTTTTTTCGATTGACAATTCGTCATTTCACGTGCAATATTTCTGTGTAATACAGGTGTTGTGATGTAAGAGTGTAAGAATGTGTAGTGATAGGGCTTACTGCACAATATGATGAAGATAAACTTAGACTAAACTTAACTTGTCTAACATAATATACATAATAAATTGACGTCATCAATAAATTTTATGCTAAGCTTATCTAAGCTAAAAGCTAATGAGATGGAGGTTGATTTGAAGAGCGAGGATGTAATGAATGTTGTTGGTAGGGTGTGATGTGGTGTGGTAGAGCGTCTTGGTGGATGGTGGGGATGAAAAGTGTAATTGTGAGATTTAATAAGTCTAACGAGGGATGGAGTTTACAAAGTTGAGATATGATTGCTTAGTACCAGGGCTAAACTTAACCTAAGACTAAAACTCAAGATTTACTGGAAATTTGTGAGTATAAGTAAGGTTGAGGATGAGATGCTTGGAAGAGTGAGATGCTATTTGGTCGGGTAAGAGTGAATGAAACAGTAGGAGAGGGTGCAAGGAAACTAATGTTATGGGGGATCCAGGAGAATGATAGGTCGGGGTCGGTAGATGGGAGGGAGCCAGAAAAATCGCTGATGTTTCGGATGTGTGGATATTTGGAGCTTTCGGCTGTGACGTAAAGCTTTGCGAATAGGTAACGTATGAAATCAGACAGGGTAGGCGCAAGAAAGGATTTTGGAGTTGGAGAGGAACCAGAGGGAGTTTGGGATGGACCTCAACGATCGCGCCTGACGCTTCGAGACACTAGTGGCAAGTTTTAGTACAAAGTGGCCACCAGACTGGTACGGAGTAGGTGATGACAGGACGGAGAAGCTTGAGGTGCATGAAGTATTTGAGTTTTAAGAGGATATGACTGTGGCGGGACAGGAGGGGGAGATTTATTTAAGTTTTGGCTTCCAAATAAATACTGGAGTTTGGCTGGAGAGATACTGTTGTCGATTGGGTAGGTACTATATAAGCGCGTTTAGGAGATAGTAGTGGTGTAAGAAGAGAGCATAGAGACGAAGTAAACTAGCTAGGAATCACGATGCTACTGTATAGGAATATCTCTGTAAGCTTGGAGTTTGGCTGGAGAGATACTGTTGTCGATTGGGTAGGTACTATATAAGCGCGTTTAGGAGATAGTAGTGGTGTAAGAAGAGAGCATAGAGACGAAGTAAACTAGCTAGGAATCACGATGCTACTGTACAGGAATATCTCTGTAAGCTTGGAGTTTGGCTGGAGAGATACTGTTGTCGATTGGGTAGGTACTATATAAGCGCGTTTAGGAGATAGTAGTGGTGTAAGAAGAGAGCATAGAGACGAAGTAAACTAGCTAGGAATCACGATGCTACTGTACAGGAATATCTCTGTAAGCTTGGAGTTTGGCTGGAGAGATACTGTTGTCGATTGGGTAGGTACTATATAAGCGCGTTTAGGAATTAGTAGTGGTGTAAGAAGAGAGCATAGAGACGAAGTAAACTAGCTAGGAATCACGATGCTACTGTACAGGAATATCTCTGTAAGCTTGGAGTTTGGCTGGAGAGATACTGTTGTCGATTGGGTAGGTACTATATAAGCGCGTTTAGGAGATAGTAGTGGTGTAAGAAGAGAGCATAGAGACGAAGTAAACTAGCTAGGAATCACGATGCTACTATACAGGAATATCTCTGTAAGCTTGGAGTTTGGCTGGAGAGATACTGTCGTCGATTGGGTAGGTACTATATAAGCGCGTTTAGGAGATAGTAGTGGTGTAAGAAGAGAGCATAGAGACGAAGTAAACTAGCTAGGAATCACGATGCTACTGTACAGGAATATCTCTGTAAGCTTGGAGTTTGGCTGGAGAGATACTGTCGTCGATTGGGTAGGTACTATATAAGCGCGTTTAGGAGATAGTAGTGGTGTAAGAAGAGAGCATAGAGACGAAGTAAACTAGCTAGGAATCACGATGCTACTGTACAGGAATATCTCTGTAAGCTTGGAGTTTGGCTGGAGAGATACTGTCGTCGATTGGGTAGGTACTATATAAGCGCGTTTAGGAGATAGTAGTGGTGTAAGAAGAGAGCATAGAGACGAAGTAAACTAGCTAGGAATCACGATGCTACTGTACAGGAATATCTCTGTAAGCTTGGAGTTTGGCTGGAGAGATACTGTTGTCGATTGGGTAGGTACTATATAAGCGCGTTTAGGAGATAGTAGTGGTGTAAGAAGAGAGCATAGAGACGAAGTAAACTAGCTAGGAATCACGATGCTACTGTACAGGAATATCTCTGTAAGCTTGGAGTTTGGCTGGAGAGATACTGTTGTCGATTGGGTAGGTACTATATAAGCGCGTTTAGGAGATAGTAGTGGTGTAAGAAGAGAGCATAGAGACGAAGTAAACTAGCTAGGAATCACGATGCTACTGTACAGGAATATCTCTGTAAGCTTGGAGTTTGGCTGGAGAGATACTGTTGTCGATTGGGTAGGTACTATATAAGCGCGTTTAGGAGATAGTAGTGGTGTAAGAAGAGAGCATAGAGACGAAGTAAACTAGCTAGGAATCACGATGCTACTGTACAGGAATATCTCTGTAAGCTTGGAGTTTGGCTGGAGAGATACTGTTGTCGATTGGGTAGGTACTATATAAGCGCGTTTAGGAGATAGTAGTGGTGTAAGAAGAGAGCATAGAGACGAAGTAAACTAGCTAGGAATCACGATGCTACTGTACAGGAATATCTCTGTAAGCTTGGAGTTTGGCTGGAGAGATACTGTTGTCGATTGGGTAGGTACTATATAAGCGCGTTTAGGAGATAGTAGTGGTGTAAGAAGAGAGCATAGAGACGAAGTAAACTAGCTAGGAATCACGATGCTACTGTACAGGAATATCTCTGTAAGCTTGGAGTTTGGCTGGAGAGATACTGTTGTCGATTGGGTAGGTACTATATAAGCGCGTTTAGGAGATAGTAGTGGTGTAAGAAGAGAGCATAGAGACGAAGTAAACTAGCTAGGAATCACGATGCTACTGTACAGGAATATCTCTGTAAGCTTGGAGTTTGGCTGGAGAGATACTGTCGTCGATTGGGTAGGTACTATATAAGCGCGTTTAGGAGATAGTAGTGGTGTAAGAAGAGAGCATAGAGACGAAGTAAACTAGCTAGGAATCACGATGCTACTGTACAGGAATATCTCTGTAAGCTTGGAGTTTGGCTGGAGAGATACTGTCGTCGATTGGGTAGGTACTATATAAGCGCGTTTAGGAGATAGTAGTGGTGTAAGAAGAGAGCATAGAGACGAAGTAAACTAGCTAGGAATCACGATGCTACTGTACAGGAATATCTCTGTAAGCTTGGAGTTTGGCTGGAGAGATACTGTTGTCGATTGGGTAGGTACTATATAAGCGCGTTTAGGAGATAGTAGTGGTGTAAGAAGAGAGCATAGAGACGAAGTAAACTAGCTAGGAATCACGTTGCTACTGTACAGGAATATCTCTGTAAGCTTGGAGTTTGGCTGGAGAGATACTGTTGTCGATTGGGTAGGTACTATATAAGCGCGTTTAGGAGATAGTAGTGGTGTAAGAAGAGAGCATAGAGACGAAGTAAACTAGCTAGGAATCACGATGCTACTGTACAGGAATATCTCTGTAAGCTTGGAGTTTGGCTGGAGAGATACTGTCGTCGATTGGGTAGGTACTATATAAGCGCGTTTAGGAGATAGTAGTGGTGTAAGAAGAGATCATAGAGACGAAGTAAACTAGCTAGGAATCACGATGCTACTGTACAGGAATATCTCTGTAAGCTTGGAGTTTGGCTGGAGAGATACTGTCGTCGATTGTGTAGGTACTATATAAGCGCGTTTAGGAGATAGTAGTGGTGTAAGAAGAGAGCATAGAGACGAAGTAAACTAGCTAGGAATCACGATGCTACTGTACAGGAATATCTCTGTAAGCTTGGAGTTTGGCTGGAGAGATACTGTCGTCGATTGGGTAGGTACTATATAAGCGCGTTTAGGAGATAGTAGTGGTGTAAGAAGAGAGCATAGAGACGAAGTAAACTAGCTAGGAATCACGATGCTACTGTACAGGAATATCTCTGTAAGCTTGGAGTTTGAGACTTTCCCGCATAATAGTTTACTGTCGGAGATACAATCTACACGGGGAGACTAGACGAATAAATGGAACGGTTTAATACAAAGTGCCTCAAGAGAATGTAATATTCCACCGTAAAATCGGCACCATGAAGCCATAGGCAAGGGTGCCTAGAAACGTCTGGCTACTTTTTCTCAAGACGCATTCGCAATACACGTTGTGACGCGTCCATAAAGTGGTTGGATTATTGCAGTTCTGGCAAAACGGCACAGTTTTGTTGGTACAACTGTTACCCACTTGAACTTCCTTTTGTCAGGGCTAGAAGAGAAATGAACGACGGCTAGATCCTTCTATATTAAACAGACAGAAACAGGTAATTTAATAAATAGAAAATTCAAATCGAAAATCTCGTTAAATTGAAATAATTTTCCAAAACCTAACCTAACCAACTGGTAGGGAAGGGTTGTTTTACCGCCCATTCCCTCAAGTAAGGGCTACTTGACAGCAGGTTGAAAGCAAGAAACAAAACTAGGAGAGAGTATAGGGGAAATTCTATCAAAAGAATCGTAAAGTTTTTTATAATGTTTATCAGTAATTAATGCCTAAATAATTTCTTCAAGCTGGTCAGTTCTATAAGAGATATAACTGTTATTGATCGAAAGGACATCAATAACAGAGGAGGGCATCACCTCGGTTGTAATATTTCCCAAATCAGTCAACAGTCAAGCTACTTCATTGCATACTTTGTTCTATACTTTAGTGTGCAAACTTAACAACTGTGTATTATTATTGACGTTTGTGTTATTGGTGCATTTAAACATTATTGACATTTTAATTTGCTAATTACCTAATGCTCCCAATACTTCAGGCACAAATAATACTATCTGTGCATAATGTTATCTGAAACTATGACTAAAATTCTGGAAGTACCCAAATGGAATAATGTGAGAAATAAACAACTACTGAAATATTAATAACGCCAGAAGGAGCATGCCGTATTGCGGGAAGGACAAAAACCTTCTTATAGATGAACAAGATTCTATACGCGCGGGTGGAGTATCCCTCTCGGTGCTGACGCTGCGCTTTAGTATTGAGACGTTATTGTGTAAAGCAGCTGCTTCTGGGTTAAGCAAATGGAAAAATAGTCCGGAGGAAGAGGGTATTTTATCAACAAAATTAGTAACAATGTAATTATTCATTTCTTGGACTAGACCATGGGTTCCCAAATTGGAGGGGGGCGTGAAACTAGTTGGGAAAATAATAAGATAAATTAAATATAATTAATATTACAGGAACAAACTGGATGTTGCTAATGACTTCGGTTGTGTCCTTAATAAAATACAACCTCAAGTAGGCATGCTAGTGTAAAAGGTGCAGTCTCAAGCATCTCACTCTCTTATCAGTTAAAATGTACCTTGCAAATTAAAACCTGGAATGTTATATAATGTTTCTGGTGAAAGTTTGTATAAATATATTGTTTTCAATATAAATATTTGATTCTTTTTCACATTACTATACCATTTATTTATACTGTAAAGGGGAGGGGAGTTGGAGGTTTTAATCTCAAGAGGATGGGGTGTATACCCAAAAGTTTTGGGAACCTCTGGACTACATGAATAAAGAAGAGGAAGAAAATGTTTTAAATCAGAATATCGAATCATAAAATGTGGAATTTTAATAATATTAGTAAGAACTTGAATAAAGAAGACCACCAAGTAAGTGAAACCACCCCTCTTTACTTTATTACAATCTGGTGTATGACGTTACAAAAGTCAAGCGAAGTCATAATGAGCGTGTAGACATTATGTCTAAATATTGTTGTGGGTTTTCGTTATTGTGCTAAATTTGATATGGTGTCAAAAACATTAAAAAACACTTTACGTTTTTTTATTAATCTAAAGCGAATAATAACATTTAAACTTAGAGTTTTTTGTAAATTATTTAATTTTTTTACATTTTAAATGTCATTTTCTTGTTTAAAATTATCATCCAGAATATGCAGAAAATGAAGAATAATTCTGTGGAATTTCTGACCTTGAAAAATATATTATTTAATAATAATTGTATAATTTTAATAACGACGTTAAATAGCGAGGATTTATCTAGAAATATCTGTTGAAGGTCAAACGTCACATGAGGAAAAGCAGCCGTTTATCGTTGAGACTAACTGAGTTTGTAGATAAAACAGCACAATAGGAGACTAGTGTAGTCCAGTGGTGTGATACTTGCGGTGCTATGGACGTATTAGATTGAGTGAATGGTAGGTGTTATAAGGGAGAAGGAAGGACGTGATATCAAAAGGCGAACTACTGAAATATAGATGGATTAATGGAGAGAAAATCTACCGAAAGATATATTTATGAAAAAGAAATCTATTTTTCCAAACGAAATGTTATTGTTTTATAAAACGTCGATTCTTGATAATTATATTTTATATATAGTATAGTTTATATTAAAAAATTTGTAATATAAACAAAAAAACTTCAAAGTAATTTCCTACTTAGGTCAATAAATATAAATTTTATTTTTATTACTTTTTTTTAAATAATTACAATTCAATTAATTAATGTAACATAACCTGTGCATTAAAACTCTTCTACCACAAAACCTATAACATAAAACCAGCCGTTTTATGAAATCATATGTTACAACTTATTTCAAGTATAATGTGACTAATTAACAATATTGCATACCATGCCCCTTTTGTGTAAAGTTTTTCTCCCATATAAAATTTAATTAATTCAATAAATTTAATTAGTCAATTAATATTTGAAAAAAAAACTGTATAAGCATCAAGTGTCATCCACCACAAGTTTAAAAAAAAAATTGTTTTAACTTGAGTGGATGAATAAAAAGTATTTTATTGACGATCGAAATATATGAACAAAATATATAAATATATATAGCGACAGTGTGAACTAATAGAAAGAATTGAATAAAAGAAGCAATTGGTTTGTACGCGAGCGTTGGGGATGTTTTTTTTTCAAGTATAGTTCAAAATCGGATAATATCATTAAAAGTCCGATATAAGTTCTATTTTGTACAAGCTCAAAATTCTTTTTGAACAATACTATTCTGTAAGAGCGACATATAAAGTGTTAAAAGAAATGTTATGAATCGAGAATATAACCTTTAATCTGAAACTAATAAAGATTTTTTGTTAGTGAACATATCCTGACAAAAAGGGGAAGAAACGAAGAAGATCCAGAAGAAACTTCTAATAGGTTTAAAGAAAGATTACAATTTGCAAACGTGTGGACGCAGAGTTGTTATTTTATAAGTCGTGAGGTAAGTGAAGAAACTAGGCTATACGGTACGGACCGAAAAACATACGGACAGAAAGAGTAAATTGTTCATTCTTAGACGGTTTTGGCGAAAATATACGAACAGATTTTTAAAGGTGCCTAATTGGCGTGTCAAAATGGATGAACTAGCGATTGTTTGTTTCGCATTGGTTTAGTTGAGCTGTGTGCTGGTGTAGTGTTTAGCAATAATCGGACGTCGGACAAATCTTTTGACTAGCGGCGAGTTTCACGTTAGTTTTAATGGTTATAGCAAACGCCTGGACATTTCACCATTACAACGCGTTACATGAATTGTCATTTTGATTTGTTATAAATTGAACATATCTAGAATAAGCGTTTCTGTATGGAACATATTCATAACCCCAGTATACATACACTGCACGTCAGCCAGATACGTTAATCCAAGTCCTCGTATAGGTATGTGGAGGCGGGGTTACAAACAAAGTCGCCTGGCTCGACAACATTCCGCTCCTATAGTCAGATATGCGGAACTACACCTTGCCGACTTCTGCTCTCCGCTTTTACGCGTCTGTCGGTAAATTTCCGTTCTTATAGTATGTATAGGACAAATTTTATAAGCTGGTACTTGGCTCTTAAATATAATTTGTGTATTCGCCGTCTAGAAAACATCAGGCACTATCGTCATCCGTCATCGGGACCATAAATCGCGGCCTACCCGTTCCAACCCTTAGACAACATCAACATCCTATATACACGCTTCCGTGTACGCTCTATTTACATTTGTTGCTATTTTTACTACACATTAAAAAGTACTGTATTAATAAATAACAAAACAATGAGTCGACCCTATGAGTCAGCTGGAGTCCAAGGGTCGATGTTTTTGAAAATGATCTGTACCTCCACCTTCCCCTTGTCGGCAGCCCCTAAGTGCCAGCCTATAAAATTCTACCTATAGCCTAGTAAGTGGTGGGTGGGTTGTGATGTTTTCCACCCCCCCCCCCGATATTCGGTCCATGAAGTACAGGCTTTTCGTGTTTAGCCCTAAGTAACACACGCTCGCCGCTATAAATACGTTACTACGCAAATATAATGTTTCGTCATGTGACCACTACATCCAGTCACTGTAAGTAAAAATGTCATATGGTATGGGCACTGAAAATAATTCATCGTAACTTGCAATTGTAAGTAAAAGATGTTTGTAAATATATATTACAAAATAAGTGTTTGCAACGTGTTGTGAAGAAAATGCTAGGTAAAACGTACTGGAGTCAAAGAAGCAAGCTAACGTTTAGAAGTGGAGACTACCCGAAAATTACTCCAGTATAGCTAGGGAGGTAAACGCTCTATGTGTAAACAGGAGTAGTTTCAAGTGTCCTTGTCTGGGCCTAACTAGGCCTACTATAGGTGTAAAAATAAAGATCAGTTATTCCAACTTTAATTAAATTAACAACTAACTACCTGGTCAACAAATCCACTTATCTCACAACCTATACAAGTTTGTTTCATCAATATTACATAAAAATATATATCAATAATATATATGAACAAAAAATATAAAAGGAGAGTTTTAATTTGGAATTATCTTAACAGAACAGATTATCCTAATACTGTGGCTATCGGGAAAAAAATAAATCTGTTATTAAAAATTGTAAGAAATAAAAATCTTTCTAACAGTGGAAAAAATAACTAACTTGTAATATACACAGATAAGACTTGTGTTTACCTGTGTGAAAAGGTTTCTTCCTATCAGAGGTTGAATGAAAGATCTGTCGGCAATAGAACTCAGGTGTTTATGCTGAACCCTCTTTGTAGTCGTCCCTTGTCCTTGAGAAGTGGTGGTTATTTGACATTGGGATTGCGTGAAAAAAGCTACTAGTGATATAAGCGACTCTCGGGGAATGTGCGAAATAAGCGGGCAAACTACCCCTACTGCCGCCAAAGTCATTCAACAAAGGGTTACCGAATCTGGGATGCACGAAATAAGCGACCGAGCTACACTTCCACAACCCATTACAGTTAAACTTGGAAGGAAAACGAAGAAAGCTGAAGTATAAGAAAGTGGATACAGTTATTGTAAAAACAATGAAGAAAATGGAGACATAAAGGCTTGTCTATGTACTCTCTCCTACCTTTAAAACCTGGATTTGGTTGACGATCATTAAAAAAAATCATAAAAAATATAGAAATAAATATGAACATATAATATGAACATATTTTTAAAAAATATTATAAAACACTATAAAACGTTACAAAAAATTTTAAAAAAACATGAATATAAAAAAGTAGAGGGTTAGCTTCGTAAAAGGAACGAATGTTTTGAAACGCGTTAGCAAGATATTACGTATTCACTTAGTTAAATATTTTTTAAAATTAGTTTAACAAAAAAATCCTTGATGAAGCTTTCTTAAGGCTGATTTTTAACACGACTAAATGATAGAATTGATATCATTTAGCCAGTCCAAAACCTGGTTGAAGTGTGGTGGAAATAATGAAACAATATAAAAAATCTAACAGTTCAAACTCTCTTACGAAGAGCGTGGAATACCCAGGGCAGGTATAATTCTATGATGGTCGTTTATTTCGTTGGCCACTTATTTCACTGGTCGCTTTTTTCGCGACATCGGATGGCAAAGTGTTAACAGAATGGGGTTCTGAAAAAACAGTATGCCAGAGTACACAATCAAAATAAATAAAAATAAAAAGGCGTTAAAAAGAAAAAGAACGTAAGGTTCAACATGTTATACGACTCTTTCTAAGAATCGGAATTCAAACATGGTAGCCTAAAAGATTACCGTTGTGTAAAAATTGTTACAATGATTGTTTTATAATTTTATTAGTCGAAAGAATTCAGCAAAATATCTTATATTTTATCTCTTACGTTTTATCGAAGTTTTTAGTGTGTAAAATGACAATCTATTGATTATTTTATGGCGACAGTGTAAGCCCTATCTTTGTCGATAACTGCAAACTGTAACCGCAGCTATGTTAAATCTGTCTCGCCTGTAATCCGGATGTCACTTCATCCGGTCTGAACTGGTTGTGAAACCTGAAATTCAAGTGTTACTCCTAATACCAAAAGTGACACGTATGTAATATTCCTTAATATTTTTAATTTAGATGCGGACCAAATTTGGAGGGGAGAGACCCGGACCTACGCATTGTTTACCTGCTATGGCGAAGCAATTATTAATGGCCTATTTAGGTTATCAGTGGGGGGGGGATAAATAGGTAGTGGGCGATTTGGGGGCGATGAGTATTCAAAGGAGAAAAATTAAAATATTTGAACACGTTACAAATTCCGGGTTGGATTCTAGATAGATCCTCTTTTGAAGCTGTGGATAAACTTGATAGTTCTTTGCAGACGGAGTTTCTAAGTTTAAAGTGTGTCTGTAAGGGGAAAATTATTTTCAAGCAGAGCTGTTACGAATCGAACCTGAGTGAACAGCTTATGAGCACTTAGCCACAACTGTGGGGGAGAGACTGAACTACTTCTCGTCTTGTTCCCGACGACCGTTGCAAAAGGATTTAGTTCTGTTGTCCAGCTCCTCACGAAACGTAGAAATAATTTCGTCAACAATGTGTCTTAAATTTTCCAGATTTCAATTTAAAATTTAAAACAAGCACTCCTTTGTCTTAAATGTACGACTATTACCTTAGTTAATTGTTTCACTTCCTTATTCTTTAATAAAATAAGTAAAAAATTTAAAATTTTAATTTTTTTCCTATTTTTTTTTAAAGTTACCTGATAGAACTACTTCGGTTGCTTTTATATACGCTAGAAAATAGTTTAAATTAATAAAACTGCTTTATTATTTACTTTGCTTCGAATTAAAATTACTGATACAATGAAAATGATAACCAGGCGATAGGTGTTAGTTATCTTCCATAAAGGGGGCGATGAGACATAAAAGGTTGGGGACTACTGTTCTAACGGTTTGCAAGAGGTGATAATAAACATTGTGCTACTCCACATCTTGCAGTGCTAAACATTAATTACTGACTTATAATTTCATTTCTTATAATTTATGTGAATCAAAATTTAAATACTATATTTTAAATAATATATACTATATTCAAATATACTGTCGTATTACTTTGGGTTGTAAAATGTCTAGTTTAGTGTTTCGCACACTATTGACAGTTTACCTATGAGACACATTTTACGCTGAAACATAAAGGTTTGTAAATTTTAGAAAATAGTCCTAATGAATTGAGTCATTAAAAAGAAGGAAATGCACTTCCACTGGAATGGTGAATGTGGATGGTTTTTGTAATCGCGATAACAATCGCAGACACTTTGGAAAGCCGTAAATATTAGTCAAAACATGTGACTTTATTAGTGTAACATTAATTAGGGCGGATATGAAATACAAGTTGGTCAGAATGCTGATTGAGTGCTTTTGAGGTTAAAAGAAGAGTCACTAGTAACGACGAAAACTGTTAACATCGTTATGGGATTATAATGGTAGGGATTGTTGGTGTTTAATATTACGAGAAGATTCAAAATACGATGTAAAGCTAACGATTAGTGAGAAGAGTATCTAATAACGTGAAGAACTGTAAATATTCTCTTGGGATTAGAATGGTAGGGAATATTCCAAAATATGATGTAATGAAATTACAGGGGTGAGAAATGAATTAGAACGAGATAAAAATTGGAAATCTTTAAGGTTAGTGAGAAGAGTATCTAATAACGTGAAGAACTGTAAATATTCTCTTGGGATTAGAATGGTAGGGAATATTCCAAAATATGATGTAATGAAATTACAGGGGTGAGAAATGAATTAGAACGAGATAAAAATTGGAAATCTTTAAGGTTAGTGAGAAGAGTATCTAATAACGTGAAGAACTGTAAATATTCTCTTGGGATTAGAATGGTGTATGCACGCGGGAAGAAATCAACTAGAACGAGATTAGAATAGAACACTTTTGAGGTTACGAGAAGAGTCATTTTTACTTTGTAATGCTGTTTTAGACTGGGAAAACGTTAAGTAGGATGAAATTAGAAAGTTAAAGATAGAATGCTTTTGAGTTTAAGAAACCAGCAATGTTTTTGCTTTTACAATAAAAAAAGCATTAATATAGAAAATAAAAATATAAGACCTTAACTCATTCTCAAACGGTTATATTTTAAAAAATCAGTCGTGATAAATGGAAACGTAGAGTGTTTGTAACAAAGTGATAAATGATTATCAAATCTCTTCAACACTCGGTTAGAGAAATAAATCATAAGGTTTTTCCTTGAACTCCACCAGATATTGGCAAAACTTGAACTCAATGACGGACACTTCCCGCTGACTCTCGACGGTGTCTTCTTCACTTTCACTGGGCCTTCTAGTTCTACTTCACGCGGAAACATAAGGTCGCAATCAGCACGGACAACCTCGCCTTACAATGCTTTTTTGCTTATTATTTTTTTAACTAGCAAAAAATATAAATTGTTTATTGTAGTGATGTTTAAGTCAGATATGTAAAATCTCTGAAATGGTGGGATAACCTGTGCAAGTCCAGAGACAGTCTGATGCAAATGTTCAGAATAGGCGAAACATCAAGCGAATGTTATTCGAAAATGTAAATTTAATATATAAAGATATGAAACAAATTGATAATTAATTGTGGTTTTGTTGGACCTAATTAACTATTAATAATTTAGGATTTTTACCGCAAGGTTTTGCAGATTTCCCCCATAACTGAGTTAATTTTGTTTTCTTAGACCAAAACCACTCGTTGTAGTAATGTACAGCATACATTTCTTTAAACTCTGCTGCACAATGTTTTTTTTAAGGCTAATAGGTTCATCTCTAAAGCTGAAGGCGGTCACACCATCTGTTATATCAATAAATATGAATACAGTATAGTAATGTTAATAAATACATTCGTAACTTTTTTCTGTGGATGGAATTTGAAAAACTGATCATAGATTTCATAGCAAAGACATATTAGAAGGCTTTAATTATTGACATTCCAGAATACATATTTTTATGTGATTCACTTTTCAATTTGTTATGTAGGGCAATTCAGAACTATCTTAAAAAAACTGCAAAGTTAATAAATCATAACTTCACTAAGTTTCACCTAAACACTTTTTTAACTTTTAATCAGAGACATTTTCAAATGAAGCTAGTTTGCAATGTATAGTTTTATTTCGACCTCTCAGTGACTTTCTTCCTCTAGAACTGAAGAATTTCTAATAAACTTCCGAGCTCAATGCATCTTTCTTGCATTCTTCTCAATGCATGTTATCTTTTTAGGCTCTAACATCTATCTTTACTAAATTCTAGAAATGACATTTAGTAGGCCTAAGTATATCCTAGAGATGTTTAAGATTTTTCAAAAAAAAGTAAGGGTTTAATTTTAATAAATCGAAACGATCTCTGTGAACAAATATTGAAGCTTCAAGTAGTCGACTAGCCCACAATTTATATTTCAATAGTGTGGTGATTGAAAGCGAAAATAGCAAAATAGCGAAAATAAAAGTTGTAAATCGAAACAGAAATTTTGTTTTTTATTCTTTACAATTTTCATGCAAACGTATTTTTCGTTGTTTAGATTCCTTTTGCTTTTGATCTTAAATATTCACACTAGGGTAAGAAAATGCGTGATAATTTAATATTTTACAATGAAAAATAAAAGAATATATTTTCGTCATTTTTGTGGTTAATAGACTAACAATGAATGCATTATTTTATGATTTATATTCGTCCTATAGTTTTATACTCATCGTCATAGTTGGAGCATATGTATGTCGATCGGAAACCAAAAGTCGGAAATACAGCCTACATAAACAATTAACGCATTCATGATAGGTAGGGTAATTATTCAAGATAATCTCTATTTTCCTAAATAAAGGAAGGTAATATTGCTATCACCCGGGTATTACCCAGTTCAAGGTTATTTTCGAAGAATTCCCGTGTAGAAAACCTAACAAACCGGGCACCTTGAACGACCTTCAAACCGTACAAATTGCAACTTGTTTGTGTTTTACGTCAAACTTGCTCGTTAGCATTGTGATACAGCAGTAAACTACATCTTAGGTAACAGGTGTTTCTGAAGAAAGACCCTAAGTCTGTAATTTGTCAACGTTTACGTCATTCGCTTCGTGTGCAAATTTAATAACAACCGTGGACAATGTCTGCTAATTAGCTGTTTGAAACATAACCTCAAATTAATAGTACAAACGAAACAGCTGTGCAGGTGAAATATGTCACTGCAAACATTGTTAACAACTTATTGCAATGGGAACAGATTAACAATAATTGTATTTTAAGTGTAAAACGGGATTAAAAGAAGAGCGTATTTTAATTGAAATAGTGAACTAAAAAACTCATTAAAAGATAAGGAATGGCTAATAAGGAAACACAAAAAGAAGTGTAACGATTTGTATTTCAAATTATGAGACTAATTTTATAAACAACGCTTTAATGTTTGTTAAAATATTTGTATGAATATGTGACAAAAGCTATCAGCGTAAAACATTGGTCATGGGGAAATGTGCCACATACACGACCGGAGTAGCTATCGTACACTATGGACACTATTTTTTGTCACGGTGACTTGTCACTGATATTCGTTTATCGCTAGTTGTACCAGTGACAATATATGGAAAATACCAGTTCTGGTGACAATGGATCGATCGGAAGTTGCCTCTGTTGTGATCGGGCAAAAAAATCGCATTCACTAGATCTTTCTTTATCCAACGCCGGCCCTTGGTAACTCGACCATTTGGCATCGTGCAGACCAGTAGAGCTTGGAGAGTCTGGTTTTTGGGTCGCTATTGTATGCTTCGAGCTGTGGGCAGGCAGGAAGGTGGTCTCCATCCATCTTTCCTGTTTGGCACAAGGGGCACCGATCCGTGTCTGCCAGCCCAATGCGATGAAGGTGCGCCTGAAGGTAGTCGTGTCCCGTGGTTAGACGGAACAGCGCAACACTGATAGGTCGAGGCAGGTTTTTTGGAATGGGGTTGGTGCAAAGTTCTTGCCATCTCTCTCCAACAGCCAGGTTTTCTTGTGATGTTTTCAAGTACGTCTTAGCTGCTGCGTGGATCCTGGTGTAAGCAGAGCCCAGTGATATTTTGATTTGTGGCTGTGGGGGGGGGGGGTGAAGTTGATCGCCTGCACGTGGTGCCCCCTGCTTTCGACTGAACGATCAACAGTCTGAGCTATACTCGAGCAGACCACAAGAGCATTCACTAGATGAAACGGCTGCCATTTGTTGATTTGTCGCTGTCACTGGCTCCGCTCTCACCGTTCGGCTCACGGCGCTGATCACCGTGCAGTGTCGTTGACTGGAGGGGAGAGGGGCTTTGTCTCAGTTGTGATTGACCAAAATGTCTCTAAAAGTTACTGATATTTTACCTCGCCTGTCATTGGTTGATTTGTCGTTGTCCCTCGTTCCATTCATTTACGTCGTGTGTGGGTGGTCGATTTGTGTCAGATTTGAAGACAGTGACAATGTTGTGTACAGAAGACGCTTGTACAGTAGTTTGCTCTTAATTTAGTAGTTTATTTTTAAATACTGTAAAATGAGTCTTCCAAAACAAAGCGAGATGTAGAATCATTTCACCAGTGTGTTATGCCTGCCTGTTATTGCCACATACAGAGATGTCTCAGTATCACTTGTCACAGTTACTAAAGTCACCAGTAAAAGTCACTTATCCAACCCTGGAGCTGTTAGTAAAATCACCGATCCGTTAAAGTCACTGGATCGACCTTCCTTATCGTACACCTACCTATGAAGATATTCATTATCTATGGCCGTTGTAGTAGTATCTATGATCGTATCACATTTTATCTAGGCTTTGGACTCCCTAAACAAAAAAAGGTTTTTCTAAACACGTATAAAAATGTTTACGATTGTTTAAAATCAGCTAAAAGCGTCTTCACAATTTGATTTTGTTCTACTTTTTCTCATACTTTTTGATTTTCAAAATTTACACAATTCAACGTAATAGAGGCTATGCAAAGCTAACATTATTGTTGTTAAAAGTCATTGACACGTAGGGATATGTACCCTTCCTTTAAATTACCTTTGTGTCTCTGACAGTTTTTGTCGCGACACCAAAATATTAAATTGCAAAATCACGATACCATAAACATAGCAAAATTAAAACACAGTACGATCAGAAGTTTTTCCTGCATATCTGAATCGATTTAGTAAGAAAATAGATGGAAATATAAGGCATTCCACTTACCAGGGGATTTTAGACCTATAAATTGTAAAAAAATAGAAATTGGCACTTAAAGTTTGTAAAAGTAGGTCGTCTGCTCTGAGTGTGTGTGTGTGTGTGTGTGTGTGTGTGTGTGTGTGTGTGTGTGTGTGTGTGTGTGTGTGTGTGTGTGTGTGTGTGTGTGTGTGTGTGTGTGTGTGTGTGTGTGTGTGTGTGTGTGTGTGTGTGTGTGTGTGTGTGTGTGTGTGTGTGGATACATTAGAAGAATGATTTAAATCGAAATTGCAAGCATTTCTGTTTTTTTTTTAAATTTAAACTGTAATTTCCTAAAATTTTATTTTTAAAATTTGTGTTTCACTAAGATCTTGATTTTATAAGAGTAACAAACTTCGTTACAGGTACTTGTTCATCTACAGGTTGGTGAGTAAACACACAAATTTGCCCAATGGCTTTCGCTTGGAGTTGAGTATTAAATTGTCTTTACAGGTTTCATGGTCACAGTACGTGGTAGTGTAAGCTAATCTGAATGGTGTAATTAGAGTACAATTAAAATTTGAAAACTATTATACTCAAGATGATTCATCTTCTCAAAGACTGGTAATTTCCGTACGATTGAAATCTCATATTTCTTAATGTAGGCCTGTATGCTATCACTGGGTATGGCCTATCAGTGCTCTCCCCTCCAACGTTTTTCTCCTGTAAGATATAGGTGAATGCTGAAACGACTGACAAATTGGCAACTCCGCTTTTCAGCATTCTTCCACTTTATAATTCTGATGCCTTTCTAATTTTAATTTTACTACATGTTTTAATCTCTGTACGGAAAAGATTATTGATTGCATTTCTTCTGATTTCAATCACTGAGGCAGTTATCACAGAACACAAATACAAGCAATAAGAATCCGGAAAATTATATTTAACATTTATTACTAACACAAACAAGAAAACCTGGATAGTTTGAAGCCCGTTTGCTGACCTTGGCGCATGGTACATTAAGCCGATAATATTACGCCGGTTTTAATACTATTTTTTTTAACGAAATTCGTGATGATTTTTTTACACAGCACCTGTAGGCGAAACAAGGTTACCGCTTGCGTCATCACGTCTCGGCTGCGTTTTCGCCAAACACAACATAAACACGTTTGGTTGTGCAATTTTCCTTATCGCTGGGGGCGAGGCTGGGGCAAAGATGCACAAGATCCCGACGTCATCTCGTCTAAATATAGGATCGTTATACTAGGTTGTGTTTGTTTTGGTCGAAGCGAAGGATGAGATCCCACTTGTTTTGTATTTATTACTCTTCCCAGTTTTTATTGAGTAGTAAAACGTCCTCGGATAAGCTAAATAGCCATTAGCTCAAGAAAATATAGTGCGTTACGAGTCTAAGTGTCGCAGCCTCTGTAAGGTTCTGTCTCTGATCCATGCCAAGGCGCCATCAATGCCAGTTTGATTATTCACTCGTCTATTCTTGTATAAGAATACGAAACAAAGCCAGTACGATATAAACAACTAGAATATAATGCTATCAACTTACACATGTAAAATTGTACTAAACAATTTCATAGATAAAGGAAATATTTTCCATTGTTATCAGAAAAAAAATTAAGAAGGAAATATGAAAATCAAAGAGGAGGCAGTGGAAAAGTAACTGAGAAGCGAAAATGAAGTTGAACCTAAAAGAAAATATCTTTGAATCACGGACCTTGGAAAACTAATTGAGAAAGGTTATAATGAAGCGTATGTCAATGTATCAAAAAGGAGTAAGTGAACTAAAGTGGAGAAAAATTTTGTCTAAACCGAAACCAGCGGAAACGGTAACCGAAGGTAAGGGAAAAACATTTTTTACGTTATTGCGACATCAGAGGCTAGTTGGGGTTAAATTAAACTGTAAGCTATACACATAGTCCAACCCCAACGGAGGGTGGTTAAGGTCCTACTACACTACTTGGGCCAACAATCCGACGGTTCTTTTGTTGGTAAGGAAAACCTGGCCGTTCCGAAAATAATGCTGGATTTAGTAGTTCTGCAAGAGCGGAGGATTTTTTTCCCTGGCGAAAACCCTATTTTGGTTATCATCACCAATCAACGGAAGTGACTAACGTAAAATATTTTAAATAAAACAATAAATATTAAATAACCAAAATACTAAACCTAACAAATAAATATAATTCAACAAGAAACTATATAAGGAATAGCTTATAATGTAACACTCTTAAAAATAAGGTGTTACATATAAATTCATTTATATATTTAATTTTTATTTAATAATTATATCTTCCCAATATAAAAGAAAATTTTTGTTTTATTGGTGCACATTGTGAAGCTAGCGTAGGTGGTGAGCACTCCTAGCGGGCGAAATAGAAAAATATCTTACGAGTTAATAACTTAGGGTAATAAGCACATCACGCCATGTGACGTAAACATGGTCTGATATCGCCTGATCCGAAGCACCAATCAAAAAATTCAAAATAATAAGTGAGGGTGGGAAATTCCGTTGACGTATCCTTGCAACTACCCCTCTTCTCAAAACGTCTTTGAACGAGACGGACATGATGGCACTTTCGGACATAACCTAGAAATTTGTAAGCTTCCAGTATTCAAAATTTAAGATGACAAGGCCAGTACCAAATTTTATTAACGCAACAAAAGAAGAAGTCAGAAGTGATTATTTATGTGTTTCAAATAAGTAAAAGTTTATATCATGTTTGTTTAAGAGCGCTGATTCCGAAAGCGATGTGCAGTGATTAATGTACAAAATCGATGTGCAGTAATTAATTATATGTGTTATAGTATTTTATAAGTAATGTGCACAACCTGGTACGTTTTAGATAATAATAAAGAAAATGTATTTTAATGTTAACTAAGTTGAATTTTAAATGATAAACGGTTAACACATGAACGGTAGAAATTGTCCTTTGAATATTCATTTCTAAAATTAAATTGGAAAACTTAAGTTACTACCTTCTCGATATATATAAATTTTAAAGGTTAATAAGTAATTAAAATGTATGGAATAATTAGCAGTAATTAAAAGTAAATTACTCGACACATTGGTGTCATTTGTTCTTTTGTAATTAGTCATTGATTAATAAATTGTTTAACTGTATTTTAAAATATTCAATACTTATTTCACAAGTAACCTAGTTCTACCTTCAATATACGAAGACCGCCATAGACAGACAGTTTCTGCCTAAGCTATGACGTTAGAACTAGAGCCCTGGTAGTAATTAATTATGTTGGTAATTAAGCAATTAAATCACATTTCAAATAAAGTGATAAACTTACCCCAGGAAAAAGGGCTTGAGTGTTACAATAAAACTTAATAACAATACAACAATAAAGATATAACAATAATTATACAACTAAAAATAACAATAAAATTATAAAACAATAAATAACAACAAAGATGAATATAACAGTAAATAATTATAACAATAAATAAAACATAACTATAAGTATCAATTCAACAATAAATAAATATCAATACCACTGTAACAAAAGCATAAAATATGTAAAATTTAAATAAATAAATAATATACACAAACACACATAATAAATATGAAAAGTTATACACACAAAGATAAATATGTAGACATATAAAAACATAATATTTTTAGATATTAAATTTCAAAAAATATGTTCCAATGGTGCAATAGAGCGATGATTCGGTTAATGGCCGAGGCATCGTCTCTTAACACGACTTCTAAACTCCTTTTTTTTAAAGGGCACGAATATTGCTTAAACTAGCACAATCCGCCAAATGATATAAATAAGTTTTATAGTGAATATATCACCGCAGTATTGACATATTGATTGATATTTACGACGTATCAAATATCCATGAGTTGCAAGAGAGTGGCCAAAGCGAAGGCGTGTAACCACCACTTACAAGAGCGGAGGAAACTGTAGTTACTGGCTGGAGATTTGACTCGCAGAGATGGGCCGATGACAAATCCAGGACTTACAGTAAGGCCTAGAAGCATTACATCTGGGTCACGGGTTTTGGCACCAACTTCCTGAACTCAGTGACACAAGTCACCTGGTCGAGAAGCCAAGAGTTTGTTGTTGAATTATTGAGACCAGAATATTCGTTTAGTATAGATTGTTCTCACTAGTATTCTACATGTTTGGAGCCTTATTTATTTTTTTTTAGTGCCAAATTATTAATTATAAAACATAATCCTATCCATAATTTTGCAGCAACAAACCATTAATCATTAAACATAATCCTATCTATAATTTTGCAGTAACAAACCATTAATTATTAAACATAACCATATCTATAATTTTGCAGTAACAAACCAATAATTATTAAACATAATCATATCTATGATTTTGCAGTGCCAAACCATTAATTATTAAACATAATCCTATCTATAATTGTGCAGTGCCAAACCATTAATTTGTACATATTCCTATCTATAATTTCACAGTAACATACCATAAGTTATTAAACATAATCCTATCTTTAATTTCACAGTAACAAACCATTAATTATTAAACATAATCCTATCTATAATTTTACTGTGCCAAACCATTATTTATTAAACATAATCCTATTTATAATTTTGCAGGAACAAACCATTAATCATTAAACATAATCCTATCCATAATTTTGCAGCGCCAAACCATTAATTAATTATTAAACATAATCCGATCCACAATTTTGCAGTGCCAAACCATTAATTATTAAACATAATCCTATCTATAATTTTGCAGGAAAAACCATTAATCATTAAACATAATCCTATCCATAATTTTGCAGTGCCAAACCATTAATTAATCATTAAACATAATCCTATCCATAATTTTGCAGTGCCAAACCATTAATTATTAAACATAATCCTATCTATAATTTTGCAGTAACAAACCATTAATTATTAAACATAACCATATCTATAATTTTGCAGTAACAAACCAATAATTATTAAACATAATCATATCTATGATTTTGCAGTGCCAAACCATTAATTATTAAACATAATCCTATCTATAATTGTGCAGTGCCAAACCATTAATTATTAAACATAATCCTATCTATAATTGTGCAGTGCCAAACCATTAATTTGTACATATTCCTATCTATAATTTCACAGTAACATACCATAAGTTATTAAACATAATCATATCTTTAATTTCACAGTAACAAACCATTAATTATTAAACATAATCCTATCTATAATTTTACAGTGCCAAACCATTATTTATTAAACATAATCCTATTTATAATTTTGCAGTGCCAAACCATTAATTAATCATTAAACATAATCCTATCCATAATTTTGCAGTGCCAAACCATTAATTATTAAACATAATCCTATCTATAATTTTGCAGTAACAAACCATTAATTATTAAACATAACCATATCTATAATTTTGCAGTAACAAACCAATAATTATTAAACATAATAATATCTATGATTTTGCAGTGCCAAACCATTAATTATTAAACATAATCCTATCTATAATTGTGCAGTGCCAAACCATTAATTTGTACATATTCCTATCTATAATTTCACAGTAACATACCATAAGTTATTAAACATAATCATATCTTTAATTTCACAGTAACAAACCATTAATTATTAAACATAATCCTATCTATAATTTTGCAGTAACAAACCATTAATTATTAAACATAACCATATCTATAATTTTGCAGTAACAAACCAATAATTATTAAACATAATCATATCTATGATTTTGCAGTGCCAAACCATTAATTATTAAACATAATCCTATCTATAATTGTGCAGTGCCAAACCATTAATTTGTACATATTCCTATCTATAATTTCACAGTAACATACCATAAGTTATTAAACATAATCATATCTTTAATTTCACAGTAACAAACCATTAATTATTAAACATAATCCTATCTATAATTTTGCAGTGCCAAACCATTAATTATTAAACATAATCCTATCTATAATTGTGCAGTGCCAAACCATTAATTTGTACATATTCCTATCTATAATTTCACAGTAACATACCATAAGTTATTAAACATAATCATATCTTTAATTTCACAGTAACAAACCATTAATTATTAAACATAATCCTATCTATAATTTTACAGTGCCAAACCATTATTTATTAAACATAATCCTATTTATAATTTTGCAGTGCCAAACCATTAATTAATCATTAAACATAATCCTATCCATAATTTTGCAGTGCCAAACCATTAATTATTAAACATAATCCTATCTATAATTTTGCAGTAACAAACCATTAATTATTAAACATAACCATATCTATAATTTTGCAGTAACAAACCAATAATTATTAAACATAATCATATCTATGATTTTGCAGTGCCAAACCATTAATTATTAAACATAATCCTATCTATAATTGTGCAGTGCCAAACCATTAATTTGTACATATTCCTATCTATAATTTCACAGTAACATACCATAAGTTATTAAACATAATCATATCTTTAATTTCACAGTAACAAACCATTAATTATTAAACATAATCCTATCTATAATTTTACAGTGCCAAACCATTATTTATTAAACATAATCCTATTTATAATTTTGCAGTAACAAACCATTAATTAACTATTAAACATAATCCTATCCACAATTTTGCAGTGCCAAACCATTAATTATTAAACATAATCCTATCTATAATTTTGCAGTAACAAACCATTAATTATTAAACATAACCATATCTATAATTTTGCAGTAACAAACCAATAATTATTAAACATAATCATATCTATGATTTTGCAGTGCCAAACCATTAATTATTAAACATAATCCTATTTATAATTGTGCAGTGCCAAACCATTATTTATTAAACATAATCATATTTATAATTTTGCAGTGCCAAACCATTATTTATTAAACATAATCATATTTATAATTTTGCAGTAACAAACCATTATTTATTAAACATAATCATATTTATAATTGTGCAGTGCCAAACCATTATTTATTAAACATAATCATATTTATAATTGTGCAGTGCCAAACCATTATTTATTAAACATAATCATATTTATAATTGTGCAGTGCCAAACCATTATTTATTAAACATAATCATATTTATAATTGTGCAGTGCCAAACCATTATTTATTAAACATAATCCTATTTATAATTTTGCAGTGCCAAACCATTATTTATTAAACATAATCATATTTATAATTTTGCAGTAACAAACCATTATTTATTAAACATAATCATATTTATAATTGTGCAGTGCCAAACCATTATTTATTAAACATAATCATATTTATAATTGTGCAGTGCCAAACCATTATTTATTAAACATAATCATATTTATAATTGTGCAGTGCCAAACCATTATTTATTAAACATAATCCTATTTATAATTTTGCAGTGCCAAACCATTATTTATTAAACATAATCATATTTATAATTTTGCAGTAACAAACCATTATTTATTAAACATAATCATATTTATAATTGTGCAGTGCCAAACCATTATTTATTAAACATAATCATATTTATAATTTTGCAGTGCCAAACCATTATTTATTAAACATAATCATATTTATAATTTTGCAGTGCCAAACCATTATTTATTAAACATAACCATATCTATAATTTTGCAGTAACAAACCAATAATTATTAAACATAATCATATCTATGATTTTGCAGTGCCAAACCATTAATTATTAAACATAATCCTATCTATAATTGTGCAGTGCCAAACCATTAATTTGTACATATTCCTATCTATAATTTCACAGTAACATACCATAAGTTATTAAACATAATCATATCTTTAATTTCACAGTAACAAACCATTAATTATTAAACATAATCCTATCTATAATTTTACAGTGCCAAACCATTATTTATTAAACATAATCCTATTTATAATTTTGCAGTAACAAACCATTAATTAACTATTAAACATAATCCTATCCACAATTTTGCAGTGCCAAACCATTAATTATTAAACATAATCCTATCTATAATTTTGCAGTAACAAACCATTAATTATTAAACATAACCATATCTATAATTTTGCAGTAACAAACCAATAATTATTAAACATAATCATATCTATGATTTTGCAGTGCCAAACCATTAATTATTAAACATAATCCTATTTATAATTGTGCAGTGCCAAACCATTATTTATTAAACATAATCATATTTATAATTTTGCAGTGCCAAACCATTATTTATTAAACATAATCCTATTTATAATTGTGCAGTGCCAAACCATTAATTTGTACATATTCCTATCTATAATTTCACAGTAACATACCATAAGTTATTAAACATAATCCTATCTTTAATTTCACAGTAACAACCCATTAATTATTAAACATAATCCTATCTATAATTTTGCAGTAACAAACCAATAATTATTAAACATAATCATATCTATGATTTTGCAGTGCCAAACCATTAATTATTAAACATAATCCTATTTATAATTGTGCAGTGCCAAACCATTATTTATTAAACATAATCATATTTATAATTTTGCAGTGCCAAACCATTATTTATTAAACATAATCCTATTTATAATTGTGCAGTGCCAAACCATTAATTTGTACATATTCCTATCTATAATTTCACAGTAACATACCATAAGTTATTAAACATAATCATATCTTTAATTTCACAGTAACAAACCATTAATTATTAAACATAATCCTATCTATAATTTTACAGTGCCAAACCATTATTTATTAAACATAATCCTATTTATAATTTTGCAGTAACAAACCATTAATTAACTATTAAACATAATCCTATCCACAATTTTGCAGTGCCAAACCATTAATTATTAAACATAATCCTATCTATAATTTTGCAGTAACAAACCATTAATTATTAAACATAACCATATCTATAATTTTGCAGTAACAAACCAATAATTATTAAACATAATCATATCTATGATTTTGCAGTGCCAAACCATTAATTATTAAACATAATCCTATCTATAATTGTGCAGTGCCAAACCATTAATTTGTACATATTCCTATCTATAATTTCACAGTAACATACCATAAGTTATTAAACATAATCATATCTTTAATTTCACAGTAACAAACCATTAATTATTAAACATAATCCTATCTATAATTTTACAGTGCCAAACCATTATTTATTAAACATAATCCTATTTATAATTTTGCAGTAACAAACCATTAATTAACTATTAAACATAATCCTATCCACAATTTTGCAGTGCCAAACCATTAATTATTAAACATAATCCTATCTATAATTTTGCAGTAACAAACCATTAATTATTAAACATAACCATATCTATAATTTTGCAGTAACAAACCAATAATTATTAAACATAATCATATCTATGATTTTGCAGTGCCAAACCATTAATTATTAAACATAATCCTATTTATAATTGTGCAGTGCCAAACCATTATTTATTAAACATAATCATATTTATAATTTTGCAGTGCCAAACCATTATTTATTAAACATAATCCTATTTATAATTGTGCAGTGCCAAACCATTAATTTGTACATATTCCTATCTATAATTTCACAGTAACAACCCATTAATTATTAAACATAATCCTATCTATAATTTTACAGTGCCAAACCATTATTAAACGGAGTGATATTGTTGCAGAATGCGAATGTATAACGCGTGTACTTTTTCTTTACAAAAACAGTAAAACGTCAAGTTTTTGTTCAGTTATTCTTGGCAATCATGTTACTGTGGCTTTTTTAGACCTTTTGGACTTGCTTATCTGTTTTAGACAAGTTTTTTAAATTAAATTACATTTACTGCAGAGATAATGACGTAATAGGCTTAGCCTGACCTTGAGACAGTTGTTCACTCTTATTGAAGTTTATTTATATTGTTTAAAAAGCTCTAAGATTCGAGTCACTTTTAAAATACAGGCAATTGTATTGTAACGAAACCCCTAAGTACTACATAAAGGCATAGGTAGCCTAATATCTCATAATGGTTACATGAATAAAATCCTATCTGATTTATATTTTTATGCTAATAATGTTCTAAAGGGTTAGATATAAAAATGCAAAACATATTTTTTATTTTTGTACTATATTTGGCTTGATGCATAATCAGTTCGTAAACGTGTTAATTATATTTGTGCCTGAGAAAGTACAAAGTAGAACATTCTGAACAAAAAGACGTCTAAAGGAATCAGAATGCATGATCAAATAGGTTTTAATTAATTTGACGAATTGGGCCAAATGTAGCCTACTTTCCAGGACTCTGAACACGACTATGCGTTTAACGTTTTCAAAATCTAAGATGTCGTTCAAAATATACATCTGAGTCGTTCAACTGTTATTAATACTGCTTAAAAAACTCTGGGGCTGTTTTCGTTCATTGTAGAATAAACTTGAAAAACTGTCGCTGTGAAAATTGTGAAAGTATTTAATGTGAGAAACTTTCTATAAATCACCCTTTGTAAAAGACATTCTGTTAAAATACCAAACTGTCTGCACCGTAAGGTTCAACCCCATTGGGTTTTTTAACTCAGTATGTCTGCTGTCACCTGCGAAGGATTGGGAAGGGTTGTAAAGGTTAGGTAGGGTTAAAGTAGGTCATAAAGCTGATCAGGGTTACTTACCTGAGGTATATGTCAAATTTTATAAGCTAGCACTTGGGGACTGCAAATCTCGGCACTTAAAGTCGCTGATGAGGAGAGAGTGCAGGTGCTCGCAGGTCATTTTCAAAAACATCGACCCTTCGACTTCCCTAACTCATGGAGTTGACCCAGGATTTTGTTCCTTATTAATAGCTTTTAATCTATACATAATAGTAAAAGTAACAAAAAATCTAAATAGGTCGATCACGGGAGCGTGCTAATAGGATTGTCTATGGGTTGGTCCAGGGAATTTATGAATTAAGAAATGTATATTTTAATTCTTAAGACAAAAAAATATAATACCAGTATTTCGTTCACCAGTTTAAAAAATCGGGGTAGCTATAGACACCTAACTTCATATAGATTAGTTTACTTTTTGTTACACACACACACACACACACACACACACACACACACACACACACACACACACACACACACACACACACACACACACACACACACACACACACACACGCACGCAGATATATATATATATATATATATATATATGTTTTATATTATTTCATAATAAAATATGATAATGCAATATTAATTTTTTTTATGGCATTATAATATTTTATAATATATTGCTATAAATGTTTACAAATATAACAAACATTAACACGATTTTTTGTAAACTGTACGCTCTGTATAGACCCATTTCCAGACTATTCTATTTTTAGCAACTGATAATGATAAGCAAGTGATGGGAAACAAATTTAACATGCATTACAAAAGAGCCTGGCGCCCACACACACACTTGCAAAACACTCAAGTGTCTATAAATAAGTCACCCATTCGGAAATAACCGACAGATGTCACAACCATGGTTCGACTCGTCTAGCCGCCAAACCAAAGAGGTTCATCGCTTAGAGTCTAAAATTAACAGAGTATTCTGGAATATTGTTGAATGAAATACGAGACTGCAGGAAAGATTTCCCCTTATTTTTGTCCGATTGTACCTGGTGTTATTAAAATGTGTAATATCCATTTAATATCGCTTTAATTTTACTTTTCTGCCATTAAAATGTCTTTGGGTAATAAAATTAAAGTGTCCATTTTTTATCGTTCAAAAAGGTTATAGAGTGCTTAAATGCCCCTTATGTACGTCTTAAATTTTTTCTATGTTTAACATTCGCCGCAATCCTCATACTTTAAGTTATAATTCAAAATCATTAGTATATAATTCATTCTCTTTAAAATATAGTGGTTTGATATTTTAATACTAATTTTGGTTTTAGTATTAAATAAGAATTTCAAATGTTTGCTCTTGAATAACAAAAACAATTAATAGTTATTTGTTGGGTTAATGTTGTATTTGTTGGCTAATGTTGTATCCTGTGAAAGTAAATAGCGACCATATATATAGCCATATTCTTATATCCTCAATTATTATTTATATTCATTTAGTTTAACATTTTAATAATCTTACAATTTAATTTATCAATTGCCTTATTTGAAAACCATTTCTTTTAAAGTTAGTTTACAGACTAGACTGTTTAATTTTTTAGTTTCGTTTGTATCATTCATGGTTTATTCTATGTAGGTAGTAAATTATAACTCATTTTAATAAGTTCTTTATTAAGTAAACCCTACTTATACATACTTGTTTATAAAGTGGTTATTATAATTATATATATACAGTATATAATATAATATTTATATATATATTTATTATATATATATATATATATATATATATATATATATATATATATATATATATATATGATGAAATGTTACTATCTGGAGTACATCCGTTCATTCTGCAGTCCATAAATTCGCAGTTCCGACGTTTCGCTAGAATCTCATCCAGCATTGACGAGGTGAACCCAACAACAGTAGAAGAGCGAGTCTACTGTTGTTGGGTTCACCTCGTCAATGCTGGATGAGATTCTAGCGAAACGTCGGAACTGCGAATTTATGGACTGCAGAATGAACGGATGTACTCCAGATAGTAACATTTCATCATATTTTTCCATCCGTGAAGGAATACGTATCAGCATATATATATATATATATATATATATATATATATATATATATATATATATATATATATATATATATATATTTGTGAGTGTGTGTGTGTGTAAATTATAACTGATATTAATAAATTATAAACATATGGGTAAATTAAGCAAATGGGTATGTATATATATGCTTCTCGATACATTCAGAATTTGTTATTTTTGGAAAATTTAGCCCTGGGCTCAGCACATCTGTCCTTCGCTAGGCTGGATGAAACCTATGTACCAATATTTCTGAGTATATTATATCACCTGAAAGATCATGAAAGTGAGGTCCCTTCAGGGGATCTTGACCTCAGACTGACTTTAAATGGTTAGATGCCTATTAAGATACATCAGTGAAGCCAAATGTCATTGTCAAATGTAACTATTAGTTTTCTAAATATGGGTCAGTATCCCAAATTTTTTGTTTTCGCTTTCCCTTTATACCATGCGTTTGCCCTAATGTAGTATTATATATGACATTAAAATTCCTCTGTCTAACTAAGTGTTTTTTTGGTTCCCGTTTCTATCAGCGAGTTCTTCAGAAATCATGGTGTTTTTAACATTACCCAAACCAATGTCTTTACGCTTCTTGATCAGCATTCGTATTTTTTGGATTTAATATTTTATCATATGATAACAATGATAATTTTTTAGTCACTGTTGTATTGAAATAATTGTTGTGCAAGCATTGTTAGGGTGAGATTCCATCAAAATAGTAACATTGTTGTGCATTGTTGCGGTGGAATACCTATCAAATGCCAACATTGTTGTCCATTTATTGTTGTAGTGGATTATCAAAAAAAAATGTAATTCGCGATTCCACTCGGGCTCCCACCGCTATACATCTTCTCCGTATATAGGTCTATTCCATTACAGTTTCCATAATAGCTCTGTTCACATACTCCTATACTACTAATCAAATTAAATCGGTAAATAAGATCTTGGTTTATAAAGAACCTAGACCAGATTGTTGGTTTATACATTGTAAAAAAACATTACTAGAAGCTTAAATAAAAGAGAGCGACAGAGTCACAAATCTAGGCTCAACATCAAACAAATAATCAGTAGGGGCAGTATAATTAATTTTAAAAGTCTTAATGGGGACAACAATGAGAGCTACTGCAAATGATTTTGCGAATTGGACAACGAAGAACGATCAGGATTCTGAGACAAATAGTGAATTTGCAAAGACTATAGATCTTTTGTTTAGTTTAAAGAAGCACAAATGTTTTCGACGAGTGAAGTTTATTTTCTAGCCTATACATCCAGTTTCAGAAAAAGCATAATTGAAAACAACTGTTTTCACTTCTCTTAAAATACTTTCATGTTCAACTTTCATGAAACAGTTGAACTCTGCGTTAGAACAACTTTCGCCGTGATTATAGAAAGGAATGGTTCCGAAGTCCACATCTCATATCGTATCACCTTTTACTCCAATACGGTTATTATAACAGTTTCACCTATTTTGTATCTAAATCTGTATTTAACTTACAAAATATTATTTTGTTTTTGTTTTATTTAAAACAAACTAAATAAACAAAAAAAAATCCGATCAAAGAAAGTATTTTAAAATTTCTATAAGTTTTTCCTTGTTTCTATTTTAGTCCATACAAACAGGAACAGATGGATACAACTCTTCTAGTTTCACTAATTACGTAATTTAATGATATTTTTAGAAACACTTGATGGGGTTTCATCATTCATTGTCTGTAAGAAATGTTAACCCCCCATCTCTCTCGCTCCCTCTATGTCTCTGTCTGTCTGTCTCTCTGTCTGTCCATCTACTGTCTGTCTCTCTCTCTCTCTGTCTGTCTGTCTGTATCTTCATATCTGTCTCTACCTCGCTGTCTGTTTTTTCTCTCCTTTCTCTCTGTCTTTTCTTCCTCTGTTTCTGTCTGTCTGTCTATTTCTCTCTCTCCCTCTCACACTCTCTCTCTCTTTCTCTCTCTCTCTCTCTCTATATATATATATATATATTTCTCTGTCTGTCTCTCTCTCTCTCCCTCACTTTCCCTCTTTCTCTCTCACTTACTTATTCATTTACTCAAGCTCACTAACTCACTCGTGACTGTTGTATCAGACCACCCTTCTGTCATTATGACGCAAGGCCACTTTACCAGTCAACATAATTCTCCCTGCCCTCTTCTACGTTAGTATCAGAGTCTATATATTTTAAATACACATTTTTGCCTTGAAGTGTTACATTAAAAAGCGGTACTCTTAAAATTATTAAGACACTGTAATTTATTTAATATTTTACCCTTTTCGTCTAGCGCCTTATATCCTAAGGCAAAGGGTTTTTCATTACAATACCCCAGCGACAAGTTAATTTGCATGGTCGTGATTGTGGAAGAAAACCTCTTTCCTCAACTGATTTAAACACAAAACCGCGCAAAGCCAATTAGCCGAACTGGTGAGTTATGTAACACATTCTAGAAAGAATTAGAACACTAATTGAAACCCGAGAAATGTCGCCTGCTTCATTTAGTAAGATAGCTAATGAGCGAGTAAATAAAGATTAGGTTTTCTACCAGTTTAATTATAAAACCAAATATTTCCATCAGTTTCGGTTTACTTGATTAAAACAATGTGAATACCTTCCATGATGTCTGCTATTGATTACAAAGCTGAAGTCCCCTTGTTCAATTCCCGTAATTATTTAGCCGAGTCATCCAATTAAAACAAATAACTGTTGCAATTTATGTTTCACAGAACTCTCATATTTTCATTTACTGTTTATAATGATGTAGAGATTTTCAATTACTTCTATTAGCTCACACACTATATATATACTACAAATTTTTAATCGTTAATAAAACACATTTTATTTATCCAATCACGTTCAAATACATTTTTTGTTTAACTTGTAGTGGATGACACTTGATGGTAACACAGTTTATTCAAGTATTAAAATATTTAATTATAAAAATTTGGAGAGTCCTAAATTGGATTTGAACAGAAAAATCTTCTTGTTTAACACTTTTGGTACTCAGCCAACTTTCCCATAGCTAGAAGTGTATTTCTCAAAGTCGTATATGAAGTGTTTCTTTTACTCTTATCTGGTTGTCGTTGAGACCTGCATTGTTCAACCTTAAATTGTTACCATGGTTACCACACAATATAAAAATAATACTCAAGGATTAAAAATGAATGAAAAGAATATTATAAACAAAAAAAAAACGTGGATTAACGGTATTGAACCTTGCTTTACAAACGGACAATGCAAAAGGAAAGCGAAAAGAAACTACAACACAATGCAAGCGACGAAAAAAAGAAAGCGAATAAATAGTAACAAACAATAATAATAGTCCAACCCCATACATAGAAAGGAAAATGGAAAATTGCAAGGAAATGCGCTTTCTATTTTGCCACCTAATATTGTTATTCTGACATACTTAGGGTATGTACATATTTATATTAGTTGTAATTATATAATAAAAAGAAACTAAAATAAAATTTCTCTTTGTTAACTGAAATAGGAATTGACTTTTTTTAAAAAAAATATATGACTTGTTTTAATTTTAGGTGTACTAATGAATAAATCGCAGTGAATAATAAACTTTTACTGAAATATTCACCATTATATAAAGGCGACGACTTTGTAAAAAAACGAGTCGCGCAGTTGGAAACCTACCCGAGCTTTGCAGTCACACACATCATCTCGTCCCTGTAAGTTCTAATGTTACACGATGTCATTGTAGCATACTGCGCATTACAAGTCCCACGGTTGTCAATTACTCGAGGCCTACTTGTGCCTGTGCCCAGCTGACCGCTTCGTGGACATCACGTGTGAGTAATGAGTCCCGGGGGAGTGAGGCGGTGCGGGACTACGGTGCGGTATATCGAGATGACTGAATCCACCGTTTGGGAGTAGAACACGGATGTATTACTTTTTTGTATTTCAAAGATTTTCTGTATATAAGGTAATATACATAATCGTTTTTGTAGTTTTAATGAGTTCATCCAGTATGACTATGATCGCCTCCGAAGGATAAGAAGGATTTTGAATGTAGGAAACACATAAACCACTGGTAGCGGATATAGGGAGGAGTCGCGTACCTAAGTAAACCTACTACGTTTTCTACTTTACGTAAACGTACGTTGTCTACGAGTTACATACCCTTGAGACAAGGGAAATATAGACAGGGGGGAGGAATTAGGCATTACTAAGGAAAATAAATAATGATTCCCCGGTGCTAGGAATAGGGGATGATATGGCGTTGTGAGGGAAGGGTGGGTCGCTTCCCTGAAGTAAACTTGCTCTAAACAGAGATGACGTAGGTTTTAACCCACTACCTAGAATACATTGTACTTTACGTACACGTGTAGAGGGCAGTTTTATTTAAAATGTGGTTAGTAGTGCTCTTTGTTTTAAATTTCCTAGAAAACAAGTGATGGTAAATTTTTTTTTAAAGTAAATTCCTTCTTAAACAAACACACAAAAATTATTTTAGTTCCTTTTTTATTTTATAATTACAATTATTATAAATATGTATATACGTATGTCAGAATATTAATATTAGGTGGCAAAATAGAAAGCGAATTTCCTTGTAATTTACCTTCCTATGAATGGTGGACTATTATTTTGTTTGTTACTATTTATACGCTTTTTTCCGTCGCTTCCATTGTAGTTTCTTTTCGCTTTCCTCTCGCATTGTCTGTTTATGAAGCAAGGTACTATATCGTCAATCCAATTTTTTGATTTTATTCTTTTCATTTATTTTTAAACCTAGAGCATTATTTATGACATTGTGTGGTAACCATGGCAACAATAAAAGGTTGTGCAAATGGAGGTTTCAACAACAACCAAATGGGGAGAAGGAGAAAAATCATATATGTCTTTGAGGGGTACATTTCTACGTATGGGAAAGTTGGCACAGTGCCAAAGCGCTAGACGTCGAACATGAAGGTACTCAATTCGAATCCGACCTAAGCCCCCCAAATTTTTATAATTTAACTATTGAATAAATATTTGGAAGAAACTGTAATAACATTAATTATCATCCGCTATAGGTTAAAACAAATGTATTTGAACTTGATTGGATGAATAAAAACGTATTTTATTAACGATTGAAAAGTTGTACAAGATATATTACAGGAGAGTGTGAGCTAACAGAAGTAACTGAATAAACATTTACGAATCCTAGAAGTAGCAATTTGCAGGATCTTATAATACATGGATGAAACTAATATTATTGCCTCACTCCCCTTCTTTAGCCTTACAGGTTTTGCTTTTTTGGCCATTAGCGTCAAGGCCATTTACTTCTTCATGTGAGTCAAAATTTATGTCTGCATTTTCGAAAATATTTGTTAAAAATCCCAAATATTACATTGTTAATTTATAAATTGAAACACTGTCATGGCATCTGTTTTCAACGCTGCAATCTGTAGACCTAATTAATAAATTAGATACCATTTTGTGGGTGGGTATGACTATATGTTTTACACGGGAGTAGAATCATCTCATTTGTCCCCAGACGCTCATATTTTAGTTTACATTAAGCTATAACATATGATTTCGTACAACAGCTGATTTTATATTATTGGTTATTTTGTGCAACAGCTGTTTGAACACGTATGTTATATTACTTTATTAATTGTAGATTATTAGGTTATAATGTCAGAAAAATAGTATTTATCAGTTATAAATACATAAATTTGTCGATAGATCTAACTACAATTAATTCATTATAATCATATGTTTATTCCAATTTTTGAAATGAAAACTTTCATATAGTCTCACTTTTAAAGAACAGATTTCAATCAAATTCTTTAAATGAAATTTTTTTCATTACAAAAATAAAAATAATTGTTCAACATCTATTACTGGTTTTCTATTAACTACTTTATACATATATCTTGTTCAAATTTCCGTACAAATTTCTTGTTCAAATCTTTAATAAAATACTTTTCATTCATCCACTCAAGTACAAATACATTTTTATAAAATTGTAGGTAATGCCTGGATGTTAATAAAGTTTTTTGAAATATTAATTTATTAAGTTAATTTTAGTTCTATATGGGAGAAAAACTTCTCACAAAAGGGGCAAGGTATGTAATATAAGAATTTCGTCACATTTGGCTGAAAATAAGTGATAACATATGATTTCATAAAACACCTGATTTTATGTTAATAGGTTATGTGGTAAAACAGCTATTTTAACGTATAGGTAATATTACCTTATTTATATTAATTGTAATTATATAATAAAAAGTAACAACAAAATTTTTCTTTAATGACCTAAGTAGGATTTTTTTGTTTGTATTACTTGTTTTATTAACTACATTAAGTAGGTTTTACTAGGCTAAGTATATTTTTCAAAAGTGATGTTCACTTTAAAGTTTTTCCACGTGTGTTTCACGTGATAAGCAACACTAATTGTATGTAATAATAATAACATTTTACATACAGAAGCAATTTACATTGTTTGTAAATATCTAAATGCGTTGGTAATTTCGGAAATAGCGCCACTCAAACAATGTGAATTTAAATAATTACAATGCAAATAGCGCCTACATTAGTCTATATGTAAAATTTTATGCTTATGGTTTCATAATTACAGTATTTTATCACGAGAAAAAAAGATAATCAGACCGTAGACTATGTAGAATAAACATATGACAATATAGATTGTATAACCTAACAATGTTATTATTGGAGTCATTTTGCATGCTTTTCTGTACTTTACAAATACTTAGAAGAAATTTCGAAATTTTGAGTTACTATTACAACCAAATGCTCTTCGGTGACTAGTTGAAACTGTGTAGATCAGTGATGACAAGGGAGTGCACAGGAGGTCCCCGACTCAGAAGTCGAGACGCTTAAAGTCATTTGGTGGTTGGACAGATCTGTGAGAATGGACTAAAACCTTTTGAAAACTTTTGTTGCAGTAATTATGAATTCATAAGTTTCAATCAGAAATTCACGCTAGGTGATAATCGTCCGTGATGTACAGTATAAGGGATTCCATAAGTTGTTGGGGGGTGAATCTCCCTTCGGTGTTTGTATGATAGGGGGCAAACATATCTAAAATCTTGGCATAGATTTTGACCTTGTTAGAAATTGGTAACACTGTCCTTAATCTATTTACTTTGCTTTATCACCTCCACTAAATATGTACCAAAGCGTAGGTTTGGGCATTAATAAGGCTAAATGCACACTGCTACCGCTCGACGTGGGCCGCGTGCATTAAGCGCAACGCGTGGGACATGCTTTACGGGTCGTGTGAAGTTAAATTGGGCGATTTGTCGCATTTTGAACGTGACGTTCCCTTTTACGAGCCAGGCTTTTCTGTTTTTTCAGGAGCCGTACTTGGCACTTGAAACGTGCATAACTCATTATGTTCAGAGTACAGAGTAAACCCGATGGCGTCAGTGTTTGCTCTGGACGCCTTCCAAACTCAACGGGCTACTAATTATCCAATTTATGAGGGGCAAGAACTTGAATCAAGCCATGCGATCCTATTGGAATAAATTCGAACTAGTAAACAAAGAGCTCATATACAAAAGAAGAGATATTGCGTGGTTTACAATCGCCAAAATCCTCGACCAAGTGTTTCTAGCCCATGATAAAGCCCACTGCACGAAATCAGAGGTGTGGTAAAAAATGCGGAGTTCCCACATGGGCGAGAGACGGGTCACGGACAGTCAATAAACTGACAGCCCGACGCTCAAACTAGGCAACACGTTTGTCCAGTGTTGTCAATTAGTGCTCAGGGGTAAGCTACTACCTCGCAAGGCTGGTTACATACGTGGCAACAGCCGCTAAGCACACCACCCGCCTGATTGCGTGTTGTGTACGTTAGTTCTCGACCGACTCCACAGAGCAGTATAAAATGTGGGAGAACTATCTATGTCAAACGAACTCTCTACTCCCATGAAACAAACTTCCACTCTTTGGCTGCTAAACCCGGTGACTTGCGTCGCCAAGGGCTTGATGCCAGCATCCGTGGTACTATGTAAGCACTCAAAAGCCCTAGATGGGTCACCGTCCCGCCCTTAGAACGAGAGTAGTCTCCAGATCACTGAAGTGGGATTTCCGTACCATCAAGACACGCCTTTGATAGGTTCGTTTTAAGTACAACTAAAGGGCTAGACTCTCAGAATGGGGGGCTTAATCTTAGGCGGAAAAGACTGCAGCCAGGAGCCATCAACTTGCCTTTGAGGGAGGTTTTGACAGTACGGTGTGTGTTCCGTGAAAGGTGAAGAAGAAGAAGAAGAATGAAAAATGAAAACAGAAGGGTGTTGACGAAGAGTATCCGGTTCAATGTGATTCTCATCCTTGACAAAACAACACTTGATAAGTGATTAACCGTTTTTACTAAATATACGAACCTGAACGGGTGTAAAAATGTCTAAACGTATCGATCAGTAGCATATGGATCGATTAGTCGGCAATCGTGATCCAACTCAGCTCTAGGCAAAGAAATCACAACGTATTTGCTAAGAATGAATCAAATGTGTAGTTTCAAGTGAGAAAGTTACATTTCCAATCCAACGGATCAAGGCTGGTTTGGCTAATCCTTATTCGTTTGTAAATTGGAACTTGACAAATTAGCGCTTCAAACATGACGATGCTTGTGGCCTCTTGCTGCTTTGCCACTTACACGCTAATGGCCTGTATACTGTACTTACAATGATGTTAATCAGCATACATTTACCTGGATAAAGTTCAATGTATACAGGGTAAATTATATTTACCTCCCCGTTCCTTTGGTTAAACTAACGTATAACAACACCCTACTCAATACCACTATCTACCTCTGTCTTTATTATTATAGAGAACCTCAAAGTCTTTTGTCAACGTCAAGGGTTCTAGGTAAACGAGTGACTTCTGCTGTACCAGGGGACTTTTAAGTCGCTACAGCAACTTAAAATAATTACTTATCGCTTATACTTCCCGTACATATGAAGATAAATGGAATGCCCTATTGCCTTCCTTGTCTTAAATCATAACAAATATTAAAAACAAATAAATCACTGTTTATTCATTTGGCTACTGTAAGCCTTGCAAAGTATTCAACACTACCAACGACTCAAAACTCCAATAAAACCAATAACAGATATGACAATATTACAAAATTATTTATTTTAACTTAATTATCATTTTCCTTTATTCCTTTAATTTTCTAATAAATAAATATGATTTCGTGCGTAATATATTACTTGCGCCTAGGATCTATTTTTATTTTAAAATCTACATCTCCAAAGATTTAAGTAATAAAAAAGCTCCAATAATTTTCTTCAATTTTTAATATTTAATTTTTGCTACAATTTTGCTACATTTTAAAAATATATACGCTTTTATATATGGTTTCACACACAATATATATATATATATATATATATATATATATATATATATATATATATAATACGTACAAATATATAACATATAAATTATATTATAATATATTTATTAGTATAATAAACATATTACTATATATAAGAAATATAATAATAATATATGTTTCAGTACATTTATCTGCTTTCCTAACAATACAATATTTTCCTCTGTTGACGCGTGTCAGACATATTTCTGAAACAGACGAAAATATTTCTGAGACAGACGTGGTTTCTCTTGGTAGAGGAAAATATTGTAATGTTAGGAAAGGCAAGAAAATATACTCAAATATATAGAAATATTCCTAACAGAACTGAAGATGAGTGTATTAAGAATTTGAATATAACAGTAATGTAATATATGTTATATTTTAATAATAATAATATATTATAAATTATGGAGAAGTGTAACTCAATGATGTTAATTCATTGTTATTTAAAAATGTTCATACTTAAATCCATGAATCTACAAGACATAGATTTGTTTAACCCAATTGACTATTTACACTCTAAAAAAAACTAAAAACCGTCAACAAATGCGTTTGTTTGTGCTGCCACTTATCGTTTTCCCAACAAACACGCGAAACTTCGCAAAACAAAAGCTTGAATACCACTACCACAATTAATTAAATATTTAACAAGCAAACCCAGCCGGATGCTGAACGGGAAAAACACTTCATATACCTTCCTTGAAATTCGCAGAATTGTTTTATAAAAAGCATATCATGCCTTATTAGACAACAATGTGGTTTTTAAGGAAGATGTGTTCAAGGGCAAGTCGACGTTCCAACTGCGCAGAACTAGTTTATCAAAACAGCTGACGCTTTGTCATCCTGCCTGTCAGCGTGTGTCACTTCCAAAGCGTTATTATGTAGATATTTGTCAAGCAGACCGATAATTCATTCAGCAGGACCAATTAGCATTCAGCTTTATTTTTTATTGAAAGTAACACTTTTTTGAATGTAGAGTTGCAATAGAATAAATCATTTATCAACCTGCCCTTCATCTATGCGTCTATTGTAGAAGATTGTTTTTAATTTGCACTGTTACACATTGTCAAATGCCAATATGTAAGTTAATATTTGCACACCGTCTAGACAAGTGCCAATTTTCTACGCTACGTATGTTGATTAGCGCAGTGTTAGCAAGTACATTACTGATAGAGCATCGTAACATAAGATTCTTGGCCTAACCTTCGGGGAAAATCATTTGTCCCAATTACTATCCAGTTAAAACTATTTCAGAATTATGGTAAATGCTGTAAATGTAAGAAAACAACAAGAAAATCATAGCAGGATATAGTTTTCTACAGTAGACTGATGCGTTGAGCTCAGGAGGCGTCTTGATGCTATTAGCAAGGTCGAGGACAACTTGTATTGAGGAAATGGGCAAATAGCAGAACAAGGGGCATAGCTAGGGGGCACAAGGGCCACGTTCCTCCTCCAAACCAATTAATTTTAGCAAAAAATATCAGCCTATGAAACAGCGTTAGGTTTTTAGCAAAAACGTTTCCCAAGTATCCAAAAATTGTGTACTTTCAAGTGCCGAAATAGCATAAAATATGATTTCTAGAGATAAAAATGTCCAACATTTTCCCGGGAGAGTTCTTTTCCAATGACCCCTCCCCCGGCTCGTCCTCCCCCCAAACATCGTCCTGTTTACGTTACTGGGTAGAAAGGTTCGAGTTGGAAGCGAATGCACGCCGAACCTGGAGTGCAGGGACGCTGGGAAAGAATAATTTTCTAGAATACATCTTGAAAAGTGTTAATGAAGTTATCTTTCTTGTTTTAGTGGTAACAGCTAATTGGATAACCACAAACGTTACCGTACGTTCAGTTGATGAAGGAAAATATGTACGGTAAGAAGATATATTCAACCTGTCATAGACGGTCGCCGAGGGGAGTGGGAATGAACCGGAGACCTCGGAAAAGGTGGATGAAATACAAACATTTTGGATGAGAATCAATGAAGAAAGGATACGTAGACAGAAGAATGCAGTTACTCCTCGAGGATCCCTAGGTTACTGCTCAAGGATAACCAGGTGCAATAAGGACTCACGCGGAAAAATATAGTCCGTTCAATACATCGATGGCAATAGCTACAATCCTGTAAAACGTAAAATTGTTGTTCATGCAGGAAATGGAATTACAATAGGTTTGATAAAATTAAATGATCTAGATTTTGTTAATGTTAAAAACGTATTAGGCCTAAAACATATTTCAGTATTATAAATAATTATCTAGAAAGACATTTCGTAATGTAAAACTTATTACAGGCATGTTTGTTCTAAATGATTACCATGTAGGCCAGTCAGCAAGGTAGATCACCCAGCCAGATCTAGCTACTGATAAGATCTATCTACAGCTCCAAATACTAGATCTAGCTACAGATAGACCTACTAGATCTAGCTACAGATAAGATCTATCTACAGCTCCAGATACTAGATCTAGCTACAGATAGACCTACTAGATCTAGCTACTGATAAGATCTATCTACAGCTCCAGGATACTAGATCTAGCTACAGATAGACCTACTAGATCTAGCTACTGATAAGATCTATCTACAGCTCCAGATACTAGATCTAGCTACAGATAGACCTACTAGATCTAGCTACAGATAAGATCTATCTACAGATCCAGATACTAGATACTAGCTGCAGATAGACCTCTTAGATCTAGCTACAGATAAGATCTATCTACAGCTCCAGATACTAGATACTAGCTGCAGATAGACCTACTAGATCTAGCTACAGATAAGATCTATCTACAGATCCAGATACTAGATACTAGCTGCAGATAGACCTACTAGATCTAGCTACAGATAAGATCAATCTACAGCTCCAGATACTAGATACTAGCTGCAGATAGACCTACTAGATCTAGCTACAGATAAGATCTATCTACAGATCCAGATACTAGATACTAGCTGCAGATACTAGATACTAGCTACATATACTAGATCTAGCTACAGATAGACCTACTAGATCTAGCTACAGATAAGATCTATCTACAGATCCAGATACTAGATACTAGCTGCAGATAGACCTACTAGATCTAGCTACAGATAAGATCTATCTACAGATCCAGATACTAGATACTAGCTGCAGATACTAGATACTAGCTACATATACTAAATCTAGCTACAGATAGACCTACTAGATCTAGCTACAGATAGACCTACTAGATCTAGCTACAGATAAGATCTATCTACAGATCCAGATGATAGATACTAGCTGCAGATAGACCTACTAGATCTAGCTACAAATAAGATCTATCTACAGCTCCAGATACTAGATACTAGCTGCAGATAGACCTACTAGATCTAGCTACAGATAAGATCTATCTACAGATCCAGATACTAGATACTAGCTCCAGATACTAGATACTAGCTACATATACTAGATCTAGCTACAGATAGACCTACTAGATCTAGCTACAGACAGACCTACTAGATCTAGCTACAGATAAGATCTATCTACAGCTCCAGATACTAGATACTAGCTCCAGATACTAGATACTAGCTACATATACTAGATCTAGCTACAGATAGACCTACTAGATCTAGCTACAGATACTAGATACTAGCTCCAGATACTAGATACTAGCTACATATACTAGATCTAGCTACAGATAGACCTACTAGATCTAGCTACAGATAAGATCTATCTACAGCTCCAGATACTAGATACTAGCTCCAGATACTAGATACTAGCTACATATACTAGATCTAGCTACAGATAGACCTACTAGATACTAGCTGCAGACAGACCTACTAGATCTAGCTACAGATAAGATCTATCTACAGATCCAGATACTAGATACTAGCTCCAGATACTAGATACTAGCTACAGATACTAGATCTAGCTACAGATAGACCTACTAGATCTAGCTACAGATAAGATCTATCTACAGATCCAGATACTAGATACTAGCTGCAGATAGACCTACTAGATCTAGCTACAGATAAGATCTATCTACAGCTCCAGATACTAGATACTAGCAGCAGGTAGACCTACTAGATCTAGCTACAGATAAGATCTATCTACAGATCCAGATACTAGATACTAGCTGCAGATAGACCTACTAGATCTAGCTACAGATAAGATCTATCTACAGCTCCAGATACTAGATACTAGCTGCAGATAGACCTACTAGATCTAGCTACAGATAAGATCTATCTACAGCTCCAGATACTAGATACTAGCTGCAGATAGACCTACTAGATCTAGCTACAGATAAGATCTATCTACAGCTCCAGATACTAGATACTAGCTGCAGATAGACCTACTAGATCTAGCTACAGATAAGATCTATCTACAGCTCCAGATACTAGATACTAGCTGCAGATAGACCTACTAGATCTAGCTACAGATAAGATCTATCTACAGATCCAGATACTAGATACTAGCTGCAGATAGACCTACTAGATCTAGCTACAGATAAGATCTATCTACAGCTCCAGATACTAGATACTAGCTGCAGATAGACCTACTAGATCTAGCTACAGATAAGATCTATCTACAGCTCCAGATACTAGATACTAGCGGCAGATAGACCTACTAGATCTAGCTACAGATAAGATCTATCTACAGCTCCAGATACTAGATACTAGCTGCAGATAGACCTACTAGATCTAGCTACAGATAAGATCTATCTACAGCTCCAGATACTAGATACTAGCGGCAGATAGACCTACTAGATCTAGCTACAGATAAGATCTATCTACAGCTCCAGATACTAGATACTAGCTGCAGATAGACCTACTAGATCTAGCTACAGATAAGATCTATCTACAGATCCAGATACTAGATACTAGCTACAGATAGACCTACTAGATCTAGCTACAGATAAGATCTATCTACAGCTCCAGATACTAGATACTAGCTGCAGATACTAGATACTAGCTGCAGATAGACCTACTAGATCTAGCTACAGATAAGATCTATCTACAGATCCAGATACTAGATACTAGCTGCAGATAGACCTACTAGATCTAGCTACAGATAAGATCTATCTACAGCTCCAGATACTAGATACTAGCTGCAGACAGACCTACTAGATCTAGCTACAGATAAGATCTATCTACAGCTCCAGATACTAGATACTAGCTGCAGATAGACCTACTAGATCTAGCTACAGATAAGATCTATCTACAGCTCCAGATACTAGATACTAGCTGCAGATAGACCTACTAGATCTAGCTACAGATAAGATCTATCTACAGATCCAGATACTAGATACTAGCTACAGATAGACCTACTAGATCTAGCTACAGATAAGATCTATCTACAGCTCCAGATACTAGATACTAGCTGCAGATACTAGATCAGATGCTAACTGCAGATACTAGATACTAGCTACAGATGCTAGATACTGGCTACAGATGCTAGATACTAGCTCCAGATACTAGATACTAGCTACATATACTAGATCTAGCTACAGATCCATGACCGGGCTGGATTCAGTGAGGCATGAGAAGATCTACCTGTAATAGATTTAAAAAAGATTGACGTAAACGACTTACATGGGACGAACTTAAAACGTTGTGAAAAAACCTAATTAAAATAATGAAGACATTGTTGAAATACAATCCGGCGTGAAAAAGATTCCAGCATAGAAATTTCAGCTTCTGTTATAAAACAAACAAAAAAATCTCGTACATTTATTGTTGCCGACGCGCTTGAGCGAAAATTTGTTTGCTGTTAGTTATACTGTACATTTATAATTTGTTTTTTTTTTAATATTTTTAATGTCCTTTTATTTTTAAGAAATATATTGTTTCATAAAAATCTTAAAGATTTTATTCGAAGAATTAACTTACTAAATAAAACTTTAATACAAATTTTCTCAACAAAACATAACACTCTGCGGTAAATTAACAACTTGACCAGCAACTGAACAAGAAAATAACATATAACGTCAATATAAAAAAGGTTAAATTTTTAAATGTGCTGAAGCCAAATTTAAAATTTCTTCACTTTTCATAGTCAGTAAAATAAGTATTGATTATTTTTAATGTATTGTACCATTGTTGGAATACATTTACGTCATGTAATTGTTGTTAATTGTTAGCTACAACGTAACCCAAGACTAAGACAATGGACAATATAAACGCTGGCTACTCCCACACTTTGCATTGTCCATTCCGAGTCACGTGGCCGTCTCGCTCTCCTGAGCGATCCCACATGCAAAACTCCAGCAATCCCTTGTTTGTTTAGAATAGATTAGCTCCAGTCTGGCCGGATAGGCTACTCTTTGCGTAACATCAAGGTCCTAGCCGACAATAGAGCTGACCTAGTAACAAAAGCAGTATAGAAAGACGATGCAATGTCTGGAGTATGACAGTGCACTGCTTTATAAAACTAATTATCCAAGAGTTTCTTGCGATTTTCACAATTACTATTTCATCGCTTCTGGTTCTGAAGCTAGTAATCGAAGGTCGAATTAATTTTGTAATAATTAAAATTGACCTTCGAAGGACGTTTTACAAAAAAATAAAACCTTGATTTAATACTTGCTTGATTGTGAGTCAATTTAGCTGAATGTTATCATAAAGACATCCTGTAGATGATCTGTATAACAGTAGTCAGTGAGGACTCTTGCATTCAAAATCCTTCTCTGATTTAGGCTGAATCAAATTTTGAAAGGAAATAGTTTGGTATAGTTTGCTACATGTACAGTACAGCACTACTATATGCGGTGTGTACACTATAGGAGGAGTAACATTTCGAATAGTTTCTCATTAAGAGGAAAAGTTTATTATTCTCTCTGAAATGTCTAGTTTCGAGTATGCAGAAGAAGAAGAAATGGTTTAAATCTTTCACCACTATAGACTCACTAGTAACGTATAGGTATAGCCTTAGCCGTAGCACAGTCATCACAGCCCACATGATGTATCTGTCGCGAAATCTTTCCACCACCTTTTCGCCCTCTCTCTTCACGTCAGTGGCGGATTTAAGGGAGCGGGCTTTGGGGCTCAAGCCCTCCTCCCAAATATGTAAAAGTGAAAATGTTTAAACTATAATTTAACACTATAAATGTAAACTAAAATGCCATTTTCGATGTCTGCGTTCGTCCCCGATTTAAATCTACTTAATAATTAGTAGAATATGTTTATAAACCCATATTAATCACTATAATACCGTATTATAATCATTAAAGGTGGTTTACATTGTAAATATATGATAAATCGGGTTACATAATGCGCCTGTAATGTCACATAGCAAGCCTATAACTATTTCCCTCAGATAGAAGACCCTTAGAATTTACACTACATATATTTCCTAAATATTTTCTGGATGACGGAAACCCTTTTCCTCCCGTCACACCAGCCCTCCCCAAAATATTTATCTAGATCTGCTCCTGCTTCACGTAATATTTAAACTTCTACTATATTTTTTGATAATGTAGACAGGCTTACTAAAAGGTTCTTTTGCTCTGATTGTATTTATCCTCTGATAGACATATTCAGAATTGATTCTAAATGTGTTTTTCTAGAAAACGTTTCTGATGAATGACACTTCGGCGATAACGGCGGCTATGGATATATAACCTTTCACAATGTGTACAAGCGTTCTAGATTGTTAGCATTTATGAATGACTAAAGATAAGAAGCGTTGTAAAAAATTTGTTTTTGTCACTAAGCAAGATAAGAGCTGTATGGCTGAAAATTACTGACAGTAAAACCCACGTTAAATTCGCATTAGAGTCCGTGGGCAAATGGACGCGTCGTGACGTGCGAATAGAATGTATACTGTTTTAATGTGAATTACAGGCGTTATTATGAGATGCGCCCTGTTGGCCTTGAAAGTATCTCGTTGACGTAATGCATTATTCTTGTAATACTTACAAGGAGACGCATTAGTAAGAGTACTCGTCCTCTTTCCCATGAGAGGGGGGAGAGGGAGAGAAAGAGAGAGGAGAGAAAGAGAGAAAAAGAGAGAGAGAGGGAGCAAGAGAGAGATGGAGAGAAAGATAGAGAGAGTGAGAGAGATAGAAAGAGATGGAGAGAGAGTGGGGACGAGAGCGAAAGAGAGAGGTAGAGAGCGAGAGAGAGAGGTAGAGAGCGAGAGAGAGAGGGAGGGAGAGAGAGAGAAAGAGAGAGTTTACGTTCTTATATGCTGTCAGAGGAAGAAAATTGGGTACTGAGTATATCGTAAAAATTACCACTAAGATTTAGGCCGAAAGGCCAAGTCACTCTTTGTCATGAGTTTGATGTTAGACTCGCAGGGAAGGTTTCAAAATGCTAGACAGGAGATTCTCCTTATTGAGCATATATCTTTGAGTTCCTTGGCAAGGAGGGTAGGTCGTCAGGTATTCCTTGCCACATTTCTTCTCTTCACCATATTTATTTCTTCTTCAATTATCTGGAAAACACTCTGGTAAATGCCTTGTTGACTCAGATAAGTCTGAAAGACGGGAGGGGGGCATTAGGAACGTGTCAACAGAAGAGATAAAAGCCTTCTCCTCCCAACATATTTACATAGATCGTAGCAGAAACCTCTATAATATAATAAATAAGGATTTATTAGATTCCGACAAATTTCTGACTTTCCCTCAGACAATTTATTGTCTCTCTGTTTCCCTAAATATTTTCATAGTTCATTTGTATGGCATAATCTCTACTATCCTCTTTCACAAACCAGATCTCTTTCTATTCATTATTAAAAATGAAAATTCTGTTTGGATTATCTTTACTATCCACTACTGTAGCGATAAAAGGGTATCGTCTTTCCCCCAATCAGTTTCTACACAGCCTTGATAGTGAGTATAATATTATCTCTACTCTCTCCCCTCAGAAACAAGATTCTTTCTGTCTCTTGTTCAAGAAATGAGAATTCTGATCGGGCTACCTTTAATCGACACTACTGTACTCATAAAAAGCATTTTCTTTCCTTGAACTGCCTTTATATAGCTCACCACAAGTCACGAGTTTGATATCATCTCTACTGTTTCCCTTCAGAAACCAAATCTCTTTCTCTCCGTTGATCAGGATATGAGAATTCTGATCGGGCTACCTTTAATCGACACTACTGTACACATAAAAAGCATTTTCTTTCCTTGAACTGCCTTTATATAGCTCACCACAAGTCACGAGTTTGATATCATCTCTACTGTTTCCCTTCAGAAACCAAATCTCTTTCTCTCCGTTGATCAGGATATGAGGATTTTGATCAGGATATCTTTACTCTACAATACTGCTGTCAAAAAAAATGTAATTTTCTTTCCTCAAACCGATTTCTCACAGCTCATGAGTTTGATATTATCTCTTCTGCCATGTGTTCAAGAAAGAGGATTCTAATTACGCTACCTTTCAACACTCCTCGCAAAAGGGTATTCACTTTTCCCGAACCGTCTCTACACTGCTCCTACAGCACACGAGTATGTAGTCTCTACTGATCATCTTTCTTGCCCCGACAACTATTCTCATGATTTTCCTCTCGTTTACAATTTATTATACGAATAAATACACCTGACTCGATACACACTTCCGAGTAGCAGGTAGACCCTTTCCACGTCGGTTGGACTACTTCGGGTAAGCGATCTTTCCCTCGCCATACAATAATTTTCCCCTTTCCCAGTACCGAGTGATCTTCATGTCCTTTCTTAATCCTACCTAATCCCATCTGCCCTTCCTCACTCTTGCTCTAGAGAGCGTGAAACTGTAAGGCTCGTCTTTATGTCCCCGGTAGAGAGTAGGGAGGCCAACGTATGCGACCCTGTACACGTGATGCTATCCTGTTCTAGAGGATATATGCCCCTACATTTACCTTAACTACGCTCACAATCTTTGCCTGTTCTTCATAGGTGATATTAGATACACTGACTGATCGCCTCAAAACTGTAGATAAAAATTCTTTCCATTGTTGTCATATTAAATTCCCTCTATTAGTTCACACTCTCCTGATGTATATCTTGTACACATTTTCAGTCATTAATAAAATACGTTTTTATTCATTCAACCTAATTCAAATACATTTTTTTAAACCTATAGTGGATGACAGTTATTAATGTTAATAAAGTTGTTTTCAAATATGTATTCAATAACTAAATTATATAAATAGGTTGGGATTCGAACTGAGTAGCTTCATATTCGAAGTTTAGTGCTTTAACACTGAGCCAACATTTCCATATCTATAAATCTACTTCTCAAAGATGTATATGAATTTTTCTTTTTGCCCCCATCTGGTTGTCATTGAAACCTCCATTGCAGAACCTTAAATTGTTGCCATGGCTACCACACAATATAATTATGCTCTAGGATTAAAAATGAATGAAAAGAATAAAATAAACAAACTGGATTAACGTTATTGAACCTTGGTTCACAAAAGGACAATGCGAAAGGAAAGCGAAAGAAACTACAAACAATGCAAGCGACGAAAAAAAACGTATAAATAGTAACAAACAAAAATAATAGTCCAACACCCTACATAAAAAAAAGTAGAAAATTGCCAGGAAATTCGCTTTCTATTTTGCTACTTAATATTGTTATTCTGACATATGTATATACATATTTATATTAATTGTAATTATAAAATATAAAGAAACTAAAACAATTTTTTAAATTTAATTAGCAATTTACTTTTAAAAAACCTTTATATATAAACTAGTTTAACAATAGACTAGCATTTACAACTCTCTAATGTTACACACAAATCTAGACTCTAGAAGATAAGTTGTTATATTTCCTTTCCGGATTAAGCGCCGGACTTTGAACCACTTTGTTATCGATTAAGGGTCATTGGACATTCAAATAATGAATATTAAATCGTAACGACTTCGATATCTATTAGCGTTCCGGAGTCTAACAAAACCGAACTTTAAAACTTAATGCGTATTCCAACTAGCGGAACGTTTGTGTTATCTGTTCGGTAAATTGTTTTTCAAGAGAAACATTTCCGATGGAATTACTTTCAGGCTTAATTCTAGCACTTTAAAAACCTAATCGATCCTTAATATGTATGCGGACTCCTAGGATTGATCTTTGCACCTGGATATACGGTATTTATCTTCAATTCTCACTCTCTCTCTTTCCCACACAGTTTTCTCACACCAACTAATGTTATACTGGTTTTTGCCGAACAGGTTTTTAGAGTTGTGTTTGTCCATTTTCAGGATTACTGAAGGGTTTAATAGAGAAATAACCTAAATGTACGTGTTGGGGTAGTTCACCCTCGTTAATCTGTTTACGTGGGTTGTCCCCCTGCTCAGATATGCGCTGGATGTTTATAAGGCGATACCGCCCAGTTGTTGTTAAGTCACAGGAGGATATTGGAAAGAAACAGGCACACGTCAGAGTTGCCTTGCCTCTGTAAAAGATTGATTCAGTTAATCTAAATAGGCAACATTTTTATAATAGTGATTAACTATCCAGAATACACAGCAGAACATACAGAATATTCTTATAACTTCTACATTTTCAAAAAGTATACGTTAAAGAGAGTTATCTAAAGAATATTTCTTTTAAATAAAACAAGGACAAGATACGAGTATGCTAGAATATCTTATTGACAAATTCGTTCAAATTTTCACTCATTAATCACTCACGTATTTTAACTGTACGTTAAAAATAATGTAAATGTTAAACAAAATGCTTATAGATATTTATTTCCAGACCTTTCGACCAATTTGTGAAATCTATTTCTTATAGCAAAGGCGCAACATAGTTTTTTATAGAACGAAAGTGGAAAAATTTCAAGTATTTTATTTTTCGAAAATAACTATAAATTTTTCGTTGTACAATAATACAAACGCAAAACCTGTCAGGCGGGAAAAACTTAGGCTCGCTTAATAAAAATGTCGTCGCACTTAATCCGTCACCTGTCACTCGTGTCTAGACGAGATACCGGCCGCAGGACCACATATCACTTGACAGGGCCAATTCATCAGAGCCGGTGTAAATGAGTTATGGAGTCCTTGATATTTTGCACACGTTTCAGAGAATGGTTTGGCTGAAAACAAAGGCACAAGAAGAGAGGGGACAGATATTCTAAAATCTAAACTTTTTTGACAATAGTATTTTTATGGTCATGAAGTATTCCTAGAGAGCGCATAAAGGGAATCAAGAAGGATTATGGCGTACATGCAGGGGCGTAGCCAGGACGATTGATCGAGGGGGGTCAGGTGGTGAAACATTCTTGGAGAAATAACAGAGTCGTCTCGAAGCTGTTTTGCTAAAAAAAAACTAGTTATGTATTATATGTTAATATTTTTTGCTAACATTATTTGGTTTGGAGGCACGTGTCCCCTCTGCCCCCCTTGGCTACGCCACTGCATACATGAATCTGTCTTTGGGGGTGGGAGATGACGAAAATGTTTACTCTCTACAAGTTTTATTACTTGAAATATATTAGTATGTAAACCTCTTGCCTTAACCCACACACACACACACACACACACATACACACACACACACACACACACCACACAAACACACACACACAAAACACGCACGCTCGGGTGCACATACAAACACACACACTCACGCGCGAGCACGCACGTACACACAAACACGATATCCCGGTGAAGACAACTAATCGGCACAGAACATGTAGCAGGACCTCTATTTCTACCTATGAGCTCCCTTCATAGGTTGTTAACACACGCACGCATTTCATGCTTGCGCACATGTTCCTAGAATCTTTAGAACGCACACCTAATGGTTACGGAGCAGTGAAGTCGTTTGTATGGAATCGATCTAACCTGCTTTAGCTTACTATTATATAGTTTTCGCCTTCTTCAACTGAATAGGCTAACACCGCCTCTACGTTATCGACGGCAGTTTTTTATGTTCTTTTACCTTAAGTTTCATAAAAATTAGTCTAAAAATGTAAATACTTGTCAGGAATATTTACGTATTTACCTGAGAGCATCGGGAAGCCCATATAACGTAAGTTCTGTCGTCACATTACTTCCTTTGTTACGCAGGCCGAGTGGAAAGTGGCACATTCCACAGCTGAATACGCATACAGGATGCTTGCGATAAAGAAAATTTGTAAACATCACAGCGATTGTCGGAACCTACCAACCATTAACTGGATTTAGAACAAGGAAAGTTTAAGCCTGATTTGTTATTTTCCGACTTCCTTCAAATCACATAGATAATTCTGTACATAATTGTGTCTCAAAAATGAGTATTTTCAATTATTTTGAACAGTTTATGAATTAAGATCCAGTTAGTAGGTACAATTTAGACAATAATAAATAAAACTACTAAAGTTTTTATTTGTTAAATATTATGGCACTTACCACGTATTAATGTTATTATACATATATTTATTAGCATATTTATCATTTATTTCTATTATTATTAATTGTAAGTTATTGATATTTATTTTTGTTTATTTATTTATTATAACAATTTATTTCTGTTATTTTTTAAATTTATTTAATGTTAATCTTTGTGCACTGGCTTTTATTCATTCCGTTACTCACCAGCAGCACAAGTCTTCATACGCAAACCTCTTCTCTAATCTTTATCTTTCTCTAGGTCACGCTTTGTGACAGCACTGATATCTGTATCTAAATCATTAAAATATCTTGTGACACAAAACTTACTTCCGTCGCCGTTAATCCCGGCTCATTTGTCTTCCTCTTCTTGACAAGTCGATATAGCAGTACGATGACCAGGTTTCAGCACTTTGACAAATGTCAAGGTCACAAAGCTTTGGCACAATATATATTTTTAAAACTTTGATAAAATGACCCGGTTTCATTGCTTCAACACATAATCCAAGTTCCAGCACTTCAACCCATTATACATGTTCCAGCACTTTAACATATTATACAAGTTCCAACACTTTAATACATTTTACAAATTCCAACACTTTAACAGATTATACAAGTTCCAGCACTTGAACACATTATACAAGTTCCAACACTGCAGCTCTCATACGCAATGTCTAAATTCAGTAGGACTATTTTTTTCCACATTATACAAGTTCCAGCACTTGAACACATTATACAAGTTCCAACACATTGCTCTCATACGCAATATCTAAATTCAGTAGGACTATTTTTTTCCACATTATACAAGTTCCAGCACTTGAACACATTATACAAGTTCCAACACATTGCTCTCATACGCAATATCTAAATTCAGTAGGACTATTTTTTTCCACATTATACAAGTTCCAGCACTTGAACACATTATACAAGTTCCAACACATTGCTCTCATACGCAATATCTAAATTCAGTAGGACTATTTTTTTCACATTATACAAGTTCCAGCACTTGAACACATTATCCATGTTTCAGCACATTTTTGTACAAAGTAAATACGAGCAGGTAATTTCAGTACAGTTAATTCTTGATACTAACGAGTGGGTACCGAAGCTCTTTACGATGTGAGTGAGTAAGTAAATCTTTAAACTAAGTAAGTGAGTAAGTAAATCTTTAAATCTACGGTTAGTTCAACTTATATGTTTTAGATGAATGTTTCAAATTATAATTCAACTCGCGCTCTTTTTCATTCCATGCACTTAATAAATAAATTTCCGTAAAGGAAAAACCTATCGTATTCTTGGATCTCACAGTCCTTATGATAATTGCACAAGGTCTATGAAATGGATCCACTTCAAATATTCCAAGTCTCTTTCAATAAGGACCATCCTAATATTATCCTTTTGTTTTCATCTAGGGCTTTGCAGGAATCGTTTTACTACAGGATTTCTTTGACAAAAATGTTGAAAAAACTCTTATTTTCCACATGTAGCATTTGTTTGCATATTTTTTATTTGTGTTCAAAAAGCACAACTAATTATATATAATTAAAAAAGCCTAGCTACAGAGATTCCATCAGCTAGTAGCAACAATATTTCAAAGTACGAATACGTAGCTAGGTTCGAAACCAGTTACTAGCGGTCGGATCGTAATACTCACAACTTACCGTCTTTCCATGATGTAAGAATTACATAGAGCTGTCATGTATCACATTTGTCGTGTGTGTGTATGTGTGTGTATGTCTGTGTGTGTCTGTGTGTGTGTGTGTGTGTGTATGTCTGTGTGTGGATGTGTGTGTGTGTTTATTTGCTAAATGTTTATGTTAAAGAAGAAATATCGAAAGTTGACTGATTAATTTAAAAATAAACGTAGAACCTAAATTATAAAAAAATTAAGACTTGCATTATTACCATTGGCTTTTCCATGTAATGTGATTGCACATTAACGATGTAATTTGTAAAGTTTTAATTTTTAATGCCAAAAATCGATGAATTAAGGAGAGTGAACACCTTGAGTGTATAAATAAGTTTTACTATTTGCTGTATACCACATATTTAGTTTTCTATTAAAATGTTCGCTGGTGTAGCCGTTACTGGTGATACTAGTAGTGCTTATATAATTGTTATTTTTTGAAGGTTAATTAACATAGTGATAAACAATAAAATCTAAACAAATCCATGGCGATAAGTCGACTATTTTCTTTTCATCGATAATTTGTATTGTGAATCGATAAACTGATCGTCATTTCCAACTTATATTAAATTCATCAATATCCTAAGAATCCTTTAAAAACTCACAAAACTCTCCAGAAATAAACTAGGGAAAATAGCAGTTAGTACTGAAATTGGGCGGTACATTTCTCAGAAGATTTGCGTTTGTCATTGTTCATTAGCGGCTGAACTAGTGTAGCGTCCTCCACTTTGAGGAAGTCACGACAGCTTCTTTAGCAGCGCGACCTTATGGCTAAGTGTTTTGCAAACGGTGTTAATGCGTTTCTCTTTTGCAGGAAGCAAAATAAACTCAAGAATATTTGCGTAAAGTGACAACCATCATTCACACACCGGAAATAAAAATGGCGTTTCATTCTTTCAACAGTAATTACATATTCGCAGCAACGAATTTACTAATAGTTGGAACGCGTATTACATGTAAAATTTAATGTATTCCCAGGGACAATTTTAATCACCGCCATCGTCGTTTTATGTGCCATGATTAGATCCTTCTACACATTCCGACATACCATCTATTCTACGGCTATTCAATACGTCATTCCAAAGGGTTCATATTCTCAGGCTTTTAAATGCTCTAAGCTCTTCCAGATACTCTTGGGGCTCTTAGAACATTTAGGATGGGGAAAGGTCTTGTTGCTTCGAGTTCATCACTCAGGCCTATGTAGTGTCGGTTTGAGTTTTATCCTTTATGTTTCCTGAAATTGATGCACATATTTGTTTATATTCCATTTACAATGAAAATATTGGAAAGAAAATATAATCTATGTTCTGTAAGAAGTAAGATCGCTCTAGTTTGTAACTTCTTGTTTGCTTAATTTTGTAATAAGACCCTCTGGAGATGATTTACATAAGGGTTTAATCCTTAGTAACTGGTTTTATTTGTTATTTTTTATTATTTTTGTGGTATTGGGGTTCTTTCCAATATTTTCATTGTAATATATTGTACCACTGTGCTCTTGATATTGTATATATTTAATTTGTTTTGATATATATATATATATATATATATATATATATATATATATATATATATATATATATATATATATATATATATATATATATAATGTTCCGTTGCGATTTAACTAAAGAAAATCAAGAAAATATTTTGAGAACAACTTCACAACAACTGTTCTGGACAGTTTTTTTCTTTGCCAGAACATTCTCAAGGCGTTTAATCTTAGAGTCCAATCTTGGGCAAACCATGAAACCCTGTTCAATAGTAAAAGAGCAATTGAAATGCTGCTAAAGTAGGCCACAAATAGAAATCATTTTAAAGGAAAACTTCTTTTACTAATTTATTGAAAACCAATAATTTACCTACCGCCCAATCATTTTTCTGCTGACGTCATTATAGTCAGCTTTTAAATTAACAATTAGATAAAAAAAATTTTAAAGTCAATTCCTACATAAGTAAAATTATTTTTTAGTTTTTTTAAATTCTATAATTACAATATATATATATATATATATATATATATATATATATATATATATATATATATTAAAATAGCAATATTACGTGGCAAAATAGAAAGGGAATTTTCTTGCAATTTCGCATTTTTCCCTCTATGTATGGTGTGGACTAATTATGTTTGTTTGTTGCTATTTAAACGCTTTTTTTATCGCTCGCATTGTCCTGTAGTCTCTTTCGCTTTATTTTCGCATTATCCGTTCGTGAAGCAAGGTTCAATAACGATAACCTAGTTTGTTTATTTTATTCTTTTCATTCATTTTTAATCATAGACCATTATTTACGATATTGTATGGTAACCATGGCGACAATTTAAGGTTATACAATAGAGGTTCGACGACAAGCAGAAGGGAGCAAAAAAAATTTTCATATTTTTCTTTAAGAAATACACGTCTAGCTATGGGGAAATTGGCTGAGTCCCAAAGCGCTAGACTTTAAACATGAAGATACTCAGTTCGAATCTCACCTGAACCCCCCCATTTATAATTTAATTATTGAATAAGTGTTTGAAAATACTGTGTTAACATTAATTGCCATCCACTACACATTACAAAAATGTATTTTAACTTGAGAGTATAAATAAATAGTATTTTATTAACGATTAAAAATCTGTACAAGATATATATAATGAGAGTGTGAGCTAATAGAAGGAATCGAAAAAAATAAATAACTAAACCAACGTAAGTGTTAAAACAAGAACGAGGAGGGACGTAAGTCGACCATAAATTGGTTTTTGTTCTAATCGCGAACGACATCGCGAACGGAGAAAGGGCAGCTTAATGTAACCACAATACACGCGAATGGAAAGTATAGAATTCCCTCCTTGGATGGCAGCACTCAGTAAACAATAATTGTACACGCCAGTGAAAGGCCAACACCTTAGCCAGTCTATTTTAAGAACAAGGAAAGTTACTTCGGATTCTTGAATTTCCTACCAGGAAGTTAAAGAAATGTTTCTTTGGAATGAAGACGTACAACTCCGTAGTAGAGGGATGTACAACAAATAACAAAACCAGAAAAACCTAGAGTAGCTGAAGGATACCGAACGCAACAGATAGAAGAAAAGCTTCAACGTATGACCGAGTTAAGCAAGGATGGATCAGGACTGCTAGACCTTTACTAGTGACAGTTTTTTTAAACATGGGAAAATGTTATGTTTAACATCTTAGTAGGAACAAAAATTAGCAGCACTGCTTAGGCTAGCTGGTCTCTTATAGTCTAATCCCTCTGTTTACAAAACATCTTTATCAACCGACTTTTTCTTAAGTGTTAACAGAACGAATGTTTCTAGGATTTTGCAATTTGTACATTATTAACGAAAGAAATGTGTAGATAAAAACCTAAAATTACGTATCTAATAAATAAATAAATTGTTAACTTTGTCTTGAGCGTTGAAGCTTTTGTTTTTACTTTATGTAAGGTATTAATATAAATCTTAATTTAAGGCCAATAAATTATTAAAAAGAAAAACACGGGAGAAAACATAAATATTTGAATAAAAGTACGGTACGAATTTGTTTCAACCACCATAGACCAATAATAATGCTCTCGGAATATTTGAGTACTGATAACGCTGACTTAAATAAAGAAAACGTGCGAAATCACAATAGTAATAATTGTACGAAATAAGGCAAATGAAGAAACTATAATTAATAATCATTATAAGAATATTTTAATAAAGAGTCCTAAAGTGTAAAGAAGTGATAAAAAAAAGAGCTAAAAGTTTCGCAAAAGGTTCAACGAAAATATGAATTTATACATTTTTCAATTAATTTTTACATCTTTATTTTAGGAATGTATTTAATAAAGATTAATATTTACTGTAATTAATAATAAAATAATGCGGGAAACAAAAAACATTTATTAGATATTTATGGGTACAAATTTTTTTAACAACAATTCAAATCAGTTCTTTAAAAAGTATAAGACGGACCTAATAATCTTTTCCTTTCAAAAATTGGATTAAAAATTCATAACTTGTTATTATCGTTATATTAAATTATTGGTCAGATTTATCAAAAAATTTTAATAAATTAATAGCACATATTTATTAACTGACTAATACTATTTATTACCTAAATAATATACGGTTGTAAATAAATTAAAATCTAAGTGTAAAATGGCTGTACTACAACATAACCTATAACACAAAATCAGCTGTTGCAAGAAATCATATGTTGTAAGGAATATCCTGTAAGAAATAGCGTGACGCGAAAGCAATGATTTAATCTCATGTTTTGTTCACGGCGCATAAAGAAGTTATCACTTCAAAAATTAATTATTTTGTTCTTACTATTTATTTAGATTGGTTTTACTATTACTGAATAATATTTTACTAGATCTGAACATATTTTGTTGGCTCCAAAATATTATTACTTTTGGTTAGATCTCAAAATTGTCTCTCGCTGACCTATAAATCACTGGAAGAAAAGATTAAGTTTGTGACAAACTTCATTACACAAAAAAACAAGTTTTTATATTATAAATATACGTTTTAAAGAAGACGAAAACGTATTTCGACAGTTCGTCTTGATAATTATTTATCACATACTAAACAAAAATTATGTTGTTATTTCTAAAGTTTCATATAGTGTTAATCTGTGTTGTGTTGGTAACGATTTATGACGAATAAACTCTGTTGTGACCTTGACTCCTGCCTTTAAAACAACTACTACCTAGTTATAAGACGGAATAAAAAAGAACTAGAATTCTTTTAAAACTATCTATTGGTGACACTTCGCAAGAAACTCATGCTAATGGAATAAAACATTGCGAGTTACATGTATAGAATAGAAAGTTACTTGAAAAGTTTCCACTAAATGTTTTTCTCAACAGACACGAATGTTTGTTTACCGGAAACGAATTGGTGATTAGCTGATTTTTCTGTGATCATTAATAAGGAAACTCAGTTTTCCATTCAGGACATGACCTTAATCCTGTTTAGTCGGAAACTCTCCTTGTCGAACTGGAAGAGAAGTTTTACAAACACTAAGAACCACTTATCCAATCACACCTTCATTTGTAAACATTTCTATATCAGAATTTGAGCTTAGGTTGTGAGAAACTTAGATGATAACAAGCGATAACTCCTAATAAATAATTACAGAAGACTCTCGCTAATCCGGGAGATATGAGGCTGGTGAATTACTGAAAACGCCGGATTAATGGAGGGTCAATACAATGTACATTAAACAATATTATGTGTATTGCCCAAAAATATAAAAAAACAAGGAAAATAGTCCTGTACTGTACTTGAAATGATAAAACTAGAATGAATGTTCTGGTCTGTACTTTACAGTAATATCGCTAATCCGGCAAATATCGAGTTGGGATACCTACGGATTACTGAAAACGTTGGATTGATGAAAGATTTTTTTAAAACACAATTTACATTAAACAATATTATGTGTATTGCCCAAAAATATAAAAAACCAGGAAAATAGTCCTTTACTGTACTTGAAATGATAAAACTAGACTGAATGTTCTGGTCTGTACTTTACAGTAATCTCGCTAATCCGGCAAATATCAAGTTGGGATACCTACGGATTACTGAAAACGTTGGATTGATGAAAGATTTTTTTAAAACACAATTTACATTAAACAGTATTATGTGGATTGCCCAAAAATATAAAAAACCAGGAAAATAGTCCTGTACTGTACTTGAAATGATAAAACTAGACTGAATGTTCTGGTCTGTACTTTACAGTAATCTCGCTAATCCGGCAAATATCAAGTTGGGATACCTACGGATTACTGAAAACGTTGGATTGATGAAAGATTTTTTTAAAACACAATTTACATTAAACAGTATTATGTGGATTGCCCAAAAATATAAAAAACCAGGAAAATAGTCCTGTACTGTACTTGAAATGATAAAACTAGACTGAATGTTCTGGTCTGTACTTTACAGTAATCTCGCTAATCCGGCAAATATCGAGTTGGGATACCTACGGATTACTGAAAACGTTGGATTGATGAAAGATTTTTTTAAAACACAATTTACATTAAACAGTATTATGTGGATTGCCCAAAAATATAAAAAACCAGGAAAATAGTCCTGTACTGTACTTGAAATGATAAAAATAGACTGAATGTTCTGGTCTGTACTTTACAGTAATCTCGCTAATCCGGCAAATATCAAGTTGGGATACCTACGGATTACTGAAAACGTTGGATTGATGAAAGATTTTTTTAAAACACAATTTACATTAAACAGTATTATGTGTATTGCCCAAAAATATAAAAAAACCAGGAAAATAGTCCTGTACTGTACTTGAAATGATAAAACTAGACTGAATGTTCTGGTCTGTACTTTACAGTAATCTCGCTAATCCGGCAAATATCGAGTTGGGATACCTACGGATTACTGAAAACGTTGGATTGATGAAAGATTTTTTTAAAACACAATTTACATTAAACAATATTATGTGTATTGCCCAAAAATATAAAAAAACCAGGAAAATAGTCCTGTACTGTACTTGAAATGATAAAACTAGACTGAATGTTCTGGTCTGTACTTTACAGTAATCTCGCTAATCCGGCAAATATCGAGTTGGGATACCTGCGGATTACTGAAAACGCTGGATTGATGAAAGATTTTTTTAAAACACAATTTACATTAAACAATATTATGTGGATTGCCCAAAAATATAAAAAACCAGGAAAATAGTCCTGTACTGTACTTGAAATGATAAAACTAGACTAAATGTTCTGGTCTGTACTTTACAGTAATCTCGCTAATCCGGCAAATATCGAGTTGGGATAACTACGGATTACTGAAAACGTTGGATTGATGAAAGATTTTTTTAAAACACAATTTACATTAAACAATATTATGTGTATTGCCCAAAAATATAAAAAACCAGGAAAATAGTCCTGTACTGTACTTGAAATGATAAAACTAGACCGAATGTTCTGGTCTGTACTTTACAGTAATCTCGCTAATCCGGCAAATATCGAGTTGGGATACCTACGGATTACTGAAAACGTTGGATTGATGAAAGATTTTTTTAAAACACAATTTACATTAAACAATATTATGTGTATTGCCCAAAAATATAAAAAACCAGGAAAATAGTCCTGTACTGTACTTGAAATGATGAAACTAGACAGAATTTTCTGGTCTGTACTTTACAGTAATCTCGCTAATCCGGCAAATATCGAGTTGGGATACCTACGGATTACTGAAAACGTTGGATTGATGAAAGATTTTTTTAAAACACAATTTACATTAAACAATATTATGTGTATTGCCCAAAAATATAAAAAACCAGAAAAATAGTCCTGTACTGTACTTGAAATGATAAAACTAGAATGAATACTCTGGTCTGTACTTTACAATAAAATGTTACCTTAAACCTTAAACGATAAAAAACAAAAACCCATTCATCTTTCACTGTACATAACTAGTGGAACAACATACGGCTCGAAATAGTTTGTATATCTCGAGTTACACTACCACTGACATCGCATGCAGTGAAAAATATACAAGTTATGTTTACATATTGATTGTGTTTACATATATTCCGTCCTTGAAGAAAACGCTGGATTACTAGAGGGACCAGATTACTGGAGGGACCGGATTACTGGAAGGGCCGAATAGGTGAAGTCCCGGATTATATAGAGTTTACTGTAATTTATTTTCTTATACATTAAATTTATTTAAGGAAAGTTCATCATTTTGAGTCAATGAGTATAACTACACAAATTCTATAACTGTAATTTAGTTATACAGCACTAAACTCATAGTTTTGTTATTGAAATGTGTATAAGAAAATTAATTATTTATATTGGGGTGGTGTTCGTTATTAATTAGTTAGATTATTTATAGTGAACAAATTTTAAAAAATACGCATCAATATGAATAAAACTATTAAACACAAATCTATTTATATCCATTGTTTGTTCATGAGTTTTTAAGCACATGCAGTGACATTAATAGCCGTGTGTTCACTTCACGTGGACAAAACAAAACCTTGCAACGTATTCAAGTTTAATTATAGAACCACTGATTTATCTCTTTATTTAATTTTGTCTTTTTATTGCATCTGTTTTTGTATTAAAAATTAATTTAATGTGTTTTTATTAGTGGTTTACTAATCAGAACGTTTGTTTTTACTGGGAAAAAAGAAATTGTTCTGTTTGAAAACAAATCAAAGGCGTAAAACCTAAAAGACGTGTTTGTGTGATTACCACATTCGTTATAACGGATATTGCTTGGTACCAAACCAAAAAGCTGTATTGAAAGGCAAAATAATATGTATCCCAACGATAACATTACAAAAACCTTTAGCTTAAATGAAATCAGTTAAGTATATTTAAATTTGTTTTCAAATAATTGTCATAAAAATACAACTATTAACTGATAGCAGTAGTGTCTAAAATCTTATATAGTTTGATTCAAAGCAGAATAGGAACGTCTCTGTGGCAGGATAGGGATGCGGTGTTGTCAATTTAAACACTGTAATACGGAGTGACGAACGGAAGTTTAACGTAAAATTGCAACAAGGCTCACCGACCCGGCAAGATGTGGATTTCCCATTCGCCCCCACCCTCACCTAACCACCCCCACTTTCGTAGAGTCCTATTCTGTTTTAAATCAAACTATAATAATGAACGGTGAGCTTCGACTGAAGTGCATCTTCCTCTTTGTGCGAAATGTCCTTTCAGAACGATGATAAACCACATACTCAGTGTAATCTTATTCTCAGACTCTCTAAAAGGTTTTCCTATAACATAAAAGCAATAGCTCTAGTTGTTCATCCATGAAGTCTTTCTCCTTGCGTTTACCTTTTATTTTCCAGTGTTTAAAGTAAATCTAAATTTATAACCCTTTATTACATACCAAAATTATTTTAGTCTTCTTCCTTTGTGTTATTTACATCTCGGTGAATAATTACGCGTTATAATATTATACAACTGCGAAATTCTTCTGTCTACGAAACATAAAACTCATCTACCACATTTAGAAAACTCTTATACGCTGAAGGTCACTAACATCATTGGCCAAGCCTTGACACCTTACGGTTTATAGTAAGATAGCACAGAAGCAACGAGACGAGCATACAACAGTTCTAGGTCTCGCCACGCAGGACTTGGGTCTCTTAAAAGCTTGAACTTATAATCATCAGTGATGCTACAAAAACATAGCATCCCTGGTGACATAAGTCATTGAAACGCGTCTGAAATTAAAGCTTTATAATTGTGAGTTGTGTATATTTATTATATTTATAACCTTAACTCACAAGCCAGCTTGAATGTTGTTTATAAGTATGGCACTCCAGTCAATAGAACTGAATCTACTACACAAGTTAAAATTGAAGATTAGGTTGATTTCTTTATTTAAAGTTCTATGTTTGTGGTAGCACCCCTGATGGTGATGATACAAATCAGTAAAACGCTTAAGAAATTATAGTCTTATAATTGTGAGTTGTGTATATTTATTATATTTATAACCTTAACTCACAAGCCAGCTTGACTGTGGTTTATAAGTATGGCACTCCAGTCAATAGAACTGAATCTACTACACAAGTTAAAATTGAAGATTAGGTTGATTTCTTTATTTAAAGTTCTATGTTTGTGGTAGCACCCCTGATGGTGATGATACAAATCAGTAAAACGCTTAAGAAATTATAGTCTTATAATTGTGAGTTGTGTATATTTCTGTATTTATAGATTATCATCGTTTTCATTTCACTGACTCCCAAAGATTTGGCTGACTTGTTCTAGTTTCGTACATTCCACAGCAACAGAGGTGGACATGTTTGCTTCTTAGCGCTTTAGTGTTCTCAATGTTTAGGCCGTGGTTAGTTGTCTGCATTTCACAAAGAACTGCCAAGTATATCCTCTTGGTTGCAGTCTAAAAAAACGAGCATAGTAATATAAAAAGACAAGAATTCATCGTTTGTCGACTGACAGTTGAACCATGTATTGAGCTTACTTACTAAAGTAAGTTCTTTGTTGACACATACCAAGTCGTATTTGGGCTTGAATCATCCAACCCCGCAGGTGGAGGGTGCCCAATGCAATACAACACACGTTGTATTTGCTTTCGATGACATTGTTTCTTACTTTGACAAGATTAAAGTTCACCTAACTATGTCCGTTGTTATGTCAGTGTCACCGTGATATTTGTAATCGTGGTGAATACTTGGTCGGTCAGCTGTTACTCCAAGATGTTGAGGTTGAGTGAAGGTTATGGGGACCTGCTAAGTGTAGTGACAAATATTAGTTCATCAATGCGAAAGAATATATTAATAAGTTTAAAAATCGGCGAATCACAAGTGTTGTACTCTACTTGGTAAATTAAAATAGGGTGAGATGACCTCACATCCGATTTTTAACCTCACATCTGATTTTTGAAAACTTAAGCGGTTAGAAACCTTAAATGATCTTCAGAAGACGGAAAGATGAGAGGAAAGTTTTGGACAAATAACACACAAAGTTTGAAACCTAATAAGGTATTTTAACCTAAAATCCAGGCACATTTCTGGTTGATCGAAGAGAATAGGTGTAGCTTGCAATTTGTATACACGCCGACATTGGTTCTTCCTCATTAAGGAATTCAGGCTTCTATAAAAAAATGAAATACGTTTTACGAATTTCCGTTTATTGTTGGCGATAACATTACTGCGTCCTTATTAATCTTCTCGTACTGTTAATGCTTGTTTTAAAAACCCATGGTCACTCGTTTCCACCACTGACTCTGCCCAGTCTGGTTTTAGCTGGTTTACTAATCTCACTGCAACTAGTTAGTGGCGAGGTTTTAATTGTTCCTGGAACCAGATGCTAAGTGCTTTGTTTTCACCGCAACTTTGTGCAAGTAACTCTATGGACGGCGCACTATCCGTCCAAATGATTCTGCATTTTAATGTACATAATCCTTACACACGGCCTGGCTCTCTGGAGTTCCTTAAAGGCCTGTTAAGTAACGATTCACCGTATTTTAGTCAGAGCAAAGCCCGACAGTTGTTGACCAGAAGTCGAACGGTAGTCTAGGTTAACAGAAACATGTAAGGTTTCAGGTGGTGTTTACAAAGACGAATGGAATCAATTGGAACGCTCCAATCTAATCACGAGTTGAGTTTCTAGAAGCTCGACAGAATTTATTTTCCTTTGGAAAAGTGATCAGATTGGTTCGACGTACGATTGACAGTAGATTTCATTTAATTTCCCTAAGCAAACTGGTTGGTGGTCATAAGAAACATCTGAACGCGTTTTTACATTAGAATTCTAACCTTTTATTAATTTGTCCACAGGTTACGATTCCTCACCTACGGGAAAATAATAATTTTATAAACTCTAAACTTTATTACTAAAAAAAATTATCACTATTCACACTAGTTTACCATTTATCATTGTTTATTTTTTTTAAGCACGAACGGTTATTTTTTGATCAACATGAGGGTGTTTGTAAACTATGCACAGGACAAACATTTAGAAACTTCATCTCTAGGTGATCATACATATCGAAGAAAAATAAAAAACACAACTGAAAGTAGTCTTTGCTAGACATTTCAAGGCAAACGCTACAAATTATTTATAAAATTGTACACCATTAAGTTAGAATTTTTTTAGTAATTTTTATCACATTAAAAATATAATGTTTTTAATATTACCAACAAAGATTCGAGAAAACCACTTTCACTGAAAGCTGTTATCTTTAATGTATAATATATATAATATTTCCATTATAAATTATTCCCCATTGACATTTTTTTAAAATTCTCAGTATATATCTTTCATAATGACGTATTTTACTAATAAAATCAGCATTCCCTTCTTATTTTCTTCAAATACACATCCAATTTTTCTCCTTCTCCTACTCTTTCCCAGTCTGCCTCTCTCTCTTTCTCTCTCTGTCTGCTTATTTGTCTTTCTCTCCATCAAAATGTCTGCCGTTCTCTCTCCCTCTGTATGTCTGTCCCTCTTATTTTTTTACTTCCTCTGTCCGTCTGTCCAATCCCTCTCTCTCGCTCGTCTTGTTTGTCCTTCTGTCTCTTTTTCCCCCTTTGGCGCTTCTCCCCTTTCTTTCGCTCTCTTTCTGCCTCTTTATCTCTATTTTCGTCTTCTGAATACCTTTCCCTCTATCTTTCTCATTTTGTCTTTCTGTCCATCTGTCTCGTGCTCGCTCTCCCTCTGTCCATCTTTCCCTCCTCCTCTGTTTGTTCGTCCTTTTCCCTCTCTGACTTTCTGTTCCTTTCTTTCTCTCTCTCTCTCTCTCTCCCCCTCTCTGTCCGCTTGTCGCTCTGTCTCACGGCTGTTAAATAAAAATTGTTGAACAAAAAGTGTAAATAATTTTTCAAGACAAATAAGTTGTGTCCTCATGAAACGACGTGATAAGGAATGTTTGGCAACACCGCTATTCGAGACGCTATGCATTTGCCTTCAGCAATTTAATACTGGTGAAACTAAAATGTTTGATAAAAAATACAATGTAAAAGTGTTGTGGCGATTGTTGGTCAGTTATTGTGAAAAACCCGTTACTATTGAAAAGGTAGCGCTGATTTTAAAACCAATCCATAGAAACATGACGAAGGGTCTGTCTTGCAAGATTTCATAAAATATTTCTCACACAAATATGCGGGCGTAAATAGGGTTTGACCAATCCGAACTGGACCCAGTTCACACTCACACGTACAAGTGAAGTGTATGAAGTATTGATCGCTCAGGTATACGTCCTGGAGTTACGGTGGAATTTCTGTTTCCGATTTGCCTCAGAATCATGAGACTTTTACCTGATGCATTACGAAATCCGCATTGTTTACATGACACGAAGTAGTGACAGAGGTGCAATACGAGAAACTCTGTGTTACACATGTTGGCACGTTTTATGCAATGTGTTGGCGAAAATCCTCAGCCAGAGATAAAGACAAGTTTTGCGATTACAAATCAGAGCTTATTCCGTTGCGCTGTAAATAATCTCCACGTGTATCATGTGTAAATCCTTGTTTAGGCCTTCGACTTGTAACAAATTGTTGTTTATCTATCTTTGCATTGATAAGATGCACTGAATTACTTTTGCGCTTAAATCTATAATTTATAATTGTCACTGTCCCTTTGAAATACTTCAGATATCGTGCAATCTCTTGTAAAGAAAACATATTGAGATTGTCTTTAGAAAATGATTTTAAACAATATTTAAATCATGGTAAATACAGTACATGAATTTTAATTTATATATTGTTTAGTTTTAGTTTATATATTCCTAAAAGCAAAGAATACATTTTCCTACAGCATCTATCGCTAATTAACTATTTACTATAATTTACAAAATTTAATGTATTAATGTAATTTATTTTGAATCGCTCTACTATTTTCAATCCAAGATGATGAGTATGTATTTGTTTTTAACACTAAATTTCAGGCAGCATTCCAAATCTATTGGATAATGTTGATGGAGCTTATCTTAACTCTTTTTTCACATAATGTTTACTGTTTTACGTACTTTAAAACATTTCTTTGATTTATAACTATATAAGTTATAGGCGGCCATATTTAGGGAAGTATTTAGGCTAAACGTTATTGAAGGCTTCCGTTTTACTTTTTACAATTAAATAGTAAACACTTCAATTGAAGGAACCAGCTAACATCTGTTCTGTCATCTTTATCCAAGAGTGTCAGAACACTGTCTGAAATCTGGTGCTGAAAATAAATTCATTTTTTCAGTGGCATTGTCACTTTCATCAGTGGCAGTGGCAAGCACTGATGAAGCCGACATCGTCGTCGAAACTAGTCTGGTTGTTTTAATGACCTACTCTGTTTGTTTTATTAAACGGATGTATAGGAAGATTTACAGTTAACTGTTTTAATTTTTACCTTTGTGAATTGTTCTCACTATCTAGACCCCTAAGCTCTAATTAACTTAATTCATACATAAAACTGTATGAAACAAAAACGTCTCAAGGTTAGATTAATTTTAAAACAACTCTCTAAAGTTGCCCTAAAGATAATTGCATTACAAGACATTGCACCATAACAGAAGTGTTTCAAAGAAACAATATCAACAATTAATTTTAGAATCAAGCATCTAATTTTACTGCGTATAGTAATTCACTGCACTTTAGCAATGCAAAGCTAGATAAACCAATCCTTACAAGTGGTTGAGTGACACACTGTTTAAATTTAGCACATGCAGTATTTGACACGTGTCGATTTTGTGCATCAAAATAAACTTTGCTTTCCTATTGTAAAAACTTGACTTTATCGTTGGCCGAAGATTTTCGTGAATGTATTGTGTACGTACAGTATAATGTGCTTGCGTTTTTATTTTGATCCACAGTATAGTGCGGACACCGTAGCCGTGCACTTGGCCTTGAGAGATCGCAGTAAGCGAGACGGAAGGTAGAGGATCAGTATGAATACTTTCCTACAAACATAATAAGGACTGTCAAAACACTGACTTGCGTGAGACGGTCGATATTAAGTAAATTCGATGGTGAATTAGCTTCGGTATGAAATAACAAACAATCTTGAAAATCATGGTTAACACACAATATAATAAATAATCATCTAGGATTAAATTTAATGAAAGGAATAAAATAAACAAACGAATGTGATTAATGGTATCGAACCTTGCTTCAAAAACGGACAATGCGAAAGGAAAGCGAAAAGAAACTACAACACAATGCAAGGGACAAAAAAGAAAGAGTATAAATAGTAACAAATAAAAAGTAATAGTCCAACACCATAAATAGAAAGGAAAATGGAAAATTGCAAGGAAATTTGCTTTCTATTTTGCCACTTAATATTGTTATTCTGTCATATCTATATACATATTTATATTAATTGTAATTATAATAAAAAGAAACTCAAATTAAATATTGTTTGTTGGCTTTAGTGAGAATTGACTTTGAATTTCTTTTAATAGTTCTTGTTTATTATAGTAAATTTACATTTTAAAATTTAAATTTTACAATTTATTATATTCTAATAGATTTCTACAATTTTAATAAATAGGTTCTAGTAAATGAACTTACTTATAAATATTGCTTAAATTACGAATTTTAAATAAATTTAACGGATTATAGAGTTAATTTCAAAATGAATTAGGAATAGTTAGGCCCAACACGACATACCACCGCCTCGTTGTACTTTTTTCGTTTCAATTTAAACTCACAAAAATCAACCGCTTCATTGAAAAACCTATTCTTATATACTTATTTTCATATTATTCGTTCAATTACTTACATAATTTATTAAATGTCTCAGTTTGTTGTAAATTATACTATCCCAAGGCTTTAATTGGTTAAGTACAGATTTAGAAATAGTTTTTACACACCCAGCGATGCCGTAACTTTCCCTATCCCTAATAACACGAGATCTATTTTGTCCCTTTCTTAATCACACCTAATTCCATCCTTTTTGTTAGTAAGCAGTGTAAGGATTGATACCGCTTTATGGTTTACTTCATAATCTACTTAGATGTACAACGTAATCTGTGTCATTGATTAAAGAGTAATTATACGATGCCATGAGCCTTCTTATACCTTCTTCCAGGAAGTTTTTTCTCCTTAGACCTAACTATATGACAATTTTTTATCCTTCGTTTAGTAGCTGATATCCTTAAAACTAATCGAAAACATGTGAATTAGCTTGGGTTTGTAAAACTGCAAATTCTCTACCCTAATTCCGTTCTAAACTCCAAACTGTCCATTGAAATGATAAATATTCACTTAAATGTGTATATATATATATATATATATATATATATATATATATTAGTTATATATTACATTATTATTATAATGTAATAATTATAATTACATTATAATATATCCAAACGGTGTTTGTGATTTGTTTCTATGGTTTCAAAATATATAGGATTATTTTCACAGCAAGCTTTTTATGAGAGTTAAAATATGTTCTGAAGACGTTTGGAAAAATACCTAAGGATAATGCTTGTCAGGTATTGGCTGTGGTAAAATATCTTCTATGATTTTAAATAGAATCTAAATATGATGACAACATGAATATTGAGATTTAAAAAAAAATCAACTTAAACATTGATTTATTAGTGTTTGGTTTTGGACGATAAAGCAAGACAAGGATAGTACAGTATTTTTGAAGGGGCAGTTATGGAATAGCGACTGAATCTGTAGCCACGAGTAGCTTAGTGACTGGCTAGTATTGACTGTCTCGTCTCCAGAGACAAATTTACTGAAAAGGTACATACTCGTGACACGTGGCAAAGAACAACTTACATGGTTCGAACAGAGGATGCAGATGGTGCAACATAATAAAGTACATGCATATATAAGTACAGAAGACATTGCGATAGACGGATCGTACACGTATATAAAGACACACCTACAGAGTAGAAGCATTCTGAAGATAATTGAGTCCCCGATGGTTTGTAGAACAGGTAGTTATTCTTTAATTAGCCCAGCACACACGTTCATCACCAAATTATCTTTATATTTGTAATTGAAAAAACCTCAAGATGTACAACTCCAAAAAATTTTAATTATTTTTACACAAAACTATTATTAAATAGTTAACTAAAAACTATTTTTAATATCACATCTGATGTCATTATTATGTCGTAATACATCTGACATTTTTACAAGTGAATCTGTTCGCCACAGTGCAAACTACGAGTAATGACAGATAAGGTCTGTAGGAATTTTGGATGTAGAGAAGTTGGGTATTTTTCTCTTATGTTCAATAATAAATTTTTGAAAACAGGCTTTTATTAATATAAGGGTTTTTTTATTTTATTTTTTTAGTGTCAAACGTTGAACAGTCATAAGCAACCGTTATAGGATAAGCTTTGTTTGTAAATCATAACTTTGAATCATTCCCTGATACCGTGGCCGCCATTGTTTTGGATTGTACCTTTATCTGAACGCAAAGGTTGCTGTGTCTGTTACACAATGAATTAGGTCATACTATAGGCTAACATGTAGCTTCGGAATAGGAAGTCCGGAATCCTACACCGACGCCCACGACTTCAGCACGAGGCGGTCAGCTGTTTCTGCACGTGTGGCCTCAGTCAGCAACTAGACACGTCTCAAAGATCCGTAATTTGAACATTGATACATTTTTTCTGTCTGGCCGTCTCTCACGCAGACAGCTCATGGCAATAGCCAGTGGGCGAAGCGAGCAAAGTCAAGGCTACGATATGAATATAAAATTTACCTACAGCATTATTATTTGGTTGAATGTTTACTTTTTTTATATATCCCGAAGTATTTATATAAGAGTATACAGTTTAGGTTAAAAAATATTTAGACTTGTGGGATTTATTGGTTCGATCTTTTTGTGGTTTTAAAACAATCGGCCTGTACGACTAACTATTAACGCCTATAATTACAGAAAAGGAAAAATATATAATCAGTTGTATTAATTTAGCTCATAATAATTGGCAGAAGGTTTGGTAGTGTTTACCTTTTACTTGAAGACTTTTAATTTTGATATATTTATAATTGGAGCATCCAACGGACTTCGTAGCAGTATTATTGAACTTGACATGGCAAAGTGGTTTAACTGTAGCAAATGCGAATCTTTAATGTCTGGTGTCAGATTTGATTTTTAAAATAAAATGTATTCATTCTCTTAAGGATAATTAAAATCATAGCCACACCAAGAAGTGTTTGTTTAATATAGATTTTTGTAATTTAAGAATTAATTGTAAAACTAACCTAATATCACTTGTCTTAGGTCAACACAATCTAAATCGTCAATTCGATAAAATAAACAGATTTTTAAATAAATACAGTAGTTACATCTTTAAATGAATGACAAGCAACATTTTTCTCAAGCAATGGTTATACCTGTTCTGTGATGTAAACTCTCTCTCCCTCTTCCAATCTCTCCCTAACTCCCTCTCTCTCGATCACCCTTCTCTCTCAACCTTTCTTTCCTAATTCTTTTTCTCTCTCTCTCGCTTTTATTTTGTGCGCGCGCGTGCGTGTGTGAGCGCGCGCGCGCGTGTGTGTGCGTGAGTGTATGTGCGTGAGTGTATGTGCGTGTGTGTGTGAGCGCGCGTGCGCTCGCTTCTTTACTCTATCTTGATGATTATACTTAATTAGATGATTACTTATTTATTAACAAATTTAGATAATTAGTTTTATATTTGTCAAGCATTAGACTTTAGTGTTTGAACTTCATTATTTTTGTTGATTTACTACTGATTAAAATTATTACTATTCTAAATGAGTGAGTATTGACTATATGATATTGTAAACCAGGTACAAATATTTTTTAAAAATTTTATTATTTTGTTCTTTTTTGCATTTAAATATTTGTATTGGACAATACAATATTTCTGGTATCTAGATAAATTTTGAAAGAATTTTATATCAGTTAACTACAAATGTTTTTCATGCATATACATTAACGTGTTTTTCATTTTATTTCGCGTCATTAGTTGATCTTGCTACTTGTATCTAAAGTTTTAAAAATATTCGCGTTTGTTTGTTTAACAAATTTAGCAATAAAGACGGATGCTGTCTTCCTGTAATTACAGCAATTCCATTGCTATATTTAGCTAGGTTGCAGTAAGCGGAAGTAGGTAATCGTGGGTCGCACGGCCTCGAAGTTGATTCAATAAGCCATTGTCGGATTAGGTTAGGGTATGGTATGTCATGGGATTGGTTACCAAGGTTGGCAACATTTCTTCACTGATATTCTTCCACAGTGACTATGCAGTTGCGTGGCTTGTCCGAAGGATAAACGCTAAAAGTGCTTTACAAGAATACAGCCGGTGTTATGTAAGAATTGTGTTACTTCTTACTTTTATACTGAGGGCTGTAATTGGAAAAATATGTTTACGTCTGTGTGTATCTTTTAAAATTAGAAGAAATCGTTTCAGTTACATAACTCTCCAAGTTTCACACATTGTTTTCCCTCTTAATTGCATTTTGTTACAACCACACGTGTGTTAATCCCTAAGCATGTGACATCGATTTGCTCCCTCCCTCGCGCCACATTCACCAAACAACTGGTGCCTTCTTCTTCTATTTGAAGTTAAATTGATTACCTATGTACTATATTTAAGTTAACGTAAAAATAATTATCTACCCACTATTATCTTCCCTTTTTTTAACTAAATAAATAAAAGCCACAAGCCACAATACAAAAATCTTAATTACAACTACTTTATGTACATTTCGATTACATAGTAATCATCTTCAGAAGTACTAAACAAGTACTATCATGAATTTTCCCCTCTCAACAAGGAAACATAATATCCAATATTTGGAGTAAAATTTATAAAGAATAATAATGTATACATTTGTTTAAATAAAGATTCCTCCTGTTAACAAAGTAACCTAGATGAATTCACGAACATAATTATCTTGTCTGTTCAGATTCCTGCCCAGAAATTTTAAAACTGCTACATTAAAAAAATTTTTGGTTCTTCGTCATTTAAATTACCCTCAATAATTGTCAATATAATCCGAGAAGCAGATGAGTGTTGTTGTTTTATTAAACACAGGAGATAATTTTGAAGATTCATCGTATTTACGTAACACGTAATAAAATAAATTTCCCTCAATAATTGTCAATATAATCCGGGAAGCAGATGAGTGTTGTTGTTTTATTAAACACAGGAGATAATTTTGAAGATTCATCGTATTTACGTAACACGTAATAAAATAAATTTCCCTCAATAATTGTCAATATAATCCGGGAAGCAGATGAGTGTTGTTGTTTTATTAAACACAGGAGATAATTTTGAAGAATCGTCGTATTTACGTAACACGTAATAAAATAAATTTCCCTCAATAATTGTCAATATAATCCGGGAAGCAGATGAGTGTTGTTGTTTTATTAAACACAGGAGATAATTTTGAAGAATCGTCGTATTTACGTAACACGTAATAAAATAAATTTCCCTCAATAATTGTCACTATAATCCGGGAAGCAGATGAGTGTTGTTGTTTTATTAAACACAGGAGATAATTTTGAAGATTCATCGTATTTACGTAACACGTAATAAAATAAATTTCCCTCAATAATTGTCAATATAATCCGGGAAGCAGATGAGTGTTGTTGTTTTATTAAACACAGGAGATAATTTTGAAGATTCATCGTATTTACGTAACACGTAATAAAATAAATTTCCCTCAATAATTGTCAATATAATCCGGGAAGCAGATGAGTGTTGTTGTTTTATTAAACACAGGAGATAATTTTGAAGATTCATCGTATTTACGTAACACGTAATAAAATAAATTTCCCTCAATAAAACGAAAATTTTAGGTTAGTTTTAGTACTGAATATCGATCGGTATTTAATTTAAACTTTGCAAATAATGCAAAAATGTAACTGAAATAATTTTTGTTTTCCTACTAACGCTCTTTCCTTCTGTTTCTCTATCTTTCATACATACACTCATGCGGCCGTGCACATTCGCACACGCACGTACGTTCGCATGCACGAGTAATATTAGCACGCACATACACAACAGTATTTCCATAATAGCATTTGTAGTAATTGATAATAATTTCACTCTGAAAACATAGACATGGATATTCTAATTGCTTGCTTTACAAGTCTACTCTGAACAAAACAGACTCTTTTCATTCGTTATCTGTTTCTCCCTATTTAATAGAAATAATTACAAAATTACACGGCAAAACGGTTGCATTCCATTTCGAGATGTCGATGGCCTAAGAAAATTATACGGTACATTGCTTTACCACGGCGTAAGACTGTTATTTGCCGACATAAGCTCCCAAGTCACTTCGGTATGCGTCTAATTCTGTGCCGTGAGTTGAATAATTTATATGCAATCTATTTATGTATGTACTTCAACACACCTAATATTAGAATATATTTTCGGAATTAAACATTTATATTGTGACAGCAGGTGACAAATTAAGGTAAGAAATAATAGGTTTCCTTGTTTAAATTCTTTTAATGTACTCTGTCAATAAAATTTACTTTTGTCCGCATAAATTTTATATCTGAATACATGAATGTAATATGTGGATATTCCATTAATACGGAGTGGGCTTTAAAAAATTTCAAATACAGTTACTTTAGTTGAATAAAAATATGTACACTTCGAGGAAGGGCAGTCAAACTTCATTGTGGGTAGGTGATTCACCCAGCGTCAATAAATTCATTGACTAACTTCTACAGCTCATGAAAAGCGAAGTTATTCTGAAAAATACTTGCCATTAACCGTGTTATGTAGGCCTACAATCTGCTCAAATCTTCGAGTTTTATTTTGTGCGATATGAGTCTTAATTCTCTCCCTTGTTTGCTCACAGATGTATTTTTTGTAGTTACAATTTAGAAGTGATAGCTTCTTTACGCGAGGTGAACAAAACATGAGATTAAATCATTGCTTTCGCGTCACGCTATTTCTGAAACGGATACCTTACTGCATATATTTCCGTCAGGTTACGCTATGAGTCAACTCAAAGTGAATTAAATTATAACATATGATTTCTTGTAACAGCCGATTTTGTGTCATAGGTTATGTTGTAGAACAGCTGTTTTACTCGTATATTATTATTAAACAGTTATCAGTTAATATATATTAATTTATTTAAATTTTGGTAAATCTCAATATAAATAATTTAACGATAATGATTAGTTATATTTATAATCCAATTTTTGAAAGCAAAACATTTTTAAGCCTGTCTTATAATTTGTTTATAGAACTGATTTGAATTTAATTTCTTAAAAATTTGTATTTAGTAAACATCTAATAAATGTTTTTTTTACTCATAATATTTTATTAATAATTACAATAAATATTAACATTCCTCAAATAAAGATATTAAAATTGATTGGAAAACGTATAAATTCATATTTTCGACGATTTTCGTTAAACATTTTGCGAAATTATTCGTTTTTTTTTTCGGTATCACTTCTGTCGGGAGTTTACATTTTTTTTGAAGAGAAAACACCGTAGTCATTTAATTTCGCTCTAGAAATTGTACATTTTAAAATGCTTCAATAGAGAGCCCTCGACAGGCATTAGATGTGCCGACGTTACAATAGTAGAAGTAGCGTTCATAGTCCAATTAGAAGGTAAAGCATGTGTTCCTTGTCTAAAGGTTTAGGAATATATACAAGCAAATAAACAGAGTTAAGTTGAAAATGTACAATTAATTTCTGTAGTAGCCTATTAATTTTTGTAATTGTAAACATTGATTAGAAAATGATCAATTAGATTGATAGGTGAATCTAATCCGTCATTCACATAATAAGGAGCATTTATCAAAAAGATTAAGAGGTAGTCATCTAACCTGAAAGAAACTAAAATAGGATTCGGATTAGAAATTTAAAATAAAAAATGAGAGTAGAATTAAGAAAAGAAATTCCTTTTAAGAAGTTGGGGATAGGATAAGTTACAAAAAAATCGCATTTAAAAATATAGGATAAGGTTAAGGAAAGAAGTTTGTTAAAAAAAAATTAAGACTAGGTTAGGAGAAGGAACAGAAGAAAAATTGAAACTAGTATTACTTTTGTAATTACTCCAAAGGCAGTTGACATAGAATTTAGGAATGAAATTAGTTTTAAAAAGTTGGGAATATAATTAGACAAGTGAATTATACTTATTTTTCAGTTGAAATCCTTCGCTCGTTTGGCAACAGATACACGTAATTAGTATTTTTTTTAAAATATAGGCCCTAATAATTTTTACTTGAGTATAGGCCTACACTTCCAAATTTACAATTTTTAAACTTATTGGTGGGTGCTTTTATTGGTTAGAAAGAAATTAAAAAATGTATAACTAAAGGTACAGATATATAGAATGAATTTTTTTTTAAAAATAATAAACAACTAATAGATTTTTACATTTTATAAACAATCTGTGTAGAGAAAAACTCTGTATATGCCAACCTTATACGTTAATTAATTAATTTTTCATTTTAATTTTCTTTTAAACGATTTTTAACACTCGCGAGGAATCATGACCAGGTCAGACTACCCGTGTAAAGATCCCGGGCTGTGCTAAGCTGATTTTGGTAATCCACAGGTGCACCAATACAGAAGGCCTTGCACTGTGGTTCGACCAAAAGTCAAGGTTTATTAGAGCCCATTCAGTCCAACAAAGTTGGCTCGCGTTAACTTGACGTTTGTATAAGTTGTATTTTTAATTAACACAAGTACGACTGCTTTTAAATCAGCGCGATTGCCAAATGTATCCCGTGGCCTTGAATCCAACACGAAGCTGTCAAGGTCAATGCTGCAGTAATTGCTTAAATTTTTGGTTGACATTGTTCCGTTTTAAGCCGTTCAACGACACGTAATGGTATCGAAAAATGAACTATTACGAGAGATTTAAAGAATTGTTTATATATTGTGTTGAAGCGATATTAAACTAGGAAATAAGATTTGAAACCTTCTCTATAATGTAGTCCTAATTATGAGAAAAGAGGGGTTTTAATAATTTGAAAAAGGAATCGTAGGTGTTAGAATGTCGACGTAGTCGTTTTGGCTGACGATTAACTACGCTATGTGAAGGTTACGTTTTTTGATGCGTAGTAACATCTACACACTAATTGCTCATTGTGCTATTTAGAATAGAAATTCGCCCATCGATGAAAGAAGTATAGTGCGGATCGCGTAACCGTGGCCTTGAGAGATCGCAGTAGGCGAGACGGGAGGTAGAGGGTCAGTGTAAATACTTTCCTACAAACATGATAAAGACTGTCAAAACACTGACTTTCGTGAGGCGGTCGATATTAGATAAATTCGATGATAAATTAGTTTCGGTGTGAAATAACAAATTCTTGAAATATGTGTAGACATGCAGAAGCTGTAGATGTATAGAACATTCTGTATATGTAACATGTTTTAAGAATTGGTAATATACGAGGAATCTCGCAAGGACCTGTGCATGGTTATGTGGTCTGCACTATACTTAACCGCGTTTCCTTTGCGTAACCTATAACTTCTCGCGTATCTGAGTCTCCTTAAGGAGTGTTCAGTTGTCCAAAAGGTATTCTTCTGGTTCTAGGAGTGTTTTATCCATTCCGACACTCCTTCAATCCATCCTAATCATCCAAGAGATAAATTTAATGGTTTGGGGAGTTTTTGTTTTCAGGCTCTGGACTAATTATAGCCTATAATACTTAGTCATCTACTTTGTTTAATGATGTGTTTTCTTTAGAAAACTCTCTATTATTAGTAATTAACGAGCCGGGATCAAAGTATATCGTTGAATGGTAAATTGCCGTGAAAGTTCAAAGAGCATTTACAATCTGTTCGCATTTTTTTACTCCACTAAGAGAATTTTATCTGAATGATTACGAGAAATCACTGGTAGCTTTGAGGAATATGTCGGCATACTGTAGAACAAATTGTCAATATCAAGTTCGGGTAGTCCTTCAAGCAAACTACGGTATGCATAATGTGTAGAACTGTCAATATTTGTACAAAATAAGGACTGTCGGTTGTACATTCAGCATAACAAAGGTAATATTCACGGATATCTCTCTGTCAATCACAAACGGTGCCTTTATTGATCAGTGACGTGCAGAATTACGTAATGTTTATGCTGAAACAATAAAGAGATAAACGACGATTGTTTGTTCTTTACAGTTCTTAGAATCCAGCGTTGTGGATAAGCAAATGTTCCATAATCTCTGTTCTAGTAATGCATTTTCCTGGAATGTATCCAGTACTTTAAAGCACAGTATTTGGACTAAGTGTTAATGAAATCATCTTATAGTTATTGCATTTCTTCAAAATTATTTATATTAATTACAAGTTGAGGATGTAAAGAAGAAAATATATGATACGAATGTTTATATAAAAACTATGGCACTACACCAAAACGGCTGAGAAATCCAGAAATGGTACTTTACCGTATTCTTGTTACAGAAAACTAAATAAATTGTTATCCAGAAAATGGAACTTTGTTTCTCTAATTTTCATGATAAAACATTTGCAGAATAAACTCATACAGTTTAGGAAAACATTAATAAATGTCTTGAGCACTGTAGACTAATTTTAACTAAATAAACGAAACACACACTAAGCACATTATAAAAATCGTTTACTTTACTACAATTACTTTATGTGCATTTCGATTAAATGGTAAGCATCTTCAGAAGTACTTCTGAAGTAACTGTAGTAAAGTAAAAGATTTTTGTATTGTGATTGGTAAGTTTTTATTTAGTTAGTTATATAAAAGATATTTAAAGAAACTAATCTTGTATCCTGTAAGGGGGTTTGCAGACGTCCTAGACTCTGCTTTCAATAGATAACTAAGAATTCAGTAGCTGCTGAGGTACCATAGAACTTAGAAGTATCTTAAAAGTATGGACAGAAGTACAGTGGAGTCGTCTAAAAGTAGACATTTTTCCTTTGTAAATTTTAGTTTTTCAACTTGAATTGCAGAAGTTATAGAGAAATTCATCGCCTGAGAATGGTCGGTCCTCCTCCTGATTGATCGACTTATCTTCCTTAATGATCTGTATCCAATTTTTGTGCGCGAAACACTGAGATTCATAACGTGGCAATGACAAAGGTAATACTTGCCTACTCTGATGTTTTCCTCTTCACATATGCTACTAAACAATACATCTTACACAAGAGAAGAGATTTCAAGTGTCGTAAACAATAAATAATGATTATAATACGAAACAAGCAATATAAACAACACTTTTAAACTCAATTCCTACTTAGCCTACTGCCTACTGTCACTGGCGCAGGAGAAGAGCCCTGGCCTAAGGTAGTCAAAACGATAAGGTCATTCCTTAAAACATTTCCAACACAATACGTCAGATTTATAGAAAATTACAATGCAGATACGGGGTCGTGTATAATTTATTTTGTGCACCCTTTCTTATTAAAATTAGTACTTTTACCAATCTGTAAATACTTATATTACTACTAAATATAACTACTAAAAAACTACCGTAGCTTTAGGTTATGTTTGTAGGTCAGGAATACATTGACAGCGCATGCGCAGAACAGAAAACCGAGGGTGGCTCGTTTCTACACCAGGGATCTTCTTGTGTGCCGGTGACAGTACCTAACTCGGATGGTTTTCCATGAGTCACCCACTAAGCATTGGCCGACAAAACTAAAACCTTTTAAACTGTTACATTTAGGTAATCATTACCTAAATGTTTGGATTCTACATATTATTCCTCGTAAGTAGAGGCCAAACACGAGGAATTCATGTTGATATTTGTTAATAAATACATTTTTTTCTAATTTCTACCAATAATTATAGTTTACGATACGTGATATTCTTATTATATGTTGAGAACGTATTTATGAGTAACATATTTCAAAATGAAAAAAAATCGTAGCATTTTGTCTAGTATTTTCAAAAAAACATTTATCGTTTACTTAACCTCACCGTTGTATGCCCGTAAACCTGTAGCATTTCACCTTAAGAGTTTTGTTTGCTTTTTTTTATCACAAACGTTCCACGGAGGCGGATTAGCTTTAATTTCACTGAGACTTGTTTTTCTGTGAATCTTGTTTACGTTAATGACTATTATTTTTTTCATATTAAACTCCTGTTGTTTTCTCTGCTATCTACATCAACTTAATTCTGTTATCTCTGCGCCGGATTAAATGCATGTATTTTATTTAATTAATGACAGTTTTTTATACAGTTAATCTCAAACTGATTGTTACTCCAAGAAATAGGATTCAGCAGGCAATTAGTCGCACATAATTGTAATTTAAGCTTTTAGAAAGCGTATTACAAAAAATAGATATAACAGCCTCTTAAGTATGATGGGATTTTTTAAATAATTTATTTCCGCATTGCCTGATAAAGTTATTACGATTGATACGTGTTTAAGTAAATAACTGGTGTAGAAATATTTCATGGAGTTACTCATCGGTGTTTTACTGTTAGCATCTACATACATGAAGCGAAGATGGCAAGTTGTAGAATTCGTATGTAAAGGAATCATTTTCTTATTTTAGTACATCCCGTGTTATTGGTTTTGTGCCACTTTGATACGTCATGACATTATTTTACGATATACATGGCACTGTATTACCTCTGTCCTACCCATTAAGTTATAGTATTTAGAAGGCACAGTCTCTTCACCTCGGCCACATGGTGCCATCATTTTTGCTTCATCTTAACAACAGGTGATCTTGCGTCCTATCCTTAGACTTACTTAACTATACCGAATACACGAGAGATGCGTACGATGAAATATGCGTACACCAGGAATCTTGGGAAAGATGCGTACAGGATCAAGTTTTGACAGATGGTGAGGGTAAGCTATGACGTCAGAACATTGTGACAGGCGATAGATGTGTACAACCTTTAGACGTACACGGATCTTTTAAAATCATCGAGCTACATAAATGAGTTTACCTCTGAGGTATGTCGCTTAGTTCCTCGGGCCTGGAGATTATTTAAAACTTTATTCATCTATGATTTTTGCTTCTGACATAACTCTGACACCTGTGCCCTTTGCGTTTTCTCTATCCATCCGGTTCCCTTTAGTAGCAGAAGTCACCTCCATATTCGCATAACACAAAACTCACTGAAGGGAGGGTTAAATAGAACTTACCACCAGGACAGTTAAAGGCAAAATTACCACTGGCAAAGTGGAAACCCCTATTTTGACCGGGAAAATCCAAAACCTTGAAATATATTAGCAAACAGTTTAGGAGTAGATGACCTGGGGTGATAACTGAAGTCTGGTTTGCACGCTTTATTCGCTTATCAAATTTACCACTCACCTTCGTCAATTGCTATTGTTTCCTCTTGTAGGCATTTCTGCATAACCTTCCTTTTCCTTGTAAGGGGGTGTATAGACGTCTTTATGACCTTGATAGAAACTAAATGTACTTTAGCCAAGCAACCCTTCTCTCGTGATGTAATATCTCCCCTACTGGGGGTTTTATACCCTTATCATATCTTTAATTCTTCACATAAACTCAATCATTTCCTATTCTTGCTAGACCTTAAGAGTCAAACTGGCGAATTAACTTAAAACCACAATAATTTAAAAATACTTTATTTTATAAAACTCAAATGCTTATTGACTCATGCAGTTTTGTTCAGATATTTCAAAGATTTGTGAGTGCTGAAATGACAAAAGAAATATTTCAAGGAAAACAAACCTATCTACGTAAAGCCAAGACGTGCTGATACGTACTTTTGTTTTATTCACAGGATTCATTGAAGAAAATGTTGGTTTGAAAATCCAACTTAAAAATGTCGAACTCTTATTATTTTTTTTAAACAATGTTAAAATAAATTCGCGTTACATCGTGCTTGAAGAGAATACGGGCAAACGTTTTCAGGCAAAACGTGAATCAAGGCCGTCAGACGTAAACTGTTAATTTGTCACGAGAACAGAAGTTCGCTGCGGTCCCATAACGTATTGCATTGTGACTGGTTAGATCTGGTTAAGGATAGGTTAACTAGGAGGCGCCACTGGGCGAATTAATTCAATATCCAACGTCGTAACATGTCTGCTATAAACTGGCTTATTGTGCGTTGGTTCCGTTATCCCATCACACGCTGCAGAACTATCAGTTTTTCGCTTTCAAACTTTCGGCAAAAGTTTCCAGTCCACCAATAACTACATCTCCTAAACAGGTAATGTCGATACAGTTAATAGCTTTTAGCTTACAAAACGTTTCTTTCCTTGTTTCATGAGGTTACAGTGAAGAGACTTCAGGGGTCGGCGTCTTTTTGTTTCGTCCCAGTTTCTTTCAACGACTGCAGTTAAAACACGTCTAGAAACATGAAATAGAGGTATAGGTAAAGTTTTAAAGCTGGAATTTGAGGGCTGAGGGCCTTGGCAAGAGGCCGAGGACGAGGGGAGAGTGGAGATGGTCCCAGGTCATTTTCAAAAACATCGACTCTTGGACTTCCTCTGACTCATAGGGTTAACTCATTATTTTGTTACTTAGTAATAGCTCTTAATGTATATTATAAATAACAACGAATGTAAATAGGGTGATCACGGAAGCGTGCTATAGGATTGTCTAAGGGTTGGGACGGGTAGACCACAATTTATGGCTCCGATGAGTGATGACGATAGTGCCTGATGTTTTCTAGATGACGAATACACAATTTTACGTTAGAGCCATGTCCCTGCTTATAAAATTTGACCCGTAAAATAAAAGTTGTTTGCAAAAATACTGTCGGTTGTATGCTCAGAAACCGGAGAGCCAAATGTCACCAGCGCGGAGCCTCAGTTTAATTACTGTTCTTTTTGTGTAAGCTTGCTATATACCCATTTACCTTTCTAAAAACATTTAGATGTATGACTTCTGAAAATGGCAGAGGCAGTTAAAACTTAATAATAAAGGTAGTCCCCACCAACAACGAACTGTCCCCGCTGTGGGACCAGTTTCTTAACCCATATTTTTCCCAATAACTTTAATCTTTCGATGGATAGGAAGCGTACGTCCAAAAAACCATACTAGTACCAAAAAAATTAAATTTATTTTAAGCCTATCTATTAACTGTCTTTCACATGACCACCCATTTAGTTTTTGGTTTTCACCAAACATCCTGCTCTACTTAGCTTTTTCAGTAATTCTGCCTATTTTGTTTTAATTGTTCTGTTATTCATAGGCTTCCAGCTTCCGCTTCCATTAGGTATGGTAGCTTCAACCATATGTTGTTCGCCTTTATCGCACAATGATTTTCCTGAGCAAGCCTCACTCTTGTTTACTTAGGCCATTTTGTCCGTGTAGTACGTTGTGGGTAAACATTTTCAACCGATTTATTTTTAAGTTAATTAGAGCTTAGCTGGTGAAAACAACCCACAACGGTAAAAATTAAAACAGTTTGCTCTAAATCTCACTACACGTTTGTTTATTAAATGTTATTAAATATTAGTTTATTACTAGTAGTATCCAAGCAATGATGAAGGGGACATCGTCGTCGAAACTAGTCTGTTTATTTTAATAAACTAGGGTGTTTGCTTTAATAAACTAATGCGAATTGAGATTAGAGTGAACTGTTTTAATTTTTAACGTTGCGATTTATTGTCATAAACGTCTTTAATGTTATTACGTTTCCGGTGTTTTAATTTTCTTTAATTAATTACAGGTTTAATAATTTTATGAACGAACACCTTACTAAATATAGCCCTTAAGCGGGAACTACAATATAAACAAGGGATATCGTGGTTATAATAAAAAAATTCAACTCTTTTGAGAAATATAAAATGTATACTTGAAGTAAATAAGTTATACAATTTTCCAACAGTTATACATAAGTGTGTGGCCAACGGTCTATGTTCTCTCTGTGGGCATTACGCATACATTGACTTATTCCTTATTCTATTTAGCGACTTTACATAGTAAACGCTATAGTAACACATGTAGTCATAGAATTATAAGATACTTAGCAAGTTTATAATGCTGATACTACCAAACAGCGAAAAGCTTCAATGTGAAAAGAAAAATAAAATAAAAATTCTTGTTTATAAAAGTGTTATTTAACCATATACACATAAAATAGGGAAAAGAATTTATCCAAGGATTACAGTATATATATATATATATATATATATATATATATATATATATATATATATATATATATACATACATATATATATATATATATATATATATATATATATATATATATATATATATATATACACATATATTTATATATATATATATACACACACACACACATATATATATATATATATGTATATATATATATATATACATATATATATACACATATATTTATATATATATATATATATATATATATATATATATATATACACACATATATTTATATATATATATACACACACATATATTTATATATATATGAGTCGTTGTCCTGAGCGAGTGACTGAGAATCCACGTAAAGACGAAACTATAAAAGATAGAGACTTGAAATTTTCAGGGTATATTCCGCTTTATAACATACACGCACAATAAGAAAGGATTTTACAAAAAGTTTATTTTAATTTCAGAGAATACGCCTGTTCTATAATTAGTATAGGTTCTTACGAGAAAACAGCTATTCCATAATCTTTATAAATTATTAGTGGCTTTTAAATTTATTAAATTAACTTATAAAGCGACAATTTCAAGCAAATACGGGCGAAGCAGTCTCATTTAGACTACATAGTGTTTTAGACTATGTATTTAATGTATGCCTACAATGGATTTAATACTTCCAGTCACAAACCATAGCTTTATCTTTCCATTTTTGCTATTATTTTACGCAAATGTAAGCTCTAAACCATGGGTTCCCAATCTGAGAGGCGCGCTCCTCTTGGGTTCCGTGAAGGCAAATCAGGACGGTGCGAGAAAAGTTGGAAAATAATAAGATAAATTAAATATATTTAATATTATAGGAACAAACTTAATGTTGCTAATGGCTTGGATTGTGCCCTTACTAAAATATAACCTCGAATAGGCATGCTAGTGTAAAAATGCAAGCTCAAGCATCTCACTAACAGATTTTTCTCTTATCAGTTAAAATTGACCATGCAAATTTAATCTTGAAATGTTATATCATGTTTCTTGTGAAAGAATGTATAAATAAGTAAAATGTTCTCAATATATAATATTTGATTCTTTTTCATATGTCCATATCATTTATTTATAGTGTAAAGTGGAGGGGGCGTGGGAGGATTACATACCAAGAGGAGGGGGAGTGTACCAGAAAGCTTAGGAAGGAACCCATGCTCAAATATTTGCCACTCTTTGAATCATCGTAGATATTGACGCTAAACGCTTTGCACATTATGCAATGGACTGTTTCAGAGACTTTCCAAGCATCCAAAGTAACATATTTTCGTAGTTAGTCGATGGTTTCCTTTTAGATTGGAAACTGTATCCAGCAATGGGGGCTTCATCAACGGAAAAGAAGCATATTACTTGAAGGTCACATTGGGAGGATGCTATCTACGTATCTGGCTGGATGCCACGTGTAAGCTATGAATGGAGGCTGATTGCACGGTACGTCGCAGGGAACGCGGCTTCTGTTGTTTACACGACTTAATAGGCATAATTAAGCCGTCATTGCTGGAAATTGTAAAAGGTAGAAGGAAACTACGCGGTTTTGTTTTCAGTTGTGCCGTGGAATTTAGGTGGGATTTCTGTGGCAAAATTAACACTTGGTAACATCTTCTTAGGTTGCCTACATATATACAGTCGTCATCTATGTGTCTCTCTCTTTCTCTAATCTCTTTACTAACACACGACCTCTCTATGTGCGTCTCATAGCCTTCTAGAATCCCACCCAGTCCTATTGCGTGCTATTAACATAGCCGTACCATATTAATTATTTACTATTGATTAACGATATTTTTTTAATTAAAAAAATTGAGTAAAATTAAATAACTAATAACTTATTAAAATAAATTAAAAATAATGACTGCAAACCGTCACGTAATTTCTTACACAAAATCAACATTTTTTGCGATATGGTTTGACAGTTAGTTGCATGTGTTTTGGAGACAAATTTTAGTGTTAAGTATTTTTTGTATTAAAAAAAATATTTTATACACTTTGAAACCAGTCACTACCGCCTTTTGGGAGCCTACATTTGCGTGTTAGCTAGATACGTAGTTCCACCCTTCTTCATATAACAGAAACAATCTTTGTTCTTCATTAACTTTTTGTGTGTCAAAAATGGCCCTTAATAATTGCCAAACGTTTTAATTTACTAATTAAGTTTACATTCCTAGAGCTGCAAATGCGAGGATGTAATTGTATATAGGTTGTTATTATTTTATCTTTTAGGCTATTATTGTATACATGTTATTTTCAATACAGGTGTGTGTATGTATGTGTGTGTGTGTGTTTGTTTGTGTAAGTGTAAGTTTATGTGTGTGTTTTGTGTGAATGAGAGAAGGAGAAAGAAAGTGGGTAGTTTTATTACTATTTTTGGCAAAGAACCAAATGAGGGGATTTCCGACAATGTGAGAGGATGTGTTTGAGAAATATAGGTTTAAATTATATTAACTGTAGTGCAGGCCTATTACTATCATCTATTTAGTACTGCTACAACTATTTGAACAACTACTCTATGAACAATAACACACCACAGAACAAAAATACAACACAGACTCACACCAACACGACACACCTGAACAACAGTCTTGTCAGCGACTCACAGCATTGAATAATGCGCTGACCTAGTACGAAACGCCTCTGGGAATAAATCAGAAAGTAGTGGTTTTTTGCCAAGCCAATACAAAAAAGTAAATAGAATGTATTTGAAACTAATTTTCTTGTTATAGTTGTTTCACTGCCAACAGTATATCAGCCTTTATACTTCAATATTATTTTAACAATTCTTAAACACAAAAAAATAATAAAAAGCAATAAAAACAAATTTATTGTACTGTTCCAAAGAATGATTTTGTTTGTCTACACGTTAAAGTAGTACAGCAAACTCTAAGGATTTTGAAAACGCTTTACAATTTATATAACATTTCCTCGATCTATGTATCACATATTGTTTTAAAAATTCAAAACAATTATTTTGTGAGGTGAAAATTACCCAATTACTCGTGTTCAAAACACGCCACACACGAAGCACACTGACGTAACTTAACCTAGAAAAACATTTGCAGCTTTCGGTGATAACAATATTTTTTTGAAGATATCCTGTTTGTTACAAACACAGCATCTGTGATAAGGTGATCCTAATTTTAGGTTTTTTCCTTAAATAATAGTTATTTTTTAAAAACATCATGTCAATTTTTATCACTGTTAGATTTATTGGTTTACGTCCGTTGCTCAGATTATGGCGCAAAGATGAAATAAAACGCTGCACAGATAAGTTACCCACTAACATTGTAATACTGTATTCCAATAGTTCTGAAAATGTTTTAAAGAGAAACATAAGGGGGAGATGAGTGTTGAAAAGTTAAATGAAAAAAAATGCAATTTGTGTTTCTGTTTTATGAACAAAAGTAGTATCAGCACGCGCTGGATTAGTTAAAACTTTCCTACTTGATATCGCTGAAAATCTATTTATTTAATTCTCTGCATATAGAAGCGTTTGATGTACAATTTTATCTGAATTAAATATAGTTTTAAAAGTGTTTTACTTGATTTGCTTTGTGACATTTCGATAGGTTAGTTTTTGTACATTTCCGAAACAATATAAAAAATCTAACTAAACCCATTCTTCATTTACTGTTTAATTATTTTTAAGATTTGATTTTACCATTCCGAGAGCCTTGTTCCACCCTCCCCTATTCCTATACCAGGTAGCTTCATCCCTAAACAAGTACATACACCTTGGCATCCCTACCAGGCGAAAAAGCCTCTTCGCTTTAGTCTAAAATGCAAAATTATTTTTAAAAATGTATTAAAGGAAACTATTATGGTTTAAGGCTTCTTAAAGGATAAAAAAGGACGTATTACAGAACTAGGTTAGTTTTATAAAAATAACTCTTTTAAACGAGAAAAACAAATTAAACTCTTAGTAAATCTCTCTCAATCACTACTATAAAGTGCAATCAAGTTTGTTAATACCTCACAGAAACACGGTTTACAAATAAACAATTTCTTTTAGTTGCTTTGAAATTACTTCTTGGAAATCTAGGCTTAAACATAATAGTAAAGCAATTATCAAGTCTGCTTGTTTAATCACACTGTACAATCAGTTGTAATGCAATTACAGTGTTAAATAATCTTTACCAATTGGTTAATCCCTTGATAACGTTCGATGTAGTTTCCGGATAAGCACGCGTTAGTGGTGTGCCTTTTGAGCATATGCGTAGTTCAACACATGATAGCATTGCTATAGTCAGCTCTGAACACTTTTCTAAAGTGGTAACTCCTTTACGCGCGGTGGACAAAACTTGATCTTAAATCATTGTTTTCCCGTCACGCTGTTTCTTAAACGCATACCTTACAGCGTATGATTTCATGCAAAAACTGATTTTGTGTTATAGGTTATGTCGTAGAACAGCCGTTTTACACTTAGATTAGGCCTATTACTAAACCGTTTTGATCAGTTAATAAATATATTATTTTTTTAAAATCTTGATAAATCTTAATTCAAACAATTCAAAATAACTATAATAATAAGATATGAATTTTTAATCCAATTTTTGAAAGGAAAATATTTTTAGGCCCGTCTTATACTTTTAAAAAAACTGATTTGGATTGAATTTGTTTAAAAAAATCGTTACTTACATTATTTTATTATTAACTACAATAAATAGCCTAATAGTTGTTATTAAATACACTCCTCAAATAAAAATGTAAAAATTGAAAGAAAAATGTATAAAATCATACTTTCGGTGATTTTCTTTGAATTTCTTGCGAAACCATTAGCACTATTTTATCATTTCTGTCGGGACTCACCAAAGTCCCAGAACCATTTTTTTTTTAATTTACGCACTCACTACTCCGCCTCATACATACACAACGTATTACACAATATATATATATATATATATATATATATATATATATATGCTTTACCTAAGGAATAATTGGGAAATAATGTTTGACTATCGTATTTATAAATTAATTTTACATTTAAATATTGTAGTATAATTAAAATGATAGGCGTACAGTTTAATTTATTACTTGTAGTTTACGCCTAATTATATTTGAAAATGATATAAACATAACCTTCAAATGAAGAGGAACACAGCTGTTGCATAAAATCATGTGTAGGTAAATAGTGAAAATCAGCTGACAGAAAATTCAGATACTTAAAGTTACGCCTGAAATTCTGTGACAAATTCTCTCTAAATAGATTAAACATGTTATTATATATAAAATACCTTTAAATTTAAAATTAAAGAAGACTTTCCGTCTATTAACGTCAGAGTTGTAATCCTCATACTCGTCGTATGCTAAATATTGACTTTTTAATTTTCAACTTAAACGTTAGACTTAATTTAGTTGAATATTGTTAATCTACTCAGTTTTATTTATCGCAATTTACAAATACTCTCTAGCATGGCTTGCATGTCAAACTCATTAATTAATTGTACTATATTAGTAATTTACACGTTTAATATAAACGTTAAATAATGCATTATTTAAAACAGTTACTGAATCTTCTAAAACCGCGACACATCTTACTGAAAGAAAGTTATGATTGGAATATTCTTCATCAAGATAAACATGTTAAATTAATCGCTTCGATAGTTTCAACACCTATGCTTTGCACTATTCTTACACACTTTTAGTTTTATCCAGTGTTGACAGTGGCATGAAATTAACGGAAACGACATTGTCTATCAGAACCTTAAAACAATTTTAGGTTTTCCACAACCATCACTTTTCTACGCCTAGGCTGTTTTGTCTGGATAAAATGTGAACGAGCAGTAACATGAAATCAAGATAATGTCGACCTTTGTTAAAAATTTCGAAAGCCAAAAAATACTGAAATTTATTTGCAATTGAAGTTTTCGCTTTGGTCAAAAAACTGTACGCTGGTGTCATACTAAATATTTGAAAAAACGGGGCTTCTGAATAGTCCAAAAAGTCTCCTGTCACTGTAACCGTTTATCGAGCAAATTGGCTGATATATATTAGGAGTGCTTTAGAGCAAGGTTGTAATAAAAAATTATCTGTTAAAAAAAATTACATCTAATTTACTAAATAAATTCATCAACGTCAACAAAAGCCTTAGCTATTGCCTAAAAATGACTATATGTTTTCCTCAAAAACAGTTTGCAGTTTTATTGATTCAAAAAGTCAAATAGGCTACTCAAAAAACAAAAATTACAGGTTTTAACCAAAGACTTTATTCAATACGAATATTTATGTTCAAATAAGTGTGTCAAATATTAGTAACAATAACTAAATGTTAGTAAATTAAGTTTTAAATTTTCCTTAATAAATCAAGGGCAACAACACAAAAAAAACAAGATAAATTGCTTTTTTATAGTTCTTCTTTAAGAAAATCTTATTCACAACTATCATTAACCTGAAAAATATTTTTAAAATTTCTACAATTTAAGAAAATTACATTTATTTAGAAATCAGAAGTAAATTTAATTTCCCACTTTAATCCCTATTGAAGCTGCTTTAAAATAGATTGTATATTATAAGCCTATTATTAACCGTGGGCGTAAATTAGTTCTTACAGCAAATTCAAATTAAAACGAGCATAAAGGAAAATAGAAACAGTATTTACATTATTATTATTATGATACTTAATTCTATTAGTTTTACAAATTAAAACAAACCTATATTACAATTTAAAAAAAAAAGTAAACATTTTCTACGTTTTTTTGGAGTTAATTTATATTACAAGTATAGATGTTTACAGAACGAGTTTACATTTTATTTTACAAACGCCTCGTGCTTCACAAGTTGCAGCTGGAAAACACTGGTGATAAAATGTACTGTGAAGTAAGTGTAAATCCCAAGTCGGTGAGCAGAGCATCGACCGCGTTTCCGCCATGTTTCTACCACGTGACTCCCCTCCTACCTTCAATTTGTCGACTCGTTATATACCGAGACGCTTTCACGGAGTTCAGTTAGTTTGTGTCGAAAATAGGTGGATTGTTCTAAGTCTCCATCCTTTGTCGATTCGTTCGTGTTGTCTAAACAGTTTAGTTAAACTTAAAAGAAATTAATTTGACTGTTCGGATATCAAGTTTAAGTTGTGTGATAAATAGTGCTGTGATTATTTCGACGATATTCGTTGAACTACATTTTGGATCTTTTTAAAGGTAATGCCATTGTGTGCTCTACTTCATTTATATGTATAATGATTTTTGTCCCATATAGATACTAAATTAGATTAAATGGACTCGAAAAATTAAACCATTAAAAAAATGTTACTATTTGAACACATATTTTTGTCTACTCAAGCAGTTGTTTTAAATCTAAGGTATCGGTTTTATGTGACGAGATTCATTTGTTCAATAATTGAACCAACAAAAATAATAGTAATACTGTAAATTATTCTACAAAGAAAGCTATTTACTCACCCCAAGATTTTCAATGGTAGAACAAACTGATATACTGTACATAGTCAATACTTTTAACCGGTAAAACATTGCCTACAAAATTAATGAGTTATTTAGTCCACGGTTAACGAAAGAAATTGTAGTTGTCTAAGTTTTAGGTAAAAAGCAAATAGTATAAATATTTAAAATGTTTTCAGTTAGTATTATTTTAAAAACTGAAATTTTAACAAAAACTAAGTCCTATATGAAATTAACTACATTAAAAATAACGGAAGTATTGATAACACACAGGAAGGAAGCAGGTTTAAAACTTTTTGTTTTACACACAGGTTTTGTGGATATTTCCTTTTATATTTTTCAAGGTTACATATCTATGGCTAAAATCCAATACTATGTATCTCAGAATTTTGCCACTTTCAGTTATTGGTATGAAAATTTTCAGAAAAATTAGCTCAATCTAACCTGAGGTAGATCATAATTTACATAAAAGTGGACATTAGGGAAATGCTGTTTTAAAGTTGGAATTTATAGCAAGGTTAGATTGCACCACTAGAATCGTTTTTTGATCTTCTGAAAACTTGCATATTTCGAGATACGTGTTGTTTGAGTTTAGTCATCAATATGTAATCTCTTTACGGAAACAAACTAACTCTGCTGCTAGACACCAATATACAAGAAAGAAGGGGGGATGTCCTAAATTCCTGACTTTCCCGCATGAATAAGGCCAAAGTAAAGTTCTTTAGTTCTACCGTTATGCAATTTGTGCAACTGGCGGCCTACTTATACAACTTTCTTTAAAATTAGTCGATCGAGAACATGAGAAAGTGAAGCTGTCAAGTGTAAACGTGTAGTTGATTACTTATTGTTTATATTATAAACCTGTTCTTTGGCAACTATCGTAGGCCATTGATTTTAACACATCTTTATAAAATTATATCAGCTCATTATACTATTAGAAGTTAATTTTGCTACTAAACAAATTAGATGTTCGAGAAGACAGGAATAATTTATTTAATACATATATTTGTTGTTGCCATCTTCACGTGAGCTACTAGTTTTCACTTAACATTTGTAAATATTTATAAACTTGACTTTTAAAGTTGCACTTACTTATATTTGTTGAGGACGGCCGTTTCGGGAGATGTGTCCCATTGAGTTACGGTCTGAGTTCTGGGTTGACAATGGGACACATCTCCCGAAACGGCCGTCCTCAACAAATATAAGTAAGTGCTACTATAGGCAAGTTTGTAAATATTTACAAGTGTTTAATTTATTTAAATTATAAAAAAAAACTATAATATTAGTTGTTATACAAACATTTTACTTGCCTCTAGATTAGAGAATTAGGTAGGTTGGTTAATAGTAATCTGTTATATATGTTTTACGATTAAAAATACAGTAATGTCATCTAATATTTTGAAAGAATAAATCTTTCTTCCAGACAACTTTCTTTGGTTGTACGTATTAAAAATCTAGTTTCTTCCGAATCAAAGCGTGCCAGTAGTAGAACACGGAAGTTGGTTTGTTTACGAAGTTAGATTGTTTACATAACAAAAACTAGTGAAAGCGTTCTTCTTTTATTTTCACCTTTCTCTTTCACAATCCTGTTGGATTTTAACAGAATTGGAAAGTTTGTACTAATACTTTCTATGATCAGTAACAGGTTACTTTGAAAATGCTAAAATATTTATTGTTGATTTTCCGGTAAAATTGCTTATTTTAACAAATTTGTAATTCTTGTTTTTGTACCTTATATACTCAGAATATAGGTCTAGCAGATATTCGCAGCACTTTTATATTATTGGTGGTATTTTAAAAATATTTACTCATTAAAGAACAAAAACAGTAAAACTTGATTATCTTGAAACAGCAGGGAATTTTAAAGTTGAATATTCATGTACTGTATATGCTATACTGTACACTGGTTGTAATTTTCCAGGCTTATCTAACCTGTCCTCAAGGTCTTCGTACAATTCATGCCGATTAGGCGTTACATACATTTGTTTTTTTTGCAACTAGCTTTATTCCAGTTTAACATAACATTGACTGTCATCTACAGACGAGACATATTTATTGTATTTTCTTTATGCATATTGCAGTTCATTATTATATTATGATTTAACAAAATAATTTTACTCTAGTCAAGTAAAAATATAAAAATTAAAAAATAACACATTTTTGCATGGATGTATTAATTTTAAATTTGAGTGATTTTTTATACATATGTAGTATTGTATTTATAGGAGTCTTATTGTCTGCATATGAATTCATTTAATTCCCCATTAATATTTATAACTTAAATTTCTTTTAAAAAAAATATGGTAATGAAATTTTGTTCACTAAATTTAATAGTTTAAAATTTGCATATGTTAAGTTAAAACTGCTTTAAACTTTAGTTACTTAATAAACAATAATTGTGAATGGTCGCCTCAATTTTATCGCGAGTCAATAACACCACGTGCACCGAGTTTGACCTATATCTGAATCTAGGCTACGTAGGTCACTTGACACGCGTTATCAACACTCAACGCCATATCCATAGTTTCTAAATATCATGGCTTTTTAGGGACACTTCCTCCAGTTGGTTATAAATATTGTTAACGTATAACGAAAAGGATTTTGATCAAAAGAGAGTTTTTCTAGTCTTAACTTTTCAATAGTGTATACCTGTCGAGTGGTGGGGGTACAATCGATTTCATACTGTAACAGAAAAAATAGACAGGCCAGCTAGTCTTTCCGGGCAAAGGTCAAGGAAGGGAGCATTGTGTGTGTTTAATTAGGTTATATTTACATGTAAATAAAATATTCATTAGTATGAATAGCCGTGTTTTGCTTATGTTTAAGTCTAATGCAGAGTCCATTTTCAAACTAAAAGTTACAAAACATTTATTTTGAAACAAAATATTTTTATTTAATCGAAACAATTCTTTACGGGTTTGCTACTATTTATTCACTACTAATTAGTGAAATAACACAATAGCTTGATATAAGAAAATATTTGTATCATTAAAAAAAGACAGTTATAAGATAATTTAATTTTCCAAAACATATTTAAAGTGTACATTTGTTATCTGGAAGCTAATCCGCGAGTGCCCGCTTATTTTCAAACTTACGTTTATACAGATAAAACAATTAAACCCCTTCAGAGAAAAACGTATGCCAGTAATTATTTTCATAGAATTAAACCTTTAATAGTGGATGGTTTTAGATTATTAGAATTTTTTCAAACAGTAGTAAAATTGTAATTTTTTCAGTGCTACACATTTTTGAACATAAATCTAAAGTTTTAGAAACATACGTAGAACTTAATAGGCGTGAAATATTCTTTTTAAGAACTTGATATTTTACAAGCAAACTTACATTAACACAGTTGTTTTGAAGTTAGTTATGAAAAAGACATGATATCTTGGGTATTATTACCTCATCTCAAATTATAACTTTACAAGGTATGTGTACATTTTAAGTGGCCAGCATTTTTTGTAAACCTAAATAACACCTACTACCTATTGCAAATATTCACTTGCTAAAAGAAGTATTGCACAATTAGAATGTTTATTATTTGGGTTAAAATGATTTTACAAGTTACTGTGTTATTTAAACTAGGTTTGGCAACAGGTTTACAACATAATTATTCACTGTTTAAAATTAATAACTTCAGTCTACTTTAATGTAGTAAAATAAACTCAATACAAATAAAAGTTAGTTCAAGTAACAATTTTTGGGCTCATTTAATTTTTGGTATTGTTGTGAAGGTTAAAATTCATTTCTGTCAGAAATTTTGTGTAGGAATATTTATTCATACAATGTTTTTGATTTATTAGGTAAGAAATAAAATATGTTGAACGAGTTGATTTAGACAGACGATTCTAAAAGATATTTTTTCTTTTACAGTGACAATAACTTCTGAGATGTCAGTGGCAAGTGTTCATCCTAGTAGCGGGTTGTCTAATCGAAGTCAAAGTTTTGGAAGTATAAGCTCATTGGATGATATACATGGAAGTTATTATAGCACAACCTCTGAGGCAGTTTTATCAATTGAAGAACTCCGCCTGCAGTTAAATTCATGTTTTACGTAAGTATTAATTTTGTTAAAGAATTAATTTTAGAAGTAGTGGATTTTATTGTGAATGGCAAATATCAATACTTTTGACAATCAGTTTTATTAAAAAAGTTAATGACCTCCCAAATATAATTTATGTATTTTACTAATGCAACGTGATTTTGGTTGTAGTAATCGAATATGGTCAGTAAATTGTTCAAAATTGTTTTAGTTATATCCTGGTTAATGGTTTTTATGCGGGTTATGCCATTTTCATAAAATATATGTAACTGGTGTTATTATTACATATTAACCAACATTGTTTATTTATGTTCACAGATGTGGAGTAAGCTGGATAGAAGACCATGTTTCCCTAGATTGTTCAGAATGTGGAGGTTATTCTTTGGAGAGACCTTGCCCACTTTGTGATGGCAAATGCTCCAGCACGTGGAAGCGGGACCTAACAATGGTTATTATCTAATGTTTTTATTTATAAATTAATAAATACCTGGTGACTCTCATCGTAAAAAAAGAACCTCAGTAGCTCAGATTAAAAATACAAACTGGCGTAATACATTTTTTATATTCATACACCCCTCAATTTTATTATATTTTGATACAAATTTAATTGCAGTAGTGTCGACAATCTGGATCAGTTGGGATTGGGACCGATCTGGACTACTGATTTATTCAGATTTTCAAACTATCTTTAAACTACTGCGTATTATTGATATTTCATTAAAGGATCTTGTAAGTTTGAGTTAAACCAGGAATTATTACAAAATAAACATCAGAGGGTTTAAAAACATAAAATAATCTAATGAAAGAACATATAGTGTACATACTAATAGATTGCACAGAGAGCAAAAAAACATACCGGTACAATCTTACTGAGCGAAAAAGTACTTTATTGTTTTTGAACAATAGTAAAAATTTTGAAAAATTGTCATTTTAGATCAATAGTTATATTAAAAGCATATTATATGACAAATTAGCTAAAAATGAAGTTTAATAATAAATTTTATTTTTCTGATTATGTCAATCCAAGAGATAAATTGAGATAATGTTAACTGAGGCTTACTAACAGTTTTAAACAAAAATATGACTGACTTGAAAGGAGTATACTAGGAGACACACACAGGATAACTAATCGTTTTAACACGACAATAATTTAAATAAAAAATCTGTATCTAATTTCTCATTTGTTAATGTAACTGAAAATTTTAAATGAAGTAGAAATAGCATCACCTATCAATCAACTTACATTTATGTTAATATTTCAAAATATATAATATAACGCAGTTTATATAAAATCAGTAGCAATTCTTCAAAACCAACCATTTTCTAGTAAGAAACTGAAATATTATTAATGCCTTTTCAGATATATTTAATGTTGTATATTTTCACATAGTAAGTTTTGCTATATAATATTTCCATCTTTGCAGTCTCATGCATGTGGAAAGGCTCGGTGGGAAGGAAAGTGTCAATTACGAACAAGCCAGAAGACAGATTCTACCATGCTTCTCCTCAAACCCTTGTCTCCAGAAGACGAAACTAGATTATGTAGTCGACTTGAAAAGTTAGCAGCGAGTTCATGATAAATCACAACCAATTAGTGTTTAATGAAGTCACATTGTGCTATACCAACTGCAGTGGGCCTTTGATAGTACGTTTCTTTTGTGATGAAACGTGAACACGTATTAAGAAGGCACAGGCAGTATAAGACTGTCCACACCGGTGGTGCGGTGATGTTTCCTTCTCCTTGCAGCTTTCACCTATCTTCTAACTTAATTTTAAATGTTTGCGTGAGAGAATGAAAGTATGACTCTAATAAATGTTTGTTCTTGGTTCTACAGTAGGATAATTTTTAAAAAATATACACAGTTCAGTATTTGAAAATAGCTTTTTAGTATCATTCATGTTTTACAAGTATATGACTAAATATTTTTAACTTGTTTTATAATCAGAAAAAAACATTTACAACCCAGAAACATGTCTCTTAAAATATTTTAACACAGTATTTTGGATATATTTCAGCAGCAAAATTTTGTTTTTAAATGAAAAGCAGTAAAACTGACAATTTATTATAAGTAGAATTTTAATTGTTATTGCAGGTTTAAAACATTTTTATAAATATAATATTCTTGGTTTCCAATGGATAAAAGTCAAATTATGTATGATAAACATTTTATGAAAGTAAAATTGTGCTTTTGTCAATAGTAAATTGGTATTGTTATTAGATCAGATAATATTGTATATAATATTTTATCACTCTTGAGATTCACAAAATAATTAAATTTTATGACTTCTTTTTATAGTTACCACCAAAAGAAAGTTGATTGACACCCCATTACCTGTGTATAAATTTAGAAGTTTTAATCATTTTCATGACAAGTTTGTTTGCTGTTCCTTTAGTCACTCGTAATAGTTTTTAACAACTACATTTGTATAACTTAAAATTCACAACAAATAATTGTATATAATATATAAGTAATTTGAAGTGTTTGTAAATTATATTAAGGTAAATTTGTTTTCTAATGTAAATGATTGTGTCCTAATAATTTATTTCTGGATGTTATTGTGTATTAAAGAATCTTAATTTTGATTTGTATTAGATAAATTAGTGTTTTGTACAGAATATTTAATTTGGAAAATTACATTATAAATATTTGTTAAGGTATGTATATTGTCCAAACAATTTGTTGTAAAATTAAAGTAAAATCTACATGAGTTTCAACTTGTTATTTATTTCCTTTTCAGTTTGTTCTAAGGATTACATACCAATGAATGTGCATTTATTTACAAACTAGATTGTAGTAATAAAGTTATTCATTTGTTATAACAATTGCTATATCTTTTTAAAAAGAGATGTCTTGAAAGTATAAGCAGCTTTCTATTTCTTACTATAAATTTTAAAAAACACCAATAATATGCTAATTAAATGATTTTTAATAAAATTTCATACACAAACAAAGAAAATCAAGTTTATATGTTTAAATGGAACAGATTCCTAACAAACACTAGGATAAGGAAGATTTGCAAACAAGTATTACATAAAACATGTTTCTACCCTTTTTAACTTCTGCAGAAGATTTTTTGTCTGCAATTATTTGCACTCCCATGCATAAACTCACACATGAAATAATCACACTCGCTAAACTCATCGCATCACAAAACTACTTCACATACCAACACAAATTCTACACACAGAAAGATGACCCCCTATGTGTTCCTCCATCTCAGTCATCCTAGCAGAAATATTCCTACATCATATCGGACTACAATACATTCTACAGAACAATAATCACACACATAAAATAATTTATTACCATAGATATGTAGATGACATTTTAATATTATACAAAGGCAACAAATGGCAAATCAAACAATTACAATAATACCATATACCAAAACCTCACATTTACCCACGAATTAGAAGAAAACAATAAATTAAGCTTTCTAGACCTTACCATCACCAAACACAACATAAGACATAATTTCAAAATATACAGAAAACCAACAACTACCGATATTGTCATACATAATATATCTAATCCCCCCCACACAACACAAATACACTGCATTTAATCATATGTTACACCGCCTAATCAACATACCAATGCTACAGAAAGACTACGACAAAGAACTTAATACTATAAAATACATCGCTCAACAAAACGGCTACCAACACACACTCATAGACAACATTAGGTGTTTTGTATTGAAAATATATTGTCATTGAAGCTAATTAGTGATTGTGTAAAGTCACAGAGTAGGCCTATAAGTATTTTGCCCAAATATAAGGTGGTTTTGGGTGGGGTGGGCCTTTTTTCCAGCCCCCACCAAATATTTTTCTGGACTGGCACAATATATTTTCTGAAAGTTCAAGAAGTTTGATTGGAAATGATTTCTTTAAAAACATGGAATTTAGCATGGAGTAAGAAAGTTATGCATATAAAACAAATTTTATAAACTATCAATAAAGAGGTTTTTTATAACAATAAAGAAATATTCTGGAACTGTGTTGCAAAAATTAAAAGGAGAATATTTTCTGTTTAAACAATACTTCTATTTTTTTAAAGCTTTTGTAACTATTTTTTTTTGTGTATGATTGTTGGTAATAAATCTTGAACTCACCAAACATCCCCATTACATTAAACAGTCTATGAAAGTATTCCAGTCTAGCGTTAAGGTTGGCAAACTACAGGGACATTTGAAGTATGTATTTTGGGTAGTCCTTAAAAACAAACAATATTTTGTACAACACTTGCAATTTCTTATGTACGACTATGCCTCCTAACATTTTTGTACAGTAGTGTCGAAAATCCGAGTCCCGATTTTTTGAGGTTCCATTATATTCAAGCCTATTTCTATTTTAGACTATTTTATCAATTTTGAAAAGAAATTTGAAAAAAATTACTGTTAGACAATGTACCATGAAACAAGAGGAAAACTAAAAACAAAAGTAAGTGCACAATTAAAGAAGATCATTACAGAGGGATAAAAACTTGTAGATGGCAGATTAGTTTTCAAGAAACAACAAACAAGGAAGCATTATCATTTCAAATGATGAGTCAATGCTCAAAGATTAGCTCACAAGAGGCATGTTGTGAAATGGCTTTTTCCAATTTTTAAGCAAGAAATGAGTTGAAACATTTTCTAAGAAATCTTAAATTTCTATAACTCCCCCCCCCAAAAAAATTCATATGATTTTTTTTCAAATGAACAATATAAATAGCAAATGTTAAATGAAAAGGGCAATAAGGATTAAATTATTTTTATAAAATGGATTTATAAGGAGAGAAGAGATAAAATCCTCAAAAAATTAGAACATGCCAGATTGTTTTTAACCAAACTATTTTTTTTCAGAATATTATTATTAAGACAGGCTAATGATCAAACTAATATAAATGCTTACTTTATTAAAAAACAAAATTAGTACAATATCATGATAACAAATTTGTCTACGTAATATATAAATTTATCCAGTATATACTAGATCCTGCAGGAACATATTCAAAATATAGAAAAACACATGGTCCCATAGATTGATTTTTACGATATCTTGAATAAAACAAGCATTTAATTTTTAAAGAACTAAAGATACTTGCTTATTATACAGAGGTCACTGTTTTTAGAGGTTATTTTGCAGAGGACGTAGGAACTACGTTGCAATAAAATACATCGCTCAACATAATGTCTACCATATACACTTATAGACAACATAGTCATGAAAATTAAATATAAACATCACCAAACTGCCACACTGACAAACCACAAATACATATCTCTCACATATCACAACAAAAACACACACAAAATTGCTCCCACATCAAGAAACTTAATTACCAAATATCATACAAAACAACAAACACTTAAGACAACACTTACAACCCTTTCAAAAACAAACAGACAAATACAATCTATCTGGTATATACAAAATAACATGTAACAAGTGTCCCAGCTATTATATCGGTCAAACCGGTAGATCCTTCAATCTATCAATTGATCATCTTTGTATTAAGATGGAAACATACTGAAATTTCCAAAATAATCATGGAATGTGTGGTACTGGTACTGGCCTTGCCTCCATGAAGCCATTGTAAGTGCAATAGAAACATTTTTTGGATGCTGAATCAGTCTCAGTGAAAATTTGTTTATTTGGCTGTCGTCTGTTACCAGTCGGGCCCACCTGCCACTATAAGTTTTGATCAGTCAGTCATTGACTTGCTATAGTGATGACACTCTTTTGCAATAGTGCTTCATTTTGTTTGTGAGTGCCCTTTGTCGATCACTATAGCTTCTAAAAGACAGATAAAAGGAGAAAAGCTACATTTAAACTTCGCGCCAGTGCTTGAAAATGAAGATGAAAATTCTATTTCAAATGGTTTTTCAGCAACATTTAATTGGAAGCCCAATTTCGTGTCAGATTATTTGTGAAAAAGCCAAGATATTAGCCTCGAAGCTTGGTTATTCATCCTTTAAAGTAAGTAAATGCTGGTTAAGACGTCATAAGTCCAGTCACTATCTGTGAAATAAATTTTTAAAGTGGTGAGAAGTTATCAGCAGAAGATTTGATTGAAAATTTTAAATTTGTATCACACTCCTTTGATTCTGAGTTTATATACTTTGAAAACTACTTTAGCAACTAAAAAGGAGTATAGTGCTCCAGAACATAAAGTTAGTAAAACATGTTTTATAGTGCTTTACTGAGCGAACTCTACAGGAAGCAATAAATTAGCTCTTTTGATAGGAGTCAAATAGGTTAAGAGGATTATAAAATGTGAAGCAGCTTCCTCCCCTTTTTACAGAAACCAACTCAATGGTTGAATGACCGCAGATTGTTTACAGAGTAGTATGATAAAATTTTCACTCCTGAATAAAAAGAGCACTAAAAATCTTTTGAAAAAAAGGTAAAAAATGTTCTTTCAATTGTCAATAATGCACTAACTTTTAGAAGAGGAAATGGACTGTTTAAAAAAATCTTTTAAACATACAGTACAGATAGATGACAGCTTTGATCCGAAAGCTGCTTAAAACCAATATATCAGTATGTTATCGAAACCATTAAACTATTACATAAGGCAACTTATGATAGAGTATGAAGAGGAAAGTGATAGCTAACCATACAATAATTAATTTGAAGGATTTACTTTAATTTGTAATGTCACCTGTTTCAGAAAATATATCACTTTTTCAATTCAAACTACAATTGATCTTTTGTTAATTCTCTGGAGAGATTGGTCTTTTGAGCCCATAAGCATCTGTGTTAACTTCTATATCTGAGGTACCATCAACATCCTAAAAAAACTAACACTCAGGAAATATACATCAACTTGACTAAATTAATTCCATCCAAAATTATTTCATATAGAACAAGTCACAGAAAGACAGTCCACTAATTAATGGGTTCCTATATTGCTACCATTTTACCAGAATTAATTTAACACATCATGCTAAACCTAAAAACAACAAATGAACATTATCTAGTATGAACTAGTATAGATTCACAGAAGATGTAATTACACTATGCAAAGGAAACAAATGCCAAATTCTTTAACAACTCAATCCACCCTAACCTAACTTTTACACTGAAACTAAATTAAACCACACAAATTTGATATATCACATGTAAAAATTACACATAATAAATTCAACATATGCCATAGATCAACCAACAGCAATACAAAAAAGCATTGTTCTAATCCAAAGATCCTTACTAGCACAAACTTACTGCCTATAATATCATGGTATATTGCTTTTTATATAAATCTTTTGAATCACAAGAATGATTAGAATAGTTAAAAAATATTAAAACCCAACACAAGGTAATTGATACATTTCAATAGCTGGATTTAATTTTGTCTTACATTGTTTTATTCACATACTCACACATATATATACACACACAGTAATACTTCGACTTACGCTGCCCTGTATTACACGATTCCCAAGTTACACGATTTTAAATCATGCTGTCTGAGAGTTACGCAGAAACTGGCCTGTTCTGGACGAAAATACCTAAAAGAACTTTTGTAGCACATAAAGAGAAAATATTTCCGGGTTTTAAGGTCACCAAAGACTGATTGACAGTGATGGTTGGCGCAAATACAGCTGGTGACTGTAAGTTAAAACCTCTCATAGCTTATCTCTCAGAAAATCCAAAGGCATTGACAAATATTTCTAAAGCTATCTTGCCTGTGATTTTGGATGTTGTCAGTTATTGTGGAAGTCGAAAGTTATTGTCGGTCTAAACAAATTCCTTTTAATTAAAGTAATTCCTATTAACTGACAATGCACCTGGTCATCCTCCTACTACTTTAACTACTTTCGACACACACGTAAAAGTGTTATTTTTGCCACAACTAGTTTGCTTCTACCAATGGATCAGGGAGTCATCAAAATATTTAGAGCTTATTACACAAGAAGATCATTTGCGCATCTGTATAAAGCTATGAGACAGAACAACGAGCTCTCTGTTGAAGATTTTTGGAAACCAATTCAATTTTTTAGATGCTTTAAGAATCATTTGACAATCTTGGAATGAAATTTCACAAAAAACTTTGTTTTTCGTTTGGAAAAAGTGTGTTTATTTTTTTCGCTACTGAAACTCAAGCGGAATCAGTGCCAGAGTCTGATGAAATTGCTGATGTGATTGAAGAAGTTGTTGGTTTTGCCAGACAACTCAATTTAGATGTGGATAATGATGATCAAGAACTGCTGGATTTACACAACCAGGAGCTGATAATAAATTGATGAGCTCATAGAAATGCGTGCACAAGAGCAAAACCTTAAAAACGCAGATTCTTTAGATCCAATTGACGTAGAAAATGAAATGACGGTTAGAAACTTGACAAATTGCCTTAGTTTATTTGATTAAGGCTTACAAATTTTGGAAAACAGACTTCAACAATGAGTGTATTTCTGTCACAAAACAAACCAAATTAGCGAGTTACAAGGAAATTCTGGGTGAGAAGAAAAAAAATCTTCAATTTGTCAAACGAATTAATTAGAATTTATGAAGCATTATATGTCAAAATAACTTATTTTTACATACTTCTTTGCAATATGTATGTATATAATATAATTTTTTGTTGTAATATGTATTTAACATTTTAATACGTACACATTTTTGTTCTAAATTATTATATTATTTAGTCTTTGGTCCCAATTAAACATGATTCCTATCTGATAGTATGTACAATTATACCCTGACTTACACGCCTATCGCTCGGTCCCACCTTATCACGCAAGTACGGGGTATTACTGTACATTCAATCACCTAATTATCATACCTTTTTATTTTAATATTTTTTAAAATTATTGGTTTGTTTCTTTTGAATTATTTTATTTCTTTGTTTTATTAATATGCCACTTTAATTGTTTGAGCTGCTTACATTACTTATACTGTTACATTATTTTTATCACCTGAAAATAAATTTCAGTTCAAAACTCTTCACATGGCTTTAAATTATTTAATTTTTTTTCGATTAAATTTTATTTATAAAATATTCTGATAATGATTGTTAGTTTGTTTACAGTTATGCAAGTTAAGTTAGTTTACTTCTGATGTAATTAAATCTTCTTTGGAACCAACACTCTGCCCTGCCCTAACCCATTCAAACCCAAGTTAATATTATTTCATAAAGGTACAATTTCCTCAAAAATATTCTAATACATCACATTAATAATAATTTGAACTAATTTTTAATTAAATTTTTTCATTGAAATATTTTATGGATCTAAATAGCAACAGTGGACAATAAAGAGATGGGATAAAAACAAGATTAACTTCTCGTATTACAATTAACAATATCAAATATGTTATATATAAAATGATACATAACACATGCATTTTGAATACAAACTACATTTGTTATAAATTCGAAGTCGAAGTTTTGTCCATATTACAACAGACCTGATGAAGATGAATTTTTCATGAGAACAGTGAAGCTCAGATGATTCTGTCACAGTGATAATTTACAATGGGCGGTATATTACAAAATATATGCAACTTTATCATTCAACCTACAATGAGTAAGCAACACAAGAGTAGCTTGTAACAAAAAAAGTGTTACCTATACACAATGAGTAATCTGAAGATTATGCTCACTATTCTGTTATACATTTAAATTGGATTAACCATAAATTAGATAAATTACCTTATTGTCATAAATAAGTTCAAACAGTTTTTTAGGCTTTTCATTAAATCTGAAAGGTTTTACGATTTCCCTTATATCTTGGAATGTCTTTTTCAAACCAAGTGGAATTTCTTTTTTATTTAAAATTTTCTTGAGCAAGGGAAATTTTTTATTGTTATAGTGTCATTGGTAATCAGAGATAGGTCTAATAAAATACTATTGCAAGACTCACCTGGAGGAAGAAACAAGAAGTCTGTTATTATTAGCCAAGGGTAACTAGTGACACAACACAGTAAGTAATAATGGACGGTTACCAATCCCAATAACAATCTGTTGCTCTGCAGTGTCATGGGACATTGTGTTAAATAGAGCCTATTAACTAGTGGCACAACGTTTTCTGAGACATAAAACAAGATCAGTAGTTTAAAACTTATGAATTTTGTAGTCCATTACATTTATATTTTTAAAGTTTGGATAGTCATAAACTAATGTTAAAGTGATTAATTTAAAACTTAAATGATATAATGAGAAAACAATAACCATAAACCTGCATTTTAACCCAACGTAGCCATATGTTTTTTAAATACAGTAGTCTTGATAATTCGAGGTAGACCCTCTCGGATTAACGAAAACTCAAATTACATGGAAATACGTTACAGTACATTAAATAAAAACTCCTAATGAACCCTAATACAGTAAAACTCTTCATATCCTGATCAATGTGGTGCAGCCTGATCCCGATTTATTAATAGAGTAAAGACCAGTCCAGCTAATCTTGAGAGTGATCATGGTTTGGTTGATTTGTTTACTTCAAGAGAGTTTATTTTCTGATATTTTACACAAGAAGACTAGATATTTGTGGTTTCTAAGGGATATTTGTTCACTGACAAAACTTGAAACTTACAGTGTAAATAAAGAAAGATATTTATGGCCCATTGACCTTCTGTCAGACATAACTGATAAGGACATTCAAACACAACTGATGAAGTTAGGTAATACACCAATGTGTAGAATACTAGTAAACCAAATGATACAACAGAATGGGAAGGTAGAAAATACCATATTGATATAAACATTCCTTGGAAGCTGGCTCATTTCCTTTGCATGGCCTATTGATATAAATAATATATTTGCTCTGTGGAAGATTGAATTTTTTTACCAAAAGTTAGGGACTTGGGGGTTAATTTACTTTTTAAGATGTCTTATTTAATTTCATAAAAAAATATGATTAAAAAACTTGCATCTTGAAGATATAAAACACAAAAGCTTATAGTTTTCACATATTGTGCAAAAATTTAATCATATAAAATTTTAGTGTTTGTGGAAATTGAAAAATATTTTTTTTTTTGCTTCTTAGATCATTTCATGCTCTAAACAAAAGTTTCGAAACTATCTAATAATTAAAAGTCATGTATCTTAATATATAATTTCGTAAGTCGAATTTTGAGACAAAGATTGTGGAAGCTTGGAAGGTTGAATAGAGCTGGGTCATGGCTCAAATTAAAGATATTGGCACAAGGCAGAAGGGAAAAATATAGGATTTTTCTCAATATACAATATTTATAGGATTTTGAGGAACTAAAAGTTACCAAAATTCTCTATAACATATACATTGAAATGAAAAACAGCTGAGTATACTAGATATGTTTGACAAGTGTATTAAATTAGAAATAATCACTGGTTCTGGAAAAGGAAACATCATATTTTTACCAAGAATTAAATTAATATAAACATTTTCTAACTCGCCATTTCAAATGAAAAGGAACAAATTTCCTTTAAGACTTGCATTTTCAATAACTATACATAAGGTTCATGGTCAAACATTCTTAAGAGCAGGGTTTTAATTGACCAAACCTGCTCCAAAGCAAACCAAACCTGTATTTCTACACATGGTCAACTATATGTTGCACTAAGTCAAGTAAAATCTCAATATGGCATAAAGATACACATTTAAAATATGATTGGTCAAAAAAATCAAACTTAAAAAGCATTCACAAAAAATATAGTTTATAAGGAAATTTTATTATGAAAAACCTGAATTATATTAAATTTAATTTGTATTAAAACATCGGTAAAAACGTAATGACGGTTTTTTTATTATTATTATTTTTTAATTACTTGTTTTAATGTGTAGAACACGAATATCAACTTTTTTTCCGTGGAAAATACGGAAAGCTATTTTTTCACATTTTAAATGTTAGGCTGTAATGGTATGTAGGCCTATAGCGTGAACTAGGCGCTACAGCGCACAGCACTACGTCTAGATTTGATTGTAATTTTATACAACATTACTATATACCTATATGAAAATATACCTACAAAGTATCTAGTCAGGATAGATTTGGTTATAATTTTATTCAAAATTACATCTACCTATATTAAAATATACCTTCAAAGTATCCATACAATTTTCATTTAGAGTTAGGCTGCAACAATAAACGTTAAAATTATAGTATTAATGACATTGGTTTTTTAAATTTTCTTTTAAAAATTACTCGTTTTAATGTGTAGAACACAAATATTAAAATTTTTTCACATTTTTAATGTTAGTCTGTAATGATATGTATAGCGTGAACCGGCCGCACAGTAGCAACAGTGCACTGCACTATGCCAAAGTCAATTTATTTTAACACTAATTTTAAAATCTAAATATTTAACTTTTGGTTATAATTTTATACAACATTAATATATACCTATGAAGAATTCAGTCAGGTTACATTTGGTTATAATTTTATTCAACATTACTATATAGCTATATTAAAATATACCTTTGAAGTATCTAGTCCATAAAGATTTGGTTGTAATTTTCTGCATAGCCAATAAGTCTAAATATTTACAAAAATTACAATCAAATCTATTCTGATTGGATACTTTGTAGATATATTTTTATATAGGTAGAGAGTAATGTTGAATAAAATTACAACCAAATCTATCCTGACTGGATACTTCGTAGGTATATTTTAATATAAGTATATATTAAAGATGTATACAATTACAACCAAATCTAGACGTAGTGCAATGCGCCGTAGCTACTGCACGCCCATTTCATGCTATAGGCCTACATGTCATTATAGACTAACATTTAAAATGTGAAAAAAGTAACTTTCCGTATTTTCTGCAGAAAAAAGTTGATATTGGTGTTCTACATATTGAAACGAGTTATTAAAATAATTTTTTTTTTAAACCAATGTGATTAAGACTATATTTTTACACAATAAACAACAACCTACTACCCCTATTTATCAATTAAGAACATACAGTTTTATCTTGTTATTATAAAGTCTGAAACACAACTGCAAAATTGTTCATTACTTTTATATTTATAGTCATTTTATGACCAGAACATTTTACAATAATATATAATTCATGAGTACTCACCTTTCAAACAATCCCTTAGTAGTGTAATATAACCTCAAAATGAAAAGTTGTTGATATTAGACTATGTGTTAAAAAAATAAGAATATAGGCTGTAAGGAAGCAGTATTACCAACACAACTGTAATAGATTGTCAACAAAATATTCCCTACATTATCATTCAACATTAACAAAAAATATAGTTGTATATGTTTGCATTTGAGAACAGTGATTCTATATGTTAAGGCTAAACTGAATTTTAAATTTTACCATTTCATATGTTTAATTTTAAAATTAATAGAAATATTAATTTTTATAAAAAACGTTCATAGTTCTCAAAGGGTTGCAAAGATAAATAATTTTGAATTATTCAATAAATAATCTCAAACCCAATTAAATTACAATTCTTACACACTGACATAATTACCCTTAATGTCTCACAGAACCACGAAATATAGTTTACACACTCCACCCTAACAAGAAGTCAACCGAGAATGCGTTAATAAAAAGACGCATCTCTTGGAAACTACATTGGTTATTTAGGCTAAATAAGGCAACATATCTATTTTAAAACTTGTATTATAACTTTAAGTTCAAAATGGAACCAAATAAAATGGCGTATTCAATTATATGAAATTATAAAAATAGTTTTGCCATTTAACAGTTAACTGTGCATTATTATGCTTTTAAGCATGAAATAAATATACTATCATTGCTTCTGCAAAAGCGCACATTATTTTACTGTTTGTTTCCATATGAACTATCACTTGACTGTTTACATCAAAATAAAACTGTGAGTGACAAATCGACTTCTTTAATCAAATATTTTAGAATTAATCAATTGGAATGTAATTTAAATACAGAAATAACAGTCTTAAAAAATATATTTATTAAACACTTTTAAATGTTTTAAAATTGCCTATAGTAGCACTTACTTTGCTTGTTGAGGACGGCCGTTTCGGGAGAAGTGTCCATTTGTCAACTCAGACCGTAACTCTGAGTTACGGTCTGAGTTGACAAAGGGACACATCTCCCGAAACTGCAATCCTCAACAAGCAAAGTAAGTGCTACTATAGGCAAGTTTAAAACATTTAAAAGTGTTTAGTGATTACTAGTAGCTCACATGAAGATGGAATCAACAAATGTAAATATATTTAGTTATACAACTATAGATTAAATATAAATTTCAGTATATTTCATAAACAGTAATAGGCATGCAAAAGTGAAATGAATTTAAGTGATACAAAGTCAATTACAAGCATATATTTTACTAAATATCACTTTAATAACATTTACATATTATTTTGTTTCTTAACCTTCTCAACATACTCAAATGTAGGTACTGAGTTTTTGTTACCCGATACTGAGTTTTTGTTTTTTTTGAAAACAAAATAGGTTTATTTATATAAATGCATAACTTTGTTTAGGTATTTACAGCACTTTCCTGAAGAAGGTAAGTAGTGCCAAATAATTACAAAAACATTGTTAAATAATGTACAGAATGAAAAAAAAATCAATTTATACCTACAAGTACAATATTTTGTTAACATTAACAAAAAAACAAAAATAATAATAGTAAATAAAAATACAATATTTATATTTAAAAGTACGCTTAGTCTCTAGAATTTGCTTATTTCTTTTTTAATATGAAAATGTAAATATCTTTAAAAAACTGTGTATATTTATTTACTCAATTTTATTCTATAAAAATAAATAAATAAGTTTTAAAGCCGTACAAAAAATAATAGTAGCCTATTTTTGAAATAAGCATTTACCTATTTCATACTGTTTTTGGTAAAGAAACTCGACATTTAATATCTCATTTTTAAATTGTAATGTTATTTATAATACCTTATTTTTAAGATATATTAAAAAAAATGAAACTAAGTACCTGCGAGAGGCATAAGGCTGACGTTATTTCCATTCTTTCTTATGATTTATGACAGGTACTAAAAAATAAACATTATTCTACAAAAGTTAATGCCTAACTGAAACTAAAGATTTCACCTAGGGTTTATTAACAGTACTGGCTGTGTAAATTGCAATTGTACTTATATATTGGTAAACCTATATATTGTAAACCTATAGAAAAGGCCCTTTCTACTAAAAAAGAAAAAAATAAATCGTCAGAAATTGGACATTTTTACATGTCATAAGAGGTAAATGAATTTGTATGTTTTTTCGGAAGAGATTTGATTCCATTGTAGAGTCAAAGGTATCTAGCATGATCTGCTGTAACTTAATCTGGAGTCAAATGCTTTGAACAAGTTGAATAAATATGCAATATCGCCAAAATATATTGTTTGTTATTTCAATATAGAATTCAAACTCAATATGGCAAAAACAAATATAATTAATTTTTAATTTACAATAATGAACTAGAAGAAAAACTGGTTTCATGATGATGATGTTTTTATATAGATTTAATAATTATTAAAATTCCCGAACAGTATTTTATTATTAGCTGTTCGTGCTGAAATTTAAAAATAAAGATTTAAGATTTTTGACATCTTATATTATTTGTCTACAAGTTTAATAATACTAATTACACGTCAAATCACAATTTGCAGACAGAAAATTTGCTTTGTAGATAAATCGAAGAAAGAGTTCAGTCAAATATTTGTCTGTTGTAATACAGGTTACAAGCATTTAAACGATGACAAATAGATTCCATAAATATCTCATCAACTAAAACAAATAAATCAATCAGTATATCACCAGGAGTAGATGCTAATAGATAAGCATTACGTAATTGGAGCTAATTTGACTTGATACTGAAAAAACAGAACTGTCAGCCCATCTTATGATTCAACGCTTTTAGAAAGCTTTTGTCATAAGTTAAAAATTGCAATGAATTTTAAAATTTACATTGTATTCCAAGAAGAAATTGAGAGACTGTTATAGAAACATTTTAAATGACAGATTTTTAATTTTTGTTTTCGTAAAACCACCTACTGAATTATTTTATTAGTCTTATTGTAAATTTTTAAATCCACTGTAACTGGTTTTAATTTCATTTTATAGGTTATTATTACAGTAAAGCAATAAAAGTCATAATTGGGTTTCTTTCTAGATGTTGAACTAAATTGAAAAATTATTGAGCAAAATTTGGAGAAGTTCTTGTATTAAATAGCACGAATTAGTGGAAATTGTCAATAAATCATAATAAATTAACAGGCAGATTGCAAAAACAGATTTTAATTGGAGATATAAGGCATTTATCGAAATCTTTTAATAGTATTAACATTTTATTTAGGAAAGACAACATTGGGAACCGGTAATTCATGGTTCAGCCTTTTTATACAAAACTTAATATTACCATCAATAAAGATCATTCTTAGATAAAAAATGTATTATGTCTTAGATAAGACAGTTTATGAGAATGAAATTAAGAATGGCATATAATCTCCTCAGTTTGTTTACAGAAGGACTCAATTTGATTCTTTAGCGCAAGAAACTTTACAGCAATGATAATGAGCCTCCAAATGTGGTTTAGTTTAAAGCTCTTTTACAAGCAGCATTTTCTTTGACTGTTATGTGGATGATAAATATTTTAACAAAATTTTAAATTATGTAAAAAAATACTTAAATGTGTGTAGAATATTTTAAAATCATAATTCAATAATATAGACAAAAAATACTGATAATTTCAGTATTTTTCTTCTTGTTAAAAATAGACCTTATTTAAAAAATACTAATGACATATATACACATACTATATACATATAAATACATGGATATGAGACATATATACAAAATTTAATACTTGAACACATAAAAAAAAAGAAATTCACTATTTTTAAATAATTATAGTAACATAATATCGTAGTACAATATCTTTTAGTTCTAAGTGTTGTAAAATCATCTGTGTAACATATTACTACTTAAATAGATTTTGTAATATTTTAGTATTAAAAAGAGTGAGCATGAGGAATGTAAAGCGTTTAGCCAAATGAAAAACGGAAATAAATTAAGAAGAGTAAAATTTGGGAAAAATTTGGTTTAAAGTGAAGGACCTGCTTTATTCAGAAAACAAATTAAATTAAATGAATGTATGAAAATACTGATTGATAAAATTTACAGTAATTTGAAATACCAAACTAGAAATGTGCAAATATTGTTGAACTGATTTAATTGGTACAACTAAAGCTCAAAATATGTTCAGTAGGTCAAAACGGGTTTTTGCAAAATTAAAATATAGCCAACAACACTTAAAATATTTCCATGATTACATTACTTTTAGAGGAGATGCAAAGTATCACACATACTGTTGAGCCTATTAAGGTAAGTTTAGCAAATCTAGTTCCTTATAATATCGTTCTGTTCTTGTATACACTTCATTTGTGATATCGAGCATTGAAGGAAGAGCGGCCAAAGCTTCATCAACTTTATCGCCACACACCTAAGAAAAATTAAAAGTATTTGTAAACATGTTCACTCCATAAAATATAGGGATGGATAGGGATAGATGGCCAGTACCTAAAATTTTCGATTCCGATTTTCTTTCGATTCTCAATTCTTTCAAGTTATATAGTCCTACATAATATTCTCTACTAATGAATTTAGTTAACATCTTGGTCATACGGTAAAGAATTTTACAAGTTTCGATTTAATGTAATAGTCTACACAACTGTTCTACCTTGATTTACAAATAGGAATTCCTGAAAGGGTGACACACATACTGGATAAAAGTAATGATTTATTTAAAATAACAAAAAAAGGCCTTAGGTTCACAATTACAATATAACTTCAGTAATAGCCATTTTAGTTTGTATACTGAAGAAATTGGAACTACCTTTTCTTTGTGTGCTTTGTTTCAACATGTATGAAAAGTAGTGGCCAACGATGGGGGGGGGGGGCGGAGTAGAGGGAGGTAGAGAGAAAGAGAGAGGGCGTGAGTGTTGAGCCCTCCCAAGTGAGAGTTAAACAGCAGAGCAAGCGGTGACAAATGGACCGGAAATGCTTCAGACCATCTTTGTTTTTGCGTTATAAATAATAATAATAATAATATTTACTTAATCTCAAATAGAGATTTACTTTTTTATTTAATTCATTCAATGCAACTAATACTTGAATAAGACATACTTGTTCATTAATTATATTTCCTATAAATTACACCACGTACGTATTTTAATAGTTAAAAAAAACAAGAATTGGAATGGACACCTTAATTTATGGAGAATCAAGTATCGATGATTCTTTGATACCAAAAGAATCGAGAACTTCTGAAATCAAAAATCGCAATCGGCCTATCCCTAATAAAATATTAATTAATCAACTAAAATTCATTGCTTGTTAATAAATATACTAATAATTTTGAAAAATTACTCACTATGCCATAAGTTTAAAACAGAACAAAAATGGAAGCCACCATGTAAATAAAACACAAGTTTTTTAGATCAATTTTTGTATGTGCCTTTTAGGACGATAATTCAAATTAAAAATGAGTAGTAAATAACACGGTAAAAAATAAAAAGCTTAAGATTATCTTAAAAATTACCCTAGTCATGTCATTACTGCTCTTTATTCCATTACCCACCACTGATAACACACTAAACTTAAACCACCTGAGTACCATAGTGAAGGATTGAGGACGTAGACATCATGCTCATCTCCAAATCCCACCACAATCTACCATTGTTTTGCCATCCACAGAACTGACAGGCAAACGGTACTAGAAGCACCTACATCTGAAGGGACTATGGCCCATTTTTTGTGTTCTATTTGAAAATTACAATCTAGAATACAATTATTTAAAAATCTAATTTTTTTAATTAAAAGAATAATGGTACATAAGGGTTTAATCTTAGGTAACGTTTTATATTACTTATTATTTTTGTGGTATTGGGGTTTTTGTCAATATTACAATAAAACACCAACAACAAAGATAAACTCCAAGCACCAGGCATATACAAATTAAACTGTACAAATTACAACAAATTCTAGATAGGGCAAAAAGGTCGCCATTTCCAACAAAGATTCAGAGTGCAAACAATCAATCAAACATAACACTGACTCTGCATTCGCCAATCACCTGAATGAAACATGCATACATATACAGACATTAATCATAATCTAGAAATCTTGCACATTAACAAAAAAGGATCACATCTCAGAACAGTACGAAATTTAACAGACCCAATACAAATCATACATTCTTTGACACAATCGAAAACCTGCCTTTAAAACTGTCACCGCTTAACCCAACAACAACTCAAAGAGGAACATTTAGACATTGATGAAGATCGCCACGAGCGATTGAAAATGTTATGTCTCAGTAAGATTTTACGAATTTACAAAAAAAATTCAAGTTCAGATAGTTGTAAACTAATGTAAAGTTTTAAGTTTTACCGAATTTAATAGACTACAAAATTCAAGAATGTAATATATATTGTACCACTGTGCTCTCGTATTGTATATAACTTTGTAATGATTAAAAATTCAATATTACTCCAAAATAAAATGCAAAGTAGTTTCCATGAAGTAGGCGAAACTAATAGATAGCTGAGCTAAAGCTAATAGATTAAGGGCTTGACTGGATAAGGAAATAAGGGGCAAACAGAATATAGAAAGTTCTGACTGATAAATCTCTCCAAAACTTGTTACCAAGATTTAATATGGCAATTGTAGAAATATCAGAAAACTGAGACTCAACACATTCATGTACAACCTAAACTAATAGATAGCTGAGCTAAAGCTAATAGATTAAGGGTAGGGACGGTCGATATTTTCTATCACAGTGACTTGTCACTGATATTTGTTTGTCGCTGGTGGTACCAGTGACAAAATATGGAAAATGCCAGTTTGTCACAATGAATTGATCGGAAATTGCCTCTATTGTGATTGAACAAAATGTCACAGTCATTGGATGAAACGGCTGGCATTGGTTGATTTGTCGCTGTCACTGGTTCTACTCATTTATGTCGTATGTGGGTGGTCGATTTGTGTCAGGTTTCAAGTTAGTGACAGTGTTGTGTACAGTAGACTCTAATTGGCATTCGGCAGTTTGTTCTTAATTTCGTAGAATTTTATTTTCAAATAAAATGAGCCTTCCAAAAAATAAGCGAGGTGTGGAATCATTTTACCAGTGTAGTATGCCTGCCTGTTATTGGCACATACAGAGCAGTCTCAGTATCCGATCCGTTGAAGTTACTGGATCGACCATCCCTAATTAGGGGCTTGACTGGATAGGGAGATAAGGGGCAAACAGTATAGAGAGTGTTCTGACTGATAAATGTTATCCAAAACTCATTGGCAAGATTTAATATGGCGATGGTATTAATATCAGAAACTTGGAATATTATTATAATTTAGTTAATTAAATGCTAATCCAGAAGTAAACTTTTTTGTAAACTATACATAAACTGAAAGTTATATTATTTCTAAAAAGCTCTTATTTCTGTTCTCCCTCCACTACTCTTGGCTAAAGAGGAAAAGGCAACGACATATACATACTCAAGTAATTCAGTTTATACAGTATGACATTGGTGAATTGCAAAACAACTAATGACCCATTTTTATATTAAAATTTGTATCTCAATACTTAAAATGATAAGCTCACCCTTTGAAGTAATACTTCTCGTGTAGGAAGGCAATACATGGCTATAATTGCTCCTTTCCTTACAAGCCATGGATGAAACTTTGCAAGAGTATCATTGTAAACTTCTTGGCCTATTGTGTTAGTTTTATCATTGGGCTGTAATTCACCAACTCGTTTCAGGAATTGCTGGATGAAATCTAAAAACAATCAACTTTTCAAATTGCTTTCATGTTAAAATTTTCTGGTATAAAATAACAATTTTTTCTTTTTATATAAAAAAATTTACCTGTATTTATGTTATTAGTTTCTCATTTCTCCTATCTTTATGTTATTAGTTTCTCATTTCCCCTGTCTTTATGTTATTAGTTTCTCATTTCCCCTGTCTTTATGATATTAGTTTCTCATTTCACCTGTCTTTATGTTATTACTTTCTCATTTCCCCATTAGGTCCATATAGGACCATGGATCCATTGGATAAGCAATGCATGCATATTTTTTTAACACACGTCTATCAGCAAAATTTGATAAAAGGTTACATTTGGAATAAAAGTTGTAAAAACACTATCAAGTGAAAAACAAAAGTACTGAATTATATTTACAACCCGAAAATGAGCACACTGATCTTATCATTGACTAACCCTTCACAGCTGATACAAGGATGTTCAAGAGCATCCAAAACAAGAAACCAAACAATTAGTTTATAGTCACCTGGAATTGAGGCTAGATGCCTGTTACTGTCAATAAATGAAATATGTTTCAAACCAGTACCAATGTGTACCGTGGTCCACAACCAGGTCTAAATTACTCTCTAGCATTAACCCTAACCCTAAGAAACAAAATCTCCTACACAGTGGAAAAGTGGTGTCAAATTAAAATTAATACTTAACTAAGTGAATACGTAAAGGCTTACTTGCTGAAACAATCGTTCCATTTACGAAGCAGAGCCGCTAATGGCTTCGTAAAAGGAACGATTATTTCGAAACGCATCAGCAAGTAAGAAGTCAAGCTCAACACATGGACAATGTTATGAACATCTGATATGGGCTAAGCTGACCTCACAGGCTTTACCAATAAAATCCCAAGCGGTATGAAAGCATATCAGCATGGGATATCAGCATATCAGTTGTTTTAAGAATGTGTCAAAACAACTTTAAATTACAGAATGGAATTAAGTTCAATGTAGTTTTTAAAATATTGAATATTACTGACTTTATTCACAATTTTCTGATCAACTTCCACTCATCGCAATTAATGTTGGAAATTCAACAGTCTTGGAACAAATTTTGCTTCTCACATTACAAGCATCTGTCAAACATTTCACAGCATTGATATGCCTTCAGCAATCTCTGTTCATTAAGCACAATATTGACAAAGGTTTTCATAGAAAAAACATTTTGTGACTTTTAGTAAGAATTTTCTTTCACTACTTCATGCAAAAAAACTCCTAAAAGATTACGTAAATCTTTGTCAGAATTCAGACATTGTAATGGTGTATTTTATAATCTTTTCTGGCAATTTTTTCTGAAATAGTTTATTGTGCATTACAGATGGTAAGCAATTTTTGTCATTATCATATTCAATCATTTAATTTTAAACAAATAGAAGACACAGTCACTTCAGAAGAGTTTGGAGAACATTGTGCCTGAGTCGTTTTTAAATCCGACCATCCCAAGTTAACTTTTGATGCTTCAACTGAAACAATGCTTTAGGGAGTTTTATGAACAATTTAATTTGGTTTAACTTTTATATTTTAATGTTTTTTTCCAAGTTTGAACCACTTTACGCTGCAAAATATCCGGTAAAAACAACGATCATAATAATAGACTAAGGTATCTGAACTAACGCAAGAATAAACGATAACTGTCCTATTAGAGTGAATGAATCAACTCGAGGTGGTAACAGACTATTGTAAATATGAGCCATTGACAAAATACTTGGATGCCCAAAAACCTAATGTCTCAACATAAGAATGTAGTAAACAAATGTCAGCTAATCTCGGCTATAAATAGTCTTGGACGTGGCGTGCGTATTATCTATGTTTCCTTTTACATTATCGATCTCTATGGCTTTGTGAAACACATGGCACAAACAGAAACAAACATTCCGAGTTGAACATTGAGTGCTTATTTTAGTATATAGTATATTTTAGTAGTAAGGTCTTTAGTTTTGTATGTAAATTATCTTTTTTTCTCTGTCTTTTTGATTGTGTTTATTATTTGTCATACAGTAATTTATCATTTGTATTTCTTTTTTCTAATTGTGACCCAATAAATAAAACAATATTTTAGTGTCTAATACACTGTTCAGATGTTCCCAATAAACATGTATATGTTAGAAATAAGATTATTGAGATGAAAACAACGGGCTCAATAATTAGATGCTACGACAAGCTATGCGATCCGCATAGCGCTCCACTGCCGTCAGAGGCGGAAGTTAACAAAAAACATACAGTAGTTTGATGAGATCACCAATATCACCGCCGTGCTGAAAGTGTTAATGGACTTTACATTTTGGTTGGTTAGGTTACATAGCACTTGAGTTACGTTGTTCATTACAAGTGACAAACCTTCAAACCATTGAAGTTTGAAGCATGATACTGTATATGTCTTACAGTGACCATTTACATCAGGCAACCTCACATAAAGCAAGCCTTCAGACTGTTGGGAATTAAAACAGCAGTTCTATGGCAATGGTATTTTTGAAGTAAAAAAGAAGGATAACGCTCATTATTAGTTTTGGAAAGCAATTGAAAAGGACAAATTTCCTAACTTAACTCACTGTCCTCAGAAAATACAATGAGCTTTTGTATCTACGTGTATCTGTGAATCTACATTCATAATCTGAAGTTCAAAAAACACAAGTACAGATGTAGGTTAACAGGTGAGAATGTAGATAACATTTTGAGAATTTTAGTTTCTTCCCATCTGCAAACCTAGATCCTATATTAAACAGCCATGTAAAATTTTGATCATTGGCTTCAAAGAATTAAAAAATTTAGTTATTCCAGGAGTTAAGTAAAATATAATTTTCCACTTTTTTCTTATACACAAAACAGTTGATTTTCTTTAGTGATGTAATAAACTTATGTTATAATCATACTGTTTGTAAGTTATTTAATGCCAATTGTACTTGCGGCCCCAAGGGAAACTACTTCATGTGAACCTTTTGGCTCTCTAAGAAATCCCATTGAAGAAACCTGATTTAGATCACTCCACTAATTGGCATACTATACAAATATGAGGAGTACTTTCTGGAAAGTCAGAGGCAAAAACATAAGTCACTAAAACACATTTTGATTATTGAGGACAGCAGTTTCGGCAACTGAAACATACTAATACATGTTCAAGTGATTTTAGTGAAAAACTAGTACCTCAAGTGAAGATGGAATCAAATAATAAAAATATATGTAATTTTGGGCAGGGGGTAACATCACTGACTAGTTTTTTTAAAAAGATTATATAAATATCAAAACTTACACAAGTTTTCTTCTTACTTGCTACAGGCTTTGACATTACAAATAAAATGTCAGAAACAAAACCAACATAAAAATATACCACTCATCAAAAATTTATTTTGTGTATAAAAGAAATATAGAAAAAAATCACCTTATAAAACAATGTAGTTTCTTTATGGCCAACAAGGAAAGACGTTTAATTGCAATTTTTCAATTGCAACTAACTATTACACAAATTCCCTCCTTATTTTTTTTTAAAGCAAAGAGCTTTCTTTTCATCGTAGGAAGTAAATGCCTTTATAAGAGAAAAAGGGTACTATTTATGAAGTTTGATGTCTAGATATCATTTCTACTATTAAAATTTCAGAAACTTTAAAACTGCCTGTATTTATGATAAAGAATGTTTATATCTGGTAATTTGTATATTTAGGAATTTTTGAACTAGATAGGAGACAGACAGACTTACCTAATGGCAATAGTCCAAAACTGCAATCTCTTGGAAATAAACACATAAAAACTTAACACACTATTGAAATATTTCGATCAAAAATGATCTTCATCAGTCAAGAAAGAGAAAAAACAAAAGTGAACCACAGATGTGTATAAATATCCAAATGTCACAGATTTATAGTTTATGATATAGTGCCATATGTGATTTATGTAAATATTGATTACTTGAAACTACATATTAATAGTCTGTCAGAAGGAAGGTAAATGGAGTTGTTAAAAATGATAAAAGTTTGGGGGAATGTAAAGGAGTTTTATCTGATGTTGAGATTAGGAGGCTCTCTAGATTTGGTGCACCACTGGTATGATAACTACCATCTTCTCAATTCTGAAGGATTGCAATCAGGGGAGAGGGCCTTAATTATTTTAGTGGTATAACAATCATTGAAAGATATGATGTTGTAACTAGCAGTGTGTTGAGCGGTTGGCCTGTCTATGTTCATGGTTCCAACGTCATGTCTGTGACCATTCATTCTGATGCTCAGACCATCCGTGGTAAGGCCTATGTACTGTGCCAGGCAAAATTTACATTGCAACTGGTATATTACATTTCTGGATGTACAAGTATGATGACCCTGAATCTTGAAGTCCACATTGGTTGCTAGGCTATGGAAAATATTTGTTGGGATGTGTATTGGACATGTCTTGCATCTAGGTCTATTGCACGAAAAGGAGCCATGAGGAAGTTTAGGCGGTTTATCAGTACTTGGATATGGTAATTTTGGATGTACTAAAATATTTTTTAAATTAAAAAGTTGTCTGAAAAAAATACGTGGTGGATTTGAGAAAAGATCTTTGGTGTGGGTGGAAGCTTGAAGAATCTTGAAGCCATCCTTTAATATTTTGTTCAGCTTCGTTAGGCCTGGATGGTAATCTATAACTAAAGACAGTTTGTTGTCTTCCATAGGTGGTCTGGGTTGATGAGATGATTGAACTAAGCGGATTTGATCCTCAGCAAGTCGTTTAGGATATCCTCTTATTTGGAAAGCTAGTAAGGTCTTTCTATTAAAGTCCTCCAATGCTATATCGTTGGAACAAATCCTCTTGCCCCTGATTGCCTGACTGTATGGTATGGACCTTTTTATATTTGTAGGGTGGTTGCTATTGAAATGTAGGTATTGTAGATAGGTATTTATCGGTTTGATGTGGACACCTGTATAGAATTCCCATCTCTGATTGTTACATCTACATCTAAGAAGGTGATTGTTGCTGTAGATTTCTCCCAGGTGAATTGAAGTGTAGAGAATAGTGATAAGCCCTTCAAAAAACTTTCCAATGTTGAGATTTCCTATGTCCAAATTACGAAGATATCGTCTATATATCTGTACCAACATAATGGTTGGTGTGTTCGAGTTTTTAGGAATTCTGCTTCGATATTACCCATGTAAATATACATTTTGTAAATTTAGTAACATTGCTAAATAGTATTTCACGTTTAGTTTCTATCCATCTGATCTCATGACATATTTTAAGAAACTTTTCACCTAAACACTACAATCATTAATGTTTGAAAGCTTATTTAAAAATTTATTGAAAATAACGAGGGAAATTGACGTCAAAAATTTTGTTTGTCTATGATAATGCCCGACCTCACACAGCAAACCGCACCAAAGAACTCCTCGAGTCATTCAAGTGGAAGGGTTTTCCTCATCCGCCCTATAGTCCTGACCTTGCACCAAGCGATTTTCATTTGTTTCCAAGAATGAAGACCTGGCTAGCAACACAGCGCTTTGACGACGACGGGAAGCTCAAGGTGCGCGTCACTAAGTGGCTGACATTGCAGGAGGCAGATTTCTATGATGAAGGAATTTCAAAGCTTGTCCACCGCTACAATAAATGTCTCAATTTGTTTGGCAACTACGTAGAAAAGTAGTATTTGAGTTGCTCTTTCAGATATATATAATAAAATTTTTTTTTGTACTTTTTTTTTATTCAAAAATGTTTTTTACTTTCTGAATAGCCCTCGTATTTTACCTTTAACAATTAAATGTTGAAACCATGTTTTTTAAAAATAATTTATACTGTACCAATTTATTCTTGTGGTACAAAATAAATATCACTAATGTGTTATAATTATCAATATATAAATATGAGATATGTAATTATCAAGTTTTCAAATATGTAATTAATAACTACTACCATAAAATGTTTCTCATATCTAAATTTGGTTGCTCTCTTCTGCAAAATAATAAGGCTTTAGATTAACTTTATAGATTAACTATCATAGTATGTTTCAGTTAAAAAATCTATTAAAAAATTTTAATTCTAATGAATTAAAAACTTATTTAGAAAACAAATAAAATATCTACGGGCTAGAATAAATCTTACAATAATAGCAAATATTTGAACTTACCCAATCCTCGATGTAATCTCAACAGAGTTCTGCTACCAGACACATATTTTGTGTCTTTTAAAAGCTGACTATCTATTTCATACTGCACCATTTTCTTCATAGAAGAGAAAGAATCAGTGGAATTTTTCTGCCTTAAATCAATAAGTACATCCATTTTGCTTTCGATTTCAGTTCCAACAAACCCAAACACAGTCCCCATAAGAGAACAGAATCTGACGGCACAGTGTTAAATCAGTTATAACATACATAGAGGTGAATAGCATCAAACCGTTATTGTTTAAAAATGACTGCCACTATGTTGGGTAGCAGAAACTATAATTTCATGTTTCTGTAGTAAATAAGTAGTATGCTGCATTTTTAAAAATGATATTCATGTAAAAGATAAATCGATAAATCTTTAAGCTTTTACTTAACTTCATGCTTGTAACTGTATATAAAAATTTGAAAAAGCATACAAATATTAAATTACTCAATTTAACATTCATTTCTTCAGGTTTATTAGCAAAATAGGTAGAATTTATCAAAAGCCAACAATCTTCGGTTTTTCCTTTTTTCATGTTACTTAAAAACATGTCCTAAATAAAAATAAATTTATTTTAAATGATATAAAACAAAACCGTTTCAGAAAAATGAAAACTAAATGGACTACCACAAATAAAACAGTATAAAATGCATATTTTATAGAACAGAACAGTTTTTGCACATTAAAAAATTATGGTTTAATGCGACAATTATAAACAAAAAATAAAACAATCAATAATTAGTTTCAACATATTACTCTAAGTTTTAATTCCGAATTGGAATCCTCTTCAGAAGCCAAAACATTCATTTATACAGAGTGAGTCAAAAAAGACTTTTCAACTTTTCAAAATTCATATAAATTTATTAAACTGAGTTACAGAATTGGTAGTGGTGTTATTTTGTTGCAAAACACTTCTAATTTTCTCATGTAGTGCTTTTGTACCAAATCCCCAAAAAATTTTACAACTTTAAAATCATATCGAAATATATAGATATGGCTACAGAGTCAGTAGAGGTGTTATAATGTATCAAAGCACTTCTTGTTTGACTCACATAGTGCCATAGTAACCAAATCTGTCACTGCTAGTGCCAGCATAGCACCAATGTTAAATGGCTACTTTTCTGGTGCAAAATGTGATCATTGTATACTATTATTTTATTCTTGATTTGTTAAAACTTACTGAGACAGAACGTTTTTGATCGCTATGTGCCGATCTTCATCAGTGTCTTTTGATGACATCAGAAGACACTGATGAAGATCGGCACATAGCGATCAAAAACGTTCTGTCTCAATAAGTTTTAACAAATTTACTAAATTTAAAGTTCGGATAGTCATAAACTATTGATTAATATTATTTTATAAAACAACTGGAGGAGAAGAGACTCCTAGAAGGCTAACTATTTACAGTTGGCACAAAACGTTTATTGGGAATGTTTGGTCGGTTTGTTATGTGAAATCACCAGGTAGCCTGCATGTTAGTAATGCTATTGTAGAATAAGTTAGAGATAGCTTTGTCAGAGTCAAAATAAATGAACAGGCATTCTTCTCACAAGACTAAAATTCTACCAAAGATAGTTTGGCAAATGCTACAAACTTTTACACATAAAACCATAATGATTTACAACGATATAACAGATTACTGATTAAGATAAAGATGCTTATAGCTAATTATTGTGCTGAAATTTTAGATTGGATAGAGGAAGATGAGGCATTCCTGAACTCAATAATCTTCAGTCATGAGCCTACGTTCCACATCAATGGCAAAATAAACTCCAACAACTGCAGGCATTGGTGGAACGAAAACACAAAATGTCTGGGGCTACTTATCTTCATGGAAAGAAATGTCAACGCCATCTTGACATGATGAGAACTTTTTGATTACTCAATTGAATGAAGATGAACAATAAATAAGATGCACCTTTCTACTACCCCTAGACGAAGCAGTATCTTTAATGTAGTGCAGAAGTTACACTCAATTTGTTAAACCGAGTGTATCAAGAATTTGATTTCTATTGCCAGACCACCATTGGCAGTCATATCAAACCTAAATGAGATTGTTTTAATAACGTAGCAATCACATCAATAACTTAATATATGATTTAAAAGTTGCTAAAATCTTCAAAACACTACCCAAGTTGAACAAGAAGTGTTTTCAGGTATGTAACTGCTAGATCGTACATGAATTTTCTCACATGGGCACAAGATATAGTTTATAAGTTACACCTTTATGTCATAGTATATTCTAATGTATATCTATATTAATGTAGTAATATATAAGAAACATTTAGTTTCTGTTTTGTGTGTTTAGCTACAAAGAGATTATTTTTCACATTTTGCAAGATTTTAAACAGTACAATAAAACCTCTTATTTTCGGCCCTCTCATATCTGGAACCTCCGATATCCGGGTATAATATGAAAATAAAGTAAGTGTTTTTATTCTAAAAGGCGCCTTGCCGTTGGGTCAGTTCTCTGCCACCAGCAGTTGGCTCTTTGTTCTTTCCTGACTCAGTCAGTTGTGTTCATGTCTCTGAATCGTTCAGTTCACTAGTGTTCTATAAATTGGTGTATTACCCAACTTAATCAGTTGAATTTTAGTGTCTGTATTGTTCAGTTTACATATATTCTACAGGATTTTGTGTAATTTAGTTAGTTATTTTACCTAGAATTGGTTTTCTACAATATACAGTATGGTGGAAAAGCGAAAAACTGTGTTTTCTATATTGCCGCAATCTACTAACAGTTATAATCATGGGTATGGATGCAGGAAGAAGTGTTCCTGAGTGCCCAAAATATGTAGACTTGCTAGATGTTGCTTTATGGATTGCTACAGTATGGGATGCAATCAGGCCGATAACATAGTTAAACCGTGGCAAAAACTATTGGATAATGAAACAAACAATGAGGGGATTGAAAACATATTACAAAAGTAAACTTTGTTAGTTAAACAAATGAAAAAAGAGTCGATCTTCTTCAAAACATTCCTGGTTGTAAGGGCATGAACAGTGTTGGGGTGAATGAATGGATGAAAGAGGATGAAGTTCTTCAGTTTACATTAGTGATATTATAGACTTAGTGGTCCCACAGCCAGCGCTTGCTGAAGATGAAGAAAGAAAACAAACCATGTCGTACAGCGAAGATTACTAGGCATGGATGAACAACAAGATATTTCAACTGACTACTGTTTTATGCTAAAATAAAATATTGCTATTTCACAAACATACCTATCAAGTTTTTTTTTAAAACAGTTACTATCTACAAAGTATTCAGGAAGGATACTTTTTTTTGGATAAAAAATATACCTAGGTCAACTAAAGTAAATATTATTCTTGTCAATTGATGAAACTGGCAAACACAATGTAGCTATGTGCACTTCTACACGAACTAATTTAAAAAAAAATAAAAACAGTCCTATATTAAAAACAATACAATATTCTCAATATACTCATCTCTTCATTTCTGTTAAGAATATTTGCTTATATTTGAGTACACGTTTCAGCCTTTCCTAACATTACAATATTTTCCTCTGTTGACCCGTTTTGGAATGACTCCATTTTCAAAACGTAAAATGTACTGTTTGCACAAATCTTAAGTTCGTCTTTACATACTGTTAGCCTCGCCCCCACCACTAGCAGATATCGCTTCCATTAGTACACGCTTAGTTTATAAAGAAATTTATAAAACAAAGTTAAAAAAAGGAAATGGAAATAACGAACAAATAAATACAGTCAGATGTTATTTTTAAAAACTTGAAATTTTAAAAGAGCTAAGTGCAAGGAGTCATGAGCAGGAGTGTACTAATAGGAAACGAGCTCCTAAAGTAGTGGGGGCATGGCTAACTGTATGTAAAGACGAACTCAAGATTTGGGCGAACAGTGCGATTTACGTTTTGAAAATGGAGTCATTCTGTAACGTGTCAACAGAGGAAAATATTGCAATGTTAGGAAAGGCAGAAATATGTGCTCAAATATATATATAACATAGCCAGTTAGGGTAGATTTGGTTATTAATTGTCATGGGCAATAAAATCCAAGAAATAATATATTTATTGTCAGCTTTGACAATTGTTGACAACTACTCCATCCCTTTCAACTTTGTTCATTTCAGATGTTACCCAATAATACATTCTAAACTAGAATAACACCATTTAAGTGTCGCAAACAATAAACAGTCAAGCAGTTGATGTTCATTTGCACACACGTTTAAATAAAATAGCAGAGCAATTGTGGGTGATGGAATATGGATAGTCCCCTTGGTGTTTTCAACATTAGGTTATTTTTTTAAATGTAAATATGTGTTTGCAGTTGATCAGGAAAAAAATTCGCTGATAGGAGCGGTAGCTGCTGATCTTAATAATTACCATAATTTCTTTAAAGGGTTAAAAAGTAATTAAAATAACTGTATCTATTAACATCTATTTTTGCTTACCTTCTTAGTTCTTTATATCCTTCCAAATAGAATTTTAAATCAATATCATTTTCATCTAATAAACTGGAGGCAAAATTATCGTGAACTGCTTTCAAATTGAAGAATGACTCAGAGTCAATACTTATAACATTGTTACTAGAAGACATGGTTTGAGGTTAATTCAACAACTTGAAGATTTTTCAACTTATTTTCCTTTTATGTAGTAGCAAAGTTAGTTTAAAGAATCATTTAATAAAAAAACATAATGTAACGAGATAAGGTATTTTGAATAAAATTAAAACTATTTGAAGACTTACACCGGTCTACGTACACTGCTACACCTAATTACAGACTCCTGATTACGGAGACTGACACTTGTAACAATATAGATGGCGCTTGCATTCTATACATTCTCATATTTATCTTACCAAAATGTAGAATATTTTAACACTGTTAATTTTAATAGTATTTATCAATTATTCTTACGTAAATTATGTTACGTATATAAATTATAGCAATCCAGGTAGAAAATCTCTAATATCCCAGATAAAATAACAAAATTTGTTATAATTTTCATTAATATTATATTCGTTGTCTAATATTTTCCAAAACTAAAATTTTCAATTCCAAGGTAAACATGATTGTATTGTAACACTCTGAAAAATAAGGCGTTACATATAAATTCATTTATATATTTAATAATTATATCGTCCCAATATAAAAGAAAATTTTTGTTTTATTGGTGCACATTGTGAAGCTAGCGTAGGTGGTGAGCGCTCCTAGCGGGCGAAATAGAAAAATATCGTACGAGTTAGTAACTTAGGGTAATAACTACATCACGCCGTGTGATGTAAACATGGTCTGATATCGCCTGATCCGAAGCACCAATCAAAAAATTCATATATATAAATAAGGGTGAGAGTTTGTTTGAAAATTCCGTTGGCTTATCCTTGCAACTACCCCACTTCTCAAAAAGTCTTTGAACGAGACGAACGTGATGGCACTTTCGAACATAACCTAGAAATTAGTAAGCTTCCAGTATTCAAAATTTAAGATGTCAAGGCCGGTACCAAATTTTATAAACGCAACTAAAGAAGAAGTCAGAAGCGATTTTTTATGTGTTTCAAATAAGTAAAAGTTTATATCATTTTTGTTTAAGAGCGATGTGTTAAGTGTACAAAAGCCATGTGCAGTGTTTATGTTATAGTGTTTTACAAGTAATGTGCACAACCAGGTACGTTTTAGATAATAATAAAGAAAATGTATTTTAATGTTAACTAAGTTGAATTTTAAATAATAAACGGTTAACACATGAACGGTAGAAATTGTCCTTTGAATATTCATTTCTAAAAATTTAATTGGAAAACTTAAGTTTTTACCTTCTCGATATATATAAATTTGAAAAGTTAATAAGTATTTAAAATATGTATGGAATAGTTAGCAGTAATTAAAGGTTAATTACTCGACACATTGGTGTCATTTGATCTTTTGTAATTTGTCATTGAATAATAAATTGTTTAACTTTGTATTTTAAAGCTTTAAATTATCATTTCAAGTAACCTAGTTCTACCTTCAAGATAAGAAGACCACCATAATCAGACAGTATCTGCCTGAGCTATGACGGAGAACTAGAGCCCGTGGTAAGTAATTAATTATTGGTAATAAGCAATTAACAATTAATAATATCACATTTCAAATAAAGTAATACTTACCCAAGGAAAAGGGCTTGAACGTTACAGTATCAACTACCATTTTAGTTTCGTTTTTACATTTGTTTCTTAAAAATACAGTACAGTATATTCTGAACAGATATAAATTATTAATAATTTCACAAACCATAAATAAAGCTTAACATTCACTAAGCAAAAGACATTAACATTTGTTGATTCCATCTTCGCGTGAGCTACTAGTAATCACTGTAGTAAGGGTAGTCAAAAGACATTGTTAGTTTTTTCACCCAGCATTGCACTGACCAAGTGCGAAACGCGTCTGCTAATTAGTGTTTTTTGGCAATTGAATAATTAAGCAAATATTAAAAAAACTTAAAGATATACAACCCCAAAACGGCAAGTTTTAAAGGAAGCTTAAAATTTTTATGGGTAAAATATACCCATATAATCTCAATTTTCAAATTCCTTTATCAAGTGGCGAGTTTTAATTCAAAATATGTTGGCCCACAAAGAGTCTCTATTAGTTTTCTTGCTATAATCTTCATGATTCACATCGTATAGCACAGGTTACTCGCGTACCAGCTCAATAAAACGTTCATTTAACATTTTGGATCCTTAATTACGTGGCGTGTGTCTGTGCTACAAACTGTAAAATGCCGGCCCACGAGTGTGCCAGACACAAAGGCAGGACATAGGCTGAGACGCAGGCGGCGCAGCTCACAACGCAACACCCGTTAGAAATCCGTGCCGCCGTTTCCTCACGGCGCCGGGTAAGCTGAGGCGCATGCATGTTTATCTGGCACAGTCGTGGGCCGGTATATCACAGTTTGTAGCACAGACACAGATTTAATAACACACGCTACGCCGATCAAAGATGTCGTTAAATGACCGTTTAATTCAGCTAGTAATAACCAAACACTCGACAGTAGTTTACTTATCGTGCTTAACTCTTATATTTTTAAAATCTCTAATAATACTGTGCATTACCTGTGCTATACGATGTGAATCATTAAGGTTATAGCAAACAAATGTATAAAAAATCTTTGTGGTCCAATATAAGCATGTGTCTGTTTCGTTTTATCATATATTCACTCTGCCACACGCTTTTCACTCGAACTATGGAAACGCTGTATAACAACCAATTCCTCATTTTCCATATCGAATTCAGATGAGTTGGTATCGGTATCTTCCATTTTCAAGGCAAAAATGGCATGCTTGTGCTGTGTGCTACGTCTCAACAAGCGCTGGTAAAAGATTCGTGTGTTGCGTATCCTGCGCCGCAAGACGAGATTTGCGTGTGCTGCATTACCTGTGTCTCAGCTTACGCCCTACCTTTGCATTATGATTCCCATGACTTATCCAAGACACATGCTGTTAAAGTTTTGCAAAATATAATGTAATCATCATGTAAAACATTAAAATACAGTAATACCAAAACACATATATTAATATGGACACTACATGGATGGAGAAAGAAAGGTGAGCCCTAGCCAAAGAATCAATAAAAAGTATAGCTGAAAGATCTTTGGTGAAAGAGAGAGTTAAACTGAGAATTGAAAAATATAGCTTGCATATATGTGTGTGTAAATATATATGCTGATACGTATTCCTTCACGGATGGAAAAATATGATGATTAGTTACTATCTGGAGTACATCCGTTCATTTTGCAGTTCATAAATTCGCAGTTCCAACGTTTCGCTAGAATCTCGTCCAGCATTAACGAGGTGAACCCAACAACAGTAGAAGAGCGAAACGTCGGAACTGCGAATTTATGGACTGCAAAATGAACGGATGTACTCCAGATAGTAACTATTCATCATCATATATATAGGAATTTTTGGACTAGATAGGAGACTGACAGACTCACCTACTGGCAAAAGCCAAAAGGGCAATCTATTGGAAATAATTAAATAGACAATAGACACATATAAAAACATATCACACTATTGAAATATTTCGATCATACAATGATCTTTATTAATTAAAAAAAACATGAAAATACCTAAGTTAACCACAGATGTGCATAAATATCCAAATGTCACAGATTTATAGTTTATGATATAGTACTATATGTTATTTGTATTATATATATATATATATATATATATATATATATATATATATATATATATATATATATATATATATATATATATATATATACAGTGAAACCTGTTTAAGCCGGAATCCATTGGGACCGGCATTTTTTCCCGTCTAAGACAGGTTTCCGGCTTATATAGTAGTGGTGTACTGTATGATGGTAATACCATCACGAAACGTTTGCCGAGTCTATTTTTAGCGTTGGGGTGAGGGTAGGCCATGGGGATTCTTAGCTATAAGACTATTATTTCTACTGATCAGCTATATGTTGCTGCACCAACACCACATAGACAATTAATTGTCATCGTGTCTACATTTGTTCTAATACAGTATTTAATTTAATTATTTATTTCCGATTAAGTACTGACTGTTTATTTCCTACAGAGATAACCCTTCAACATATAAAGCAAGTGTATTTAAATCACAAGAAAACTATCACATTTTAATGTCTAAATAAACGTCATTCAACAGTAATATCGGTTATCTTGATTGCCTAATGACAGCCCGTAGCCTGTGCCGTCACAACTCGCAAACCTTGTTTTCTAGGTGATGTTGGCTATGCACACTACAGAAAATGTTAAAACCTACATTACATAATAAAAATCTTACCTTTGAATGCAGAATCCTTTTAACCTTCTCCACAAAACATTTTAATAGAAAACTATAAAACTAAAACACTTATACACTTGTCAGCCAAATTTATGAATTAATGATGCAATTTATTAAAAACTATATTTTTCTCTTACTGTATTTAGGCTAAATACTGTACATAGTAAGCTTATGTAAAAATTAAAGAAAATCAATTAGGCTTGAAAAAATCTAGCATTGACTTTTGTTTTAAAAGGTTAGTTTTACTTGCTTGTGTCTCAGTTATTGTTTTTAGTTGTAACAAATGGTGACGCATTTCCGGGCTGTTTATACGTACCGCGAAATCTTCTAACTCACAAATTTTCATTAAAGCCTTGCCAAATGTTTTTATTTTGTTTTTTACGACTGGTCCGTCTTCAATTTTTTCTATCTCTCGCCTTTTAATATGTCTGGCCGTGGATGTTTGTAAACCATTCATTGCGTTATCTTGAAACGAGTGCTGACACATAGCCTATCGTAAATTTGGATGTTTGTATACCATTGCGTTATCTTGTGCATATCAGCAATCCTTAACGTTGTTACAGAGTTCTCAGAAATAAATACGATCCGTTACAATTAAGCAGACCTATCTGTGAATTATGTTATGGTAAAAAAAATATATTATAAACTGTTGTTTATCTAAACGGAAGGCATTGTAGCTTTATATTTTACAGCACGTATATGATAAGATTTTCCCACTTATTCAGAACTAAGACGTAGTAAATACGTATCACTCATCCTTTTGCTTATTCCGCTTCCGCGTTAGACAGTTTCCGGCTTATGAAGGTTATTAACCAGGTAAATTAAATAGGCGACAGTCGAGACTTTTAAAGTTTTCCGCGATAGACGGGATTCCGTCTAACACAGGGTCCGTCTAAGACAAGTCTCACTGTATATATAAATATCGCAATATGTATTCTTGTGTATTAATAAAGAACTAAGTCAAAATACAAATACAAGAATTATAATTGAATTTACAATTCAAAGCTTTTCGTTGGCTAACAGTACCAACATCATCAGGAATATTAAACAATTCCTTTTGTTTAATATTCCTGATGATGTTGGTACTGTTAGCCAGCGAAAAGCTTTGAATTGTAAATTCAATTATATTTCTTGTATTTGTATTTTGACTTAGTTCTTTATATATATATATACACACACACATACAGTGCTTGATTTGTAAAAAAAAGAGGTTCCGGTACTCTGGGCTACTTGGTGGTTGCAAGTTATAGTTTATTAAAACTGAGTTCAAAAAACATTTTTATTAATCACTTAAACAATAGTTTATGACTATCCGAACTTTAAATTTAGTAAATTTGTTAAAACTTACTTAGACAGAACGTTTTCGATCGCTATGTGCTGATCTTCATCAGTGTCTTCTGCTTGGAGATGTTGGGTCAAGCGTTGACGGTTTTAAAGGTAGGATTTCAATAGTATCAAATTGTGTTTGTGATGTGTGATTTGTATTGTGTTTGTTCGTTTAATATGTTTGTACTTTGTGTGTCTGTAAATTTCATATTGTTCTAGTGTGTTGAGATGTGGTCCTTTTTATATTTTTCTGCATACACTTTAAAAATTAAGCAGTGGACAAAATAGCAATCTAATTTTCATTGCAATTTTAAATTAAATTGAGACGCTCATGCAACCCTTTCCTTAGCATAGCCGTTGGTCTATATTAAATTTCAATGTAGACTACCATTTAAACAATTTACACTATTTCAATTTAATATACTTAAATAATTTAAAAAAATTAAATATGTGTACATTTGGTTTGAAAATACACACACATTTTTACCAACAATTTTTTATGTCTTGATTTATAATTTTGTCCTTATAGTTTTCTGAAATAATAATTTATTATAAAAAGTAATTAAACATGTTTTACCTTACATTTTATAGAATTGTCCAAAGTTTAGAAAAGTTTTTGTTGTCTGGGCCTCCTCTCTCTCACTTTGCTGTTAGTATCTATTGCTGACCCCGAAACAGTCTAGATTCCACATACTTTGAAGGGTCAAAAAGAGCAAGTGTGTTAGCAAAGGTGCTCTGAATTAGTTATGATGAGGTTCATTTGAGAAAAACCTCTCTCACATTTGCTTAAAGACACTGAAATTGTCTTGATTGCAGTTGTCAACAGAAGCAAATTCTTTTGTTTTATTTTTACACTTTACATCTAAGTGCTTACAATTGTCAAAAACATGTTCACGAAATGCTTTAAGTGTCTCTCGTTTGTTCAATTGAAATCGAACAGCTAGTGACTCAATATCTTTTCTCCCAAAAGTATTGTCTTAAATGTCATTGGGGCAAGTGGTTGGGTCATCTATAAGGGCCAAATTAGCCAAAGCTGCATCCTCACCACTCAAACATTCTTTTTTTAATTACTTCTGACAGTTCCTTATAAAAGAAAACAGGACCAATGAACAGTTCATTAATTTAAAAAAAAAGTTCAATTGCCATAAATCTTTTGTTGTTGACAGACATCTCAGCTTGCTCAAAAAATGTTCCGGAGCTATCTCTCTGAGCAATAAATGTTTGCCAGAATCTGTAAACTTTTGTTAGCTTGAAAAAAATTTACATCTTGGTTCTTCAGTTCTACACAAACTTCTGACAGATCATAAGGTACATCATAGATTAGAGGCAAGACTAGAACAAAAGCAGATGTGTTTCCTAAGTAGATCTTAATTCTTGTATCTGTTCAAACTATCAGGGGTTTGATCTTCTTTAGCCGGCATAAAATCGTTTGATAGAATTTTGTAGATTTACCAAATTGCTTAAACTATTTGGAAGCTGGAGGTTAACCAATTTGTGTCTAACACCCTTCCAATTTTCAACAGTTGAACTCAAAGTTCATTTGCAACTAAATGCAACTCTCAGCAACATTTTAAAGATATTGATACTTTTCATTTTCTTCATATCCTCATTCACTGAAAGTTCAAGCATGTGAATAGAGCATGAGCAATGTCAAATAATGGTTGAGGGAAACTTGTCTTTTGACAACACACACATTCCACCTTCCTGCCAACCATCACTAATGCTCCAACACATGCTACAGCAATTAATCTATTTTGCAAAACATTATCCCCTAATTTGTAATTTTCAAGGCTTTTAACTATAGTTTGAAAAAGTTCAAGAGATGTCACACTAAGGTAACCAGGTCTAAATTCACATGGGATTCCATACTTAAATCTTTTAGGCAAAGTTATCGGTTGATTTGATTATTTTCTGTAGAATATGCTTTCTCAATTCTGCACTTATGTGGTTTATGATATTCACACAAGATTTATTTGAATGTAGGATCCAACCCATACTTAGTCTTTTCAGCTCTTGTACATCGATTTGTAACTCAAATTCGTTAAGTGACTGATTTTGCTTTGCAACCTCATAAGGAGTTTGGAAAGTTCATGCTGGAACATCTTTCTTTTTTGATACTGTTTTTAAACGTACATTTTCTCTAATTTTTTTTGGAACACTACAACAATTTTTAAAGCTGCTAAATGTGCAGCACTATCTTTGTGATCATATATTTTCTTCCTCGAGGGTTTTTGCTGCTGGGCTTCCCCAAAACTAGTAATACCACAACCGGTCCATTGCTTAGACATCTTCATACCAGATTTTTTCTCTACACCTAGATATCCAACATTCCAGAAAACCTCACACCCCAGGTTTCTGTTGTATAAAATAAGCCTGTATTTTTACATGATTTTTTTTGCTTGTTCTAAAGTCCAATAGTCTAGGCATTGTTTATCACCCTCCTTTGATATAGTCATTAGAAGAAGCTGAAGTAACATTGAAGGATGTAGGCTAAGTACTTCCTGGGTTTGATGTCACAATCTCTACATGCAGTTTTCAAAGTAGAAGTTTTTGGAGGACTTAGATTTCAAATCCAGGTGCTTGGGAAAACATAAAAGATTTTTAGATTGGCCAGGACAACAAGAGAAGAGAGGTCAGGATCGGTTAAAATTAGAAAAAAAAATCATTGGTGGAGAAGAGTGGAAGAAAGGGAGCAATGAGAATCAATGAGTCATCCCAATAAGAGTAAAGTGGGAGCAGTCTAGTTAGGGAAAACTGGAGGTGAAACTTTAAGATGAAGATGGTAAAAGGATATTGCAGGAGTGAGTCAAGGGTGTAGGTGGAGGGGGAATTGGGAAGTTGTTAGAGACCCAAGTTCCAGAGGAGCTGCATTCGAATACCACGAAGAAAGAAGTTCCTCTATTAATTTGGAAAACAGGTGTACCTGCCGGACCCGAGCTAGAGTACAAGAACGCTGAGGTTAGACCAAACTACTTACTTACTTACTAGCTATCGCCCACCCTAGGCTGTTGAGGCATGTCTTTGGGCGCTGACCAGTACAATAGAGAGAGCCTTCATCAAGAGACCAAATTTACTCAAGTACTACTTAATTATTCACTGAAATTAAATAAAATTCTTAGTAAATATAGTAATAGAGTACATTAAGGGAACAGGCCTTAATAACTAAACTTATAATACAAGTCATCACACAGCAGCCTTATGCTTAGAGATACATTTTATTTATACAATTTATTATTTGTTGTTTTTCAAGATAATATTAGACTTAAGACTGAACAATATTAAATATAAATAGTTTCTTTTTCTCTTGTTTACCACTGAAATTTAAGCTTACTGGAAGAGCATCAATTTCTATTTTAGTAGGTCAAGGCACCTATGTTAAAATGGCTTAAAAAATAGAAAGCAAGGTTCAGGAGTTAGAATAGGGGTAACAAACCCAGTAGCATAGTAGATAATAATAATAAACCTATACTTACCTGGATGTAAATAAAATAATACAAAATAAATTCATACAAAAATATACTACATAGTCACACAGGAATGTGGCAAATTAGAGCATTGCAATACGCACACTCAACACACAACCAAAACCAGCTACAAACTTGAAAATTTAAGGGCAACATTTGTACATCACAATGTATAGGTACACTAAGAAAGAATGTTTCAATGTTACAATGTTTCACAGGTAAAAAAAGACTTTTGCATTTTTTTATCATTAGACAAGATCCTACAAAAAGTAATTGTCTAGCTGAATATTTGAAAAATAGTTAGGAAAGTTTCAAACCAGGATGCAAAAGTTTCAAATTGAAATTAAAGAAAATTTTAAAATGTAGACCATCAATATTCTAAAATAATGTAGACATTTTTTTCTAGGGAATTTAATGTATTTTATAGATGTAGAATCATGAATAATGATGACAGAAGAGAAAAGGAATAAAAAAATGTATAAATTAAAATTAGGCAAAGATAATTATTTTAGTAAAAGACAAATGAACATGAGTGATTTAAAAAATTGCTATAGATCGATTAATGCCAGTAGTAGATTCGGCTTTGTCAAAGAAACAATGGTTTTGAAACGTGTCAGCAAATAAATAATAGTTTCCACTTAATTTTTTAAACTTGACACATCTGAAGTAAAATAAATTTCAGTTTCTCCTCAACTGTGATTAATTTGTCGATGGAGATGAAGTTTAAAGCTTTGAATAGGTTAGATAAGGCTGAAAGTGAAAATAAAAATAAAAAAGTGTTGGAGCTAAGTGTTGGGAGAAAAACATCCTCTTGAAAATGTAAAAAAGTGCATGGATGGTGACTATGACCTTCCTGTGTGATAAAGAAGTCAAAGAAGGGCATGGGTAGATGGCTTCGTATTTAGGGACTGGTTTGCTCAACAGTTTGTCCCTTCCATTAAAAAGTCTTTAAAACAAAAAGGACTTCCTAGGAAAGCGGTCTTGGTGCTCAACAATGCTTCAACTCATACTGGTGTTGAAGAGTTGCAAAACGGTAAAATAAAAACATTATTTCTGCCACCCAATGTGACTTCTATATGTCAACCAATGGATTAAGAAGTTTTAGAATCAGTAAACAAAAAGATATAGGCAGAAGCTCCTTCTATTTATTATCCTTGCCATTGATGAAGGAATAGAGGTAGTTGAGAAACTAAAGAAAATTGATTTACTGGATGTCAAGATTGGTTGGATTTCTAAATCTTAGGATGAAATTCCATCCTTAACCCTTTTCCGTTCATGGAAGGAAATGATTTTGAATGACCTAATAGAAGGAATTAAAAAAAATAAAAGATTGTGAAGCCAACTTTATCTTATTGTCATTGTTAAGGAAAGTCCCAGGCACTGAAATGGATGGAGGCAGTGTGGCTTTAGGAGATAATGAAATAGTTTTGGGAGTGACTGAAAAAGATAAAAATGAAGATAGCCCACAAGATGAAGATGGCAATGACGACGATATTGCAGACGAAAAATGAGTCACAGTAATGGACTTCAGGCTATAGAAGCATTGTGCTACTTCAAATAATATGGTGCATCGGCAGCAGACATCTTGCTTTTAAGAAGATTGAGTGGTGATACACCATACCACAGATCTCAATCTGATAAGCAATCCTAAATTACATGTTTTTTTCCTCAAAATTACATTTTGCTCACAGCTTTTATCCATTAAGTTTTTATGTCAGTTCATTACTTATTTATTACAGCCTATTACTTGATCTTTGTTAATTGACATTATTGTTTGTTTATTTTGTTTTATTGACAGTCATTAATGATTGTGGTTGTTCCATTTTTTTAAAACAATACATTTTGTAAGCGTTTATTTAATAATCAACCTATTTTATAACAGCAATAAAATATGAAACATAAAAAAGTAGGTTATGTATATCGTTATAAATAATTTAACTTGCAAATATTACACACTTTAGCAAACAAGTTTGTTTTATTTTTAACTTGAATTTCAGCAAACTTGACATTCTTGAAACTCGACACCCTTACAGTCCACATTATGTTGAGCTTTTGAGACTCTACTGTATTACTTATGACAATAAAGCTAGTTGTTCCCCCTGTGTGTAATAGATCTATATATTGTTCCACTCTGTATTGTACATTGCCATTTCAACATACTACTGTTTTACAATTTTGAACACATTATTTTTGTACTAGTTTTTAGAAATAAGCTCCCTTGGAGTGGTAATCGGTTACTTTTATTTTCTGTATTTCTTTAATTAAGTTTTCAATAAAAAAATATTAATATGGCAGCAATATAATGCTCTCCTTAACGTACTTAAATAATTCTCTTTTGTAAGTGGTAGGGTGTTTTATAGTTTGCCTAGTACTGTAAGGTGACTGTTTTTATATTCATTATTTGGTTCTGCATTGGTCTTATGAACTGTGTTAATAAATCTTATAGTGTATATAAATTTTTTATCTTCATATCCCTACGCTGTACTTTTCATCCCAGGTTTTATTCATTATAATACTGATCAGAGATCTTGCTTGTTGTTTGTGTTATTTGCAAGTGTGTCTTATAAGTTCTTTAGTATAGTTATACCTCAACTTCCGCGATTCCGAAGGTACATGGTTTTAAATCATACTGCCTGAGTTACACAGAAACTGGCCTGTTCTGGACAAAAATGTCTAAGAGAACTCTTATAGCGCACGAAGAGAAAATATTTGCAGGTTTTAAGGTTGCCAAAGAACGATTGACAATGATGTTAGGCGCAAATACAGGTGGTGACTGTAAGTTGCAACCTCTCATAGTTAATCGCTCAGAAAATCCAAGCTCATTAAAAAATATTTCTAAAGCTAGCTTGCCCGTGAGTTGTAAGTCGAATCGGAAGGCTTAGGTGACAGTTTATTTTTGAGGACTGGTTTGGTCATCATTTCATACTGCAAGTTGAACGTTATTGTCGGTCTAAGCAAACTCCTTTTAAAGTAATTCCTATTAATTGACAATGCACTGGGTCATCCTCCTACTACTTCAACTAATTGCAACACATGCATGAAAGTAATATTTTTGCCAACAAACACTAGTTTGCTTCAACCAATGGATCAGAGAGTCATCAAAACATTTGAAGCTTATAACATAAGAAGATCATTCGCCCATCTGCATGAAACTATGAGACAGAACAACAAGCTCTCTGTTGAAGATTTTTAGAAACAATTCAATGATTTAGATGCTTTGAGAATCATTGGACAATCTTGGAGTAAAATTTCACAAAAAAATTTGAATGGCGTTTGGAAAAAGGTGTGTCTATTGTTTTCGGCACTGATTCAAATGGAATCAGTGCCAGAGTCTGATGAAATCGCTGATGTGATTGAAGAAGTTGTTGGTTTTGCCAGACATATAAATTTAGAAGTGGATAAAAATGAAGTTCAAGAAATGCTGGATTTACACAACCAGGAGCTGACAATTAATTGATGAGTTTATAGAAATGCGTAAGGAAGAGCAAGACCTTAAAAACACAGATTCTTTAGACCCAGTTAACTTAGAAGCCGTTAACGTAAATGACAGTTAGAATTTTGACAAAAGACCTTAGTTTAACTGAGCATATTGCTTCCAGAAAAAAATTAGCAAGTTACGAGGAAATTCTGCGTGAAAAGAAAAAATCTTCAGTTCTTCAAACGAATTTACTAGATTTTATGAAGTCTCCTATGTCAAAATAACTTTGTTTTACTTAATTCTTTGCAATATTAACGTATATTATATAACATTTTGTTGTTTATGTATTTAGGATTGTAATACATAAACATTTTCCTTCTAAATTATTAGTTAATTTAGTCTTTGTTCCCAATTAAACATGATTTCTATGTGATTGTACGTAAAATTATACCCCGATACGCGAATTTGACTTACACAGCTATGGCTCCATCCCATCTACCGCGTAAGTACGGGGTATTACTGTATTTATGTTTAAAAATATTGACTACCAAGACTAAAATGACATAGTTAGAAAGAATTTAAATGATGTGTTGGAAAGGACGGTTATAAACTTAAATCTATTAATACAAATTCTAAAAAATTCACACTTCTAGAAGAGGCCATGCAAGTATTTGGGTAGATGGAATTCATTGAACTTTAAAACTTTGTTCACATCTATAAAGAAATAGTTTCAAAAATTGTTATAGTTAAGAGACATTTAAAAAGCAAGATATTACATCAACAGTAAAATGAGTATAGTTTTACACACACTCTTTATTTATAGTAAGGAATTAATTTAAGAAGGGAATTACCAGTTATTATAATGAATGTATTCCATTAAATAACCTTATTTCTAAAGGAAATTACTGAAAAAAAATAATTAGAATAAAATAATCAGTTTTAAACAGAAATAAATATTTATAAATGTTCAAAAACTTGAAACAAAATATTAAATTTTCTTTAAAAAAATGCAATTACAAAATATACAAACTCTTGAAATATAACTTTTAATTTATTGGCGTTTTGACGTAATCCATGTAGGTTTGGCGATATTGGCAGTTAAAACCCTGTGTACTGTTATCCTTTCCTCGTCTACTCTAGTCGCATTGTAAAACAGCCGCAAATCATCCATGGCTTTATCTTCAAGCTGCAATACACTAATATATCAATTCCTTTTTCATCTGCAGTAAATATAAACAGGTTTGTGAGAATTTATTTACCTTAAAATAACTAAGTGGTTAAGGTGTTACGGTGAAAGGAGTTTAACTTGCTTGTTTAGAACTAAAAGCTGAACCACTTTAAATGAATTTAATTTTCTAGTACTTAACACATTGTTTCTTAATCACTATATAAATTAATTCTACAGGCTCCACTGTTAATTAATATTAACCCCCCCCCCCCATTATTTGTGAATGTGTGTGTGCTTTAATTGTTTTAAAACCACACCATACCTTAATTTGATCAAAACATTACACGGCTTTACTCTTTCAACATAGCTAAATTTTGAAAAATATAAAAGAAACAAAACAAAGCTACTAATTAAAATTGGCTAATTCATTTTCACTTTGTTATTAAATTTTGAAAAGTAGTTTATTAAAAGTTTAATCCAGCCTATAGCACACAAAAATTAACGATTGTCTCCCCATGCTAATCTTTCATCTACAATACCTGAGGAAAGAAAGATGGGCCAGACGCACTAAATTACTCACGCTAACAGAACCCCCAACCTTAAACATTTAAAATATGGCCTTTCATTGATTAGGTATTTATCATGGCCTTTTCTCTAATGTTGTCTTATAACATTTTAGGAACAAAAATGTTTTTTAAACTAGGTCGATTTTACATTACGTAAAATAAAACTAATATTTATGCAACATGCTGAATATAACAAAAAATTATTTAGCATGTTACAAGACATATGGACTATGTTAATTGTTTCTTTCCTAAGTCTGAGAAATACACTTGGAAAAATAAACATTTGTAGACTTACTGGAATAAAATAATTTTCCTATACAAAACGTCTCCTAATAAATCCCTTTCCACCTTTGTTTTTGTTTTAAATTCTCAAACCTAATAGAGTTTGGCAATTACAAATGAAAAAGATATTATGGTGAATATTGACTAGAACAAACATACAGGCTACTCTCACAAATAAATTAAATAAATAAATAATACAACATTAAATAATTTAAGAAACCATCAATCAGTGTATGAACATAATGTAGTCTATAGTGCATTTCACAGAGTGATAAAATATTTTTTTAAAGTATGCGTTGCCTTGTCTCTGTGGAAAAAGAAGCATCACAGTGATGCACACTATGATTCCACTACTGCTGCAAGATATCTGTATGAGTGGATGACATAGCTAAATTGCATGCTATAATAGCTGCAGTGAAATGCAATAGTTTCTGGTAAATTAAAAGAGAAGAGGAATAAAATTGTTGTGAGAAGAATAGGCAAATTATTAATGGAACACAGAAGACTAGTAGATAGTTGTTTTAAATCCATACAGAACCTACAGTTTGGCATTGTGACACGTTTTCTCAAAGCTATGAGTTAGGTTCACACCTAGCCACAGTTGGAAAAATGATCACTGATAAGTACCAATGAATGATTACCTGAGTAAGTCCTACTTACTTAACCTGTTGTAATAACCTTTTGATTAGCAACATGTCTATGGCTTGATAACCCTAGAAGCTACATATTTTTGATTTTTTTCTAATTTTGTAATTATTTTTCTCAAATTTTTAAATTATTGCACAATTTTAGTATTTGTTGTGAAAATATTTAATATTTAAGAAAGTTTAAATTTTTTCAACATTAGTAGACGTCCACATCTTCGGTTTTGAATGGTCAGAGACAATAGTATTTTCATGCACAAAGTCGTAACTTTTGTTGATTTTCGTAACAATTTTACTGACCCATTCTCTATCAAAATATATTTTGAAATAGTCTAATTCTTTATGTTTCCATGGGAAAACAAATTAGTTAGAAATAGCTGATTTATTTGTATAAAAATCATGCAACAATCTGTTAACACGTGAGACAAACCATTGACTTTGCACAAAACTATTGTGAATATGTACTCTGTGTAGCATTTACAGTAATACCCCACATTTACACGATAAGTGGGACCAAACGATAACTGTGTAAGTCGAATTCGAGTATGTCATGATAGGAATCATGTTTAATTGTGACCAAAGACTAGATAAACCAATAATTTAGAAGAAAATGTGTATGTATTAAAATCTTAAATACATAATTCAACAAATCATTATGTTATATTCTAACGTATTGCCAATAAGTGAGTAAAAAGAAGTTTTTTTGACATAGAAGGCTTCATAAAGTCAAGTAAATTCGTTTGATGAATTGAAGATTTTATTTCTCACGCAGAATTACTTCATAATTCGCTAATGGTTTTTGTTTTACAGCAGAAATACGCTCATCTTTGGAGTCTATGTTTTCCAAAATTTATAAGCTTTGCTCAATTAAACTAAGTTTCTAACCGTCATTTCATCTTCTACGTCAAATGGGTCTGAAGAATCTGCGTTATTAAGGTCTTGCTCTTGCTCATGCATTAGTATGAGCTCATCAATTAATTGTCAGCTCCTGGTTGTGTAAAACCAGCATTTCTTGAACTTCATTATTATCCACTTCTAAATTGAGTTGCCTGGCAAAACCAACAACTTCTTTAATCACATCAGCAATTTCATCAGACTCTGGCACTAATTCCATTTGAGTTTCAGCAGTGAAAAAAGACAGACCTTTTTCCAAACGCTATTTAAAGATTTTTGTGAAATTTCATTCTAATATTGTCCATTGATTCTCAAAGCATCTAAAACATTGAATTATTTCAAAAAATCTTCAACAGAGAGCTTGTTGCTCTGTCTCATAGCTTCATACAGAAGTGCAAATGATCTTCTTGTGTAATAGCTTTAAATGTTTTTATGACACCCAGATCCATCGGTTGAAGCAAACTAGTTGTGTTTGGAAGCAAAAATATCATTTTCACGGGTGTGTCGAAATTAGTTAAAGTAGGATGGTCAGGTGCATTGTCAATTAATACGAATTACTTTAAAACGAATTTGTTTAGACCGACAATAACGTTCAACTTCAGGTATGAAATGATGACTAAACCAGTCCTCAAAAAGGAAAGCTGTCACTCAAGCCTTCCGATTCGACTTCCAAATCACGGGCAAGCTAGCTTTAGAAATATTTTTTAATGAGCTTGGATTTTCTGAGCGATTAACTATAAGAGGTTGCAACTTACAGTCACCACCTGAGAAATTATTGTATTTTTATCAAAGAGCAAAAATCATCTTATTTCAATAGTCGTTGATATGGATTAGAAAAGGATAGTTCCTAGTACATAGGGTCCAAGCATTAAACCCCTTGGACGAGATATAGGAGAGTAACATTGTCGGTATCCATTGGATATCACTCTAAGAAGTAGCCATACTCTCATTTTTACATCCATTATATTTTAAACTTTAGTACTGTGAGGTCTACGAATTGCAAAAGTTAGAAAATCTTAATAAAAATTCGTAAACATCTATAAAAAATTGTTACAATAGGGAAAATTTTTTCTAGCAATTTTCTTATTTTTCATGATTAAGAACAAAATCAAGATTTTTTTCTTATTGAGAAGTCTTAAGTAAACGACTTAAATATTCATAAATGTTTATTTTACTGGTACAAATATTAGAAACATTATGAAGTTGAGGCAAATAAATAATAATTAGTAATAAAACTACTAATTTAACTGTAAAAAATATTACAAAATTAACCTCTAACCTCTAATACTTTCCTAATATACAAAGTATTAATTTAAAAAACTTTTTATACCTGAGTCAGTTGAAGAGATTTTGTCTTCATTTTACTCAAGTTATCTCTCTGTTGCCTCTCTTCTGCAATAATATCTGAGAACTTTGGCGCTTCCGCCAATTTTGGAAGGTTGCCTTCACTACAACACAACAAATTTAACGAATCTCCAAAAAGCTTATAAACTTATACTTATAAAGTATATATAATGGTGTGTACAAACTGAATAAAGCTTGGCTATAACAAGAAGGAAATTGGCTACAGAACATTATCTCAAAAAGTGAGTTTAAAATTATATATTGTATACAAAATTGTCTCGGTTATTACGTATTATATGGAGGTCACTAGTTTTAAAGGTTATTTTTCATTGGACGTAACAACACTAAATATTTATACAAGACAGACTTTATTTGACTTACTGTGAAAATTACTTGTCAAAAAAGCAATGTTAGCAAGAATTGAGTTGAACGCATCGCCAACAGTAGCAGTCATTCCCAATCGCCACATATATATTCCGGCGGTACCTCGATCCCTCTTGTTCCTTTATTTAGCACTTCCCCATATCCGATTCATAATATTACAGGGAAGTAATAGTAACATATTTATGATAACCTAACCTAACCTAATCACCGCAGCACATGGAATAATAGTGACCTCCATATAATATGTAAGTACCTTATCTTCTTTCATCAACTTTAGTTCAAGATTCATATAACTTTTTCTTTCAATGTTAAAGTAAAATCAATAAATAAGTTCAAAGATTTAGTTGGGATTATACCTGAGTCAGACAGAGAAATAGTATGCACATCACATTTCCTAGACAGGACATTTCATAATGTTCTGGCATATTGCAGGCTTTGATTACCTTTTTATAATGAAATAGAAGACAAATTACTGTAGTGAACAAAAATTCAATTCATAATAATTTAAAATTGAGAAAATTATAATTTAATTATACCATTATGAAAAATTTTAATGAAAGAACTATGCAGACTAATAAACATTAAAAAGTGCCTTTTTTCAGAATTCGTAATAGTAATTTTAAATAATTTAGATTTCCACACAAGAAATATATACAGAATGTATTTTAACTCTATGGAAATTACTCACAAACTGATTCTTATCTGAAAATAAGACAAAAATGTTAAAAAATCAGAGTTCCAAAAACTCCAAATTTTTTTGTTATTGATGGCTAGTAGATGGTTTAATCCAAATATCTGCTCCTATGGTTAAATTAAGGGTAAATTTGACGGTTTTTTATTTCTTACTGAAGCTATTTGGATAATTAGAGATCCAGATAGTCAGAGTTCAGATAAATGGTGTAGTACTGTAATAAAAATATATGACTCATATTCCATATAATACAAACTCAAGTATGAGAATCCTTGAGATATAAAACAAATATATTTTAATAATGAAAAAATGCAACAATCGTAAGTTTCTATAATTACCTTGTACTTGAAGGTGAACCAAACTTGGTTTGTTTTATAATATCAACAAAGGAATAGTCTCCACCGGCCTGGTTAACAGTGGCCCAAGCTCGTACTGGAGGAGATGGACTTTCTAATACAGACAATGATGAATCATTCCCTTCAGATGCCAACTTTTTCCGTTGTTTCTGAGATAACTTGATAGGTGGACTCCTCTTGATTTCAATGTTTTCACTGTTGGAATAAAACTGTTTGAACCATTTGCATACTATGTCAGGAGTTGCAAACCTCACTTAAAGCTTAATTTAATGAATTTTTTTTCAGAACAAATTGAACTTATATATATTTTTTTAGTTTTACAGAATTAGTATTAGTCAAAAACACTTGTGATTTAAAAAAACTGTATTAGTGACCATCAGCATAACATTAAAATATCTTCATAATTACTGTTAAAACAGGTTAAAAAATTTATTATTTATAGGAATATATATAATTAAAATCAATAACTTGTTGAAATTAATGAAATATAAACATAAAATGGGGAATAAACGAGCTATACATAACATAAAATAAGTACATAGGTATTTAAGCAAAAACTTCAACTGCTTGTTGCAGCATCGGCAGGCAAACATATCCACTTGCCACGTACAGGCTTCCCATTGAATGAGTGTGAGACACAAAAGCAAAACTCAACTGTTCATGCCTGCTGAAATGAGTATTACGGCTAACAAAATGATCCCCAAACACTAAAGAAACATTCTAACACGTTATATTGATACTTTTCTAAACTTTACTTGACATAATGCTGTCATGTAAGCAATACCAAAATATCTGCTTAGAAACATAAAGTGATATTTACGATCGGCGGAATATTCCGCTTGTCACGTATAACTGATTAAATGTTTAAGAATTCCGTTTACCACCAGAAAATGAGATTTTTACTAGAAAAAGACTTTTATTCTTTACTATATACCAAGTAATATTTTTCTGGTAATTAAGGTTGAGAAATGTAAATTTAAACAATTATTTAAAAAATAACTTTTTAAAACAAAATTTTCAAGTTATTAGTTATGGAAGATATGTAGTATTATTCAATAATTAAAAACAAAAATATATATTTTTCATATCTGGGTTATGCAATTATTTTATTTACCTTAATTTTTGAATGGAAGAAGTAATTTTTGTTGAGTGTACAGATAACTGAGGAAATTCTTTAGGATTTGTTAGTGTCAAATCAGGATGTGGCTTTTGGAAAGTCTGAGAAACAAGTCTGGTAAAGTCACTTGGTGGTGGTTGCACTGAAGGAGCTGTTAAGATTACTTTTAGTCGGTTCTGCACAGTCTTCTGTGTCTTGTCTACTTTAATCCATTCCTGCAAAATAAAGCCACTGAACATATCGAAATATAACAAATTAAGACAGTTTCTAAACTCACCTCATTTTAATGTCACTGGTTTCAGTATTATACTTTAGTATAAACAATTATAAGTAATTATTGCATAACTGACTGAATACTTTAGAATTTACGTGCCGACACATTTCAAACAATCGTTTCATTTACAAAGCTAACCATAACGCGTCAGCAAGTAAGTTCTAAAGTATCCACTCAGTTACGCAATAATTACAAATAGTTTAGTCAGTGAATTCAAGATGATTACAACAGACAACTATGCAAAAACTATGTTTGAAAGATAAATTAATGCCAATTAATCTTACTGTGAAAGGTTTTCTATAACCTTTCTCTACTCTAATTTTGTTGGAACAAAAAAAATTACAAGTAGACGTTTTAAGCATTATAGCACACACTCACATATAGTGAAATTCCCACAACGCAGATTTGGTAATGCCATAATTACCACAGAAGTTATGGTTGAGGTTAAAGTACTAGTTTGTATTAATAGGCTACAAAGTTTCACACAAGAAATATGGTGCTTTGAGCTTTACTTGTGAGTTATCTACATAATTTTTAGAAATTTTATAATGGTATCAAAGAAGAAAAAAATGTGTTTGATTTAAATTTTGTGTAAACCCAAAGAAAATTATGAATAATACATTTGAAATAATTCTAAAAGTAATTTGAGGACAATAGGACTTTAGTCATGCTCAATTTAAGTTCAAAGGGCATGTGATGAAAATGAACACAAATTCATCAGTTGTACATTGCTCAATGTTTTCACAAAATTTAACATTAGATTTCCCTTGCCATTATGTTCTGATAATGGAATTGATCATGCATGAAGTTGTAAAACAGTCCTCAGGATACTCTTAAACCATATTAATCTTATTCGCCTAAAAGTCTCCTGACTTTATTCCATTCTCTTATTGAAAATGAAAAGTCATATGGGAGGAAGATGTGATCAAAAACAAATACCGCCAGCAATAAAATACCTTACAGAAGAAATGGCAAAGCTCTTTCTTGAGGTTTTAGAGAAAGATAAACAAAATTACATATTGTCAGTTTATCATGTAGGAATATACAGTGATACGATTTAATAACAAGTATGTTAGTCAGCTATGAGACCTTGTCAGAGATTTTTTTAAAAATGTAAATACTTTACGGTACTGCTACATTTCAATGCTGAAGCACAGAGATAAGTAATTTATAAAAAATGAGAGTTGGCAATATGATTCTTTACAAACTCATAAAGTATATGTTCTAAGAATTTTTTTATTCTAAAAAGTCTGATATTATTTTCCAGTTTATCTACTGAAAACATATGTAACTATAATACTTTAAATTACTGAAAAAAGCAGATATAACTCAAGAACCTCATATTTACTTTAACTATGTGATTCCAACAAAACTTTAAAAATTATACTCTCACATTTTAATGCAAATGATAATAATGTATAAAAATTACCACTTGACAAAAAAAGTTAATATTGCGGTGAGAAATTAATAATAACACGGTTTTGTATTTTAGTAAATTTTTTCTTCTTTTAATTTTTAATTTATTTTTTTATTTACTAAAAATTAAAATAAATATGATAATAATAATATTTACCTTGGTAGGTGGTTCAAAGCTGTCTAATATATTTTTCTGTTGATTCATAATTTCAAAGCTGGTGTCAAGATCACTATTAGATATTTCACTCAGATTTACAGATTCATATCGTTTCCGCTGCATTTCACCTACACTAGTCTTATGAACTCTTGATGATTTCTTTTTATTTGAAGCTGATGGGAGAGATTTCTGTTGTGTTATTTTTTGTGATGTAATTTCAGAACTTTCTTCATTATCTAAAACAAATACACACTACTGTACATATACTAAATCTTTTCATTTGATTATAAAACATACCCTTTGTTTTTATTTAAGTTACAAAATACAATTTGTAAAAGCCAATGGATCCAATAATCTGAAATTTTCAGTACCGTCCATACTACCTCAGTTCTTGGTAGACACTACATTATTTGTCTCTGGGTTGAGAGTAGGTTTACATCACCTAAATAACCCTCTACTTACCATATCAAAATTTTACCCTTTTTAGATACATGGTGACAAAATCACTGTTTGTAATTTTGTAACTGGAAAGTTATAAGAAAAAGCTTTAAACATTGAAATTATGGGTTATTTTTCAATTAAAAATGATTTTTAAAAATTATCGAGGTTTATTGGATTTTTTTTTTTACTAGACATTAAAATAGAAATTTGTAATTATTCTTTTTGTATTACTTTTTAATCTTTGAGGAGTTTTTCTCCGCACATATTGTTATTTGTTAAGAAAACATATTTCCAGTTCTCAGAAGTTTATTTCTGGCTTTGCAAGGTCCAGTCCATATTGTTATAATTTTGTGGATTTTCAGGTTGAATTCAGTTGGATTCTTAATTTTTTTGTTTCACTTTCTCATGTTAAAATGTATTTAAAAAATTAAATAGCAATACAATTATCTCTTACCGAAATTGCGAATTTAGGATAGTCCCTTTGTCACAATGTAATAAGTTATTTTTGTCACATTTATTAATGTGACACACACTCAGCACGGCGGCGATATTGGTGATCTCATCAAACTACTGTCTGTTTCTCGTTAACTTCCACCTCTGATGGCAGTGGAACGCTATGTGGGTCGCATAGCTTGTCGTAGCATCTAATTATTGTGTCCGTGTTTTCATCTCAATAATTTTATTTCTAACATATACAGGTTTATTGTGGACATCAAAACAGTGTATTAGACATTAAAATATTGATTTATTTATCAGGTCACAATAAAAATAAAGAAATACAAATGATAAATACTGTATGACAAATAATAAAACACAATAAAAAAGACAAAGAAAAAAAGATAATTTACATAAAAATTTAAAGTACGTACTACTAAAATATACTACATACTAGAATTAACCACTCAACATTTAACTGAGAATGTTTGTTTCTGTTTATGTCATGTGTTCACAAAGCGATAGAGATCGATAATGTAAATGCAGACATAGATAATGCATATGTCACGTTCGAAACTATGTATAGCCGAGATTAGTTGACATTTGCTTATTAAAATATTATGATGACACATTAGGTTTTCGGGCATCCAAGCATTTTGTTGATGACTCATATTTACAATAGTCTGTTCCCCCCTCGAGTTGGTTCATTCACTCTAATAGGACAGTTATCGTTTATTCTTGCGTTAGTTGAGAAAGCTTAGTTCATTTTTATGATCGTTGTTTTTACCGGATATTTTGCCATGTTATGTGGTTCAAACTAAAAAAAAACATTAAAATATAAACGTTAAACCAAATTAAATCTGTTCATAAAACTCCCTGAAGCATTGTTTCAGTTGAAGCATCAAAAGTTAACTTGGGATGGTCGGATTTAAAAACAACAAAGGCACAATGTTCTCCAAACTCTTCTGAAGCACTGACGTAAAAATCAAACCTTTATACAAACACGTATCGACACTAGAGAAGTTTCAATTAGACTGGGAGTGAGCGTGCAGGTGTGCTCGCCGTCCCTCAGAAGGGAAGTGGGGAGCGCACCAGCACGCTCTTAGTGCCTCATAAGGGAACCCAGAGCGTGCCGGTACGCTAGCCGCGCTGAACGTGTTAATATTAAATAACGCATCAAAAATAGTATTAATAACGTGTCAAAAATTAATATTTTTAATTTGAAATTTTAAACTTGTTCAAGTTATTTTATTACAAATCATAGTTTTTAAGATATGTTCACAAATGCTTGATTTTTCTCGTTGGAAAAATTTTCAAAATTTGAAGTACCTCAATAAATGGTTTGGAGAAAAATATAGAGAAAACAGATTTAATAGAAAATAGTATTTATTGATTATAATTTTGTAATTAGTTGCTGCCAGTTATTTAAGCCATTGCGGGTTAAATGATTCGCTATTTGAGCGATCTAATATGCACAAATTAATCCCTTGTGTCAAAAGCACTAATTATTATATATTTTATACAACTGAAATTTTTTTCATTATTTTCAACTTTAGTTGTTTTATTATTTGTTAAATTATTACTATTTGTGATAATAATGAGTAAAAACAAATTAAAAATTAAGTTTTTAAGTTTGAGATGGATTCTAATGACGGGTCTATCCTGGCATAGAACGTCCGATTAACACGTTCATTGCCAATCACGCGATATCGCGTGATGTTAGATCTTTACCGGGCGGCCGATCACACGATATCATGTGGCAGTTGCTATCCAAATTCTGAGTGAATAATTAAAGCGGCCACAGCGAAATTGTGCGTAATACTTATATTGGCCACTAGGGAAGGGATTGACCATTTTGTAGTGGGAATGGCCACCAGCCATTTTGTTTTGTTCTTATCAGCCAGTGCACACAATGGTAGCGTTCAGATAAGTTAACATCCTAATAATTTTGTTTAGTTATTCGTTGATTTAGCGTTTTGAAGTTAGGTTTTTATTTATTTGAGTGTTGATTTTGATTTTTTAATTATGAGTGACCAACCAGGACCCTCAGAAAGGCTCAGTTAAATGCCGGATAGTCCAAAAAAACATTTTTTTAAAACTCAGAGGTGGAAGAATTATTACTAGATTCTGACCCACAAACAACACAGAAGACACGAGGAGACCGAGTCCAACACAAGCTAACTAAAATTGAAAAAGTCAAACCGCGATGTCTCAACACCGGCGAAACAGTAAATGCTTCTAGAAAAGATTGCTAAATTTGCTATAAAAATAAAAAGAGGATAAACACCACAACTGAGTGTAAAAACTGTCCAGGTGCTCCCCCATCAGGTTTTGACTTTTTTTTAATTGCATGATTCCAATGCTAAATTTGTTTACATTTTGAAACCATTTTGTATGTATAAGTGAATTACAATCTAGAGTGAGTTTTTCAAAAATTTTGCCTGAATATAAATGTCAGCTAATTATACTCATTACAATTAATACATTTAAATGACTTTTATTTGTAAACTACGTGCCCTTTTTGGCCGAATTATATATCACGCGATATCACGTTTTTTGGCCACATGGGAAAAATCGCATTATGTATGTCCAATCACGCTATATCCCGTGATGGATAATAGAGACCATAATTCCTAAATACTTAATAATAAAAGTTTGTAAATATTATATTTACTTATTTTGAGCACTATATAACTAAATAAAACAATAAAAAAAAAATTGGTCACCACACAAAATTCCGATTTTCAGCTTGGCAATGAACGTGTTAAAGGACAACTTATGGGCTATAAACAACCTATTGTTATCTATGCTGCAAGTTTTAACCAGTGATAAATATCCGTTAGACAACACAGGTGTCCAGTCTTGTATATGACACATCATAAAATAAACTCTCTTGAAACAAACAAACAGCGATGAGAATCTGCGTTTGCACGATCTCTACCCCTAATGTGTCTTGACGAACATATTGTGTCGTAGAATGCAATGGGTTAAGAATACCATTAGTATAATCTTCGGTTATTAATTTATATATCTGATTCTAAATCAAAAGAACTAATATTTCACTACTTGTTACACACCAATTGTCAGATCCCAAGAAACTTGATAATTGTTTGATACTTCTATCACTTGTTCATCAGAAGGAGCATTGCTGAAAGGTGTGATAAAACGTTTGCACATAGCTGGTATCATTCGGTGATAACACTTTGACAATTCTAATAAAATATCTGTGCTCAATATCTCCAAAGTCCTAAAAAACAATGAACATCTTCTATTACTTAAACATTTAACTTGAAAAAAAAACATTTAAATACCTGTATTTTCTAAATTTATATTTAAACTAGGGTCTTGTAGGGGCAAATAAATGCCCCTATTCATATTAAAACATAATAAAACTACACAATAAAATAAATAATGTAAACACAAAAACTATAAAGGCTATTAGCAAAATCCTATACACATAACTCTTAACAGTGTTAAAATATTTGTTTGTTTACAAGTCATAATAATCTGTTTATCATTACAATGTATACACATAACCTGCTTTCATACTGTTAAAAATATTTGTTTGTTTACAAATCATACTCAGCTGCTTTTCATTGCAATGTATTTATTATAGAGATTTTTGGTAACTTAAGTTCCTCAAAACCATATAAATGTTGTAAATTGAGAAAAACCTATATTTCCCCCGCTCCTTCGTGTCAATATCTTTAATTTGAGCCATCTCTCAGCTCTGTCAAACCTTCCAAGCTCCCACAATTTTTCTCTCAAAATTCGGCTTACAAAATTATATATATTAAATAAATATATATATTATATAAATTTTCGGCTCATATGGATTTTATTTAAAGTAACTCTTATGCAGTTTCAAATTTAATGAAAGAATGCATATACAAAACTAAACTGTTATATATTTATGAGAATTTAATTTTTATAATGCCATATAAAGTTTAAATGCATTAAAAAAAATATTTTTATTTTAAATTCGAACCTACACTATTAAACACTACATTACTAAAGTATAAGAACTTACTAAAAGTAGCACTTAAACTTAAGTGGGTCAAATTCTGGAGATGTGTCAGATTTTCAGATTATGGGTGTTATTTGACTTAAACCCTTTACATTCAGACATTTCTCTGTAGACATGTTTTGCACTACTTCTAAACAGTATTCAAAACTTTGAGAAAAACCACAATTTTTACATTTTCAGGTTTTAATTTCAATTGATACAGAAATATATAAGCTGTTAAAAATTTTTTAAATCAATTTTTTGGAATTATTTTTAGAGTTTGTAAATCTGTTAACAAGCGGAGGATTAAATTTATTACAGTTTTGGTATTAACTTGGCAAAAAAACTACACCTACTGATATTTTTTAGCAGATGTGTTTTGCACTAGGTCAGCGCATTATTCAATGCTGTAAGTCACGGACAAGACTGTATCTCAGGTGTTTTGTGTTGGTGTATCTTATTAAATTTATATTTGTATAAGATAAACATTATATTAAAAGTACCACTTACTGTTCTGTATGAGAATGTATTTCAGGATATCAGGCACAGGCAGAGTTGAAATGGGACGCCACTCGCAAAACTGGACAATGTGTTACACATTTTTAAAAGTAACTAGTTTAAAAAAACGTTTGAATTGAAAAATTTAATTTCTCATAAAATTATATAAATAATGAGTTTTATTTAATCACAAGATTTTCCTTACACATACTACAAAGACTACTTCAAGTTACTGGATGGACTAAATATTTTTAGTTCAATATTTAAGATAAAATGTTTATGTTTCAATTTGTTCTCAGCAGTTTTCTTGTTAAAGAGTCGTTATACTAGATATATTTCTTCATGACCAACATGTGTAATATTTTATCAAGAAAAGCAATCCTTCTTTTTCAAAACATTCCTCTTATGTTTTACATGTTTATAAATTAATGTCCTTTATATTTATTATGAAAATGGTACTTATGTATTGTTCGAGTCAGCGCTCGAAGTTTGAACGTGCTACTTTGATCTATTTATTAAATCGCTCAGCTGTGCCTGGACAGTAATGGTCACGTGATTTCTGACCCACTAATCGATATATTGACCAAGTATTGATTTTCCTGGTGGCATCTCTGACCCCCCTCCCTTATCTAGTATTCCCGTGGCTACTCTAGTCTGTCGTCTTGGAGCCTTCGTGCTGTTACAAGCCTTAATGAAGAGCTTGTTCGCAAAGTTTCACCACGCATGTAAAGTGCCGGTTTTGACCGTAAACCTCGTACAAGTTTCAAGAACTATTCGTGTTAAAGTGTGTTCGTGTAAACGCGGTTTTATATGCGTTATTTCCTATTATTGACTTTAAGTTACGGTCGCCGGTTCGTAAGACTCTTTGTTCCGTTACGCGCCATAGTTTATGTAAATGACTTTATGCAATTTAAATGCAGCCAATTTATTTACCCATTTAAGTTTTAGTTTACACTTCGCCTGGATCTGCAGCCTACGAACTGGGTACCCAGGATTTCTACCACTACGAGAATCTACGTACGCTTCCATTTTACCCATTCTTTCTTCACAAGGGTAAGTGCTGCCTAAGCTTAATTACTTATTATTTATTTATGTGTTTAAACTCAGTGCGAATTATCCTATGTTATTAAATGTGTTTGTACGGAACTATTGCTTTTAAACTTTCGTAATTGCATGCTTAGAGATTAAAGTAAGACGCATTTGGCCGCCACTTCTTATTACAGAACTTTTCTATTTGATTATTTTGGAACTTTCTCGAACCTCGCTTTCTTCTAAATTTTAGCTAGCACCAGTCGCTTCATGTATTATACAGATGCCACTATTGTAGAGGGATTTTTCTTACCGGGCTCTAAAAATGACTACATAAAACTTGTCCTAAGGGCAAATGCATAAAAAAATTGTTTTTACACAAAAGGTTATTTTTTATGAAATTAGACTCGGGTAAAATATTCAATGCAGAGTAGTAAGAACTACTATGTCTGCTTATCAACGTCACATCATACTACCTATACATATACCTATAAAGTCTCCAGTTAGGATAGATTTGATTGTAATTTTATGCAACATTACCTAATAAGACGTCTACTTCCACGGAATAATATTTTTTGCCAGGTGATCTCTATTCTAGCCTTACATCTGTACATTTGTTTTCTTAAATGTTTAAATTAAAACCAAATCTATCCTGACTGGATACTTCATAGGTATATATAAAACTAACCTTCAGTGCCAATAACAAAAATAATAATTATCAATATTGCTTCAGAATTTGTTTTTGATTCATTTTATAAGCATTGCATTGGAGGTGGGCAATGTGAATTTTTACCATATTTAAATACATATGTACAATAAGGATCTCTATATAATACGTAAGTACCATGAAAATTTGTATGCTAATTTTTTTAAAAATTTTACTGTAGCATACAAACAAGACTATTTAGTATTGCTGGATATTTATTCAATAATGTCTAAGCCTGTCATTAGGTGACAGTGATTGTTTTTGTACATGCCTTTGATCAGCAAATTCGGACACTTAAGGGAGAACTTCTTTCTCATTGACTTTGACCACCATTCACTCACTAAAATTTTCATTTTTACACTTTCAATGGTTCATAATTTTTGTACAGAATGTATGTATTTCTTATAAGATCTATTATTCTATTAAAAACGTTTTATTAATAGTAACTTAAAACATATTAAATAGAACTGTATATATGTTTTGATTATAGGCCTTTTATTATAAACCTGTTTTCAATAACTTTCTACCATAATACTACTAAGTATTAAGTAATAATACTGCCAAGGGCAGAAGAGGGTAACAATGTATTGAGGTTCTATATAAAATAATAAAGTTCTGTATTGTGTTACTTTTTTATTAATACATTTTATGGTTTACTTATTTATTTATATTAATTTGCTCCCAATTTTTCTTTTTTAATTTAAAGTATTCTTTAGATTGAATAAGAAAATGTTATCTGCTTTAGGCTTTGGTGAATAGGATTTTAGGAATTATAAAAAGTTTCACATCTAAAATCAAATTAACATGCACTCAATCATTATTGGCAAATAATCAATTTTATCTCTTAATATATAGTCTATATTTATGTACAGTAATACCTCGACTTACACTTCCCTGACTTACTCAATTCCCAAGTTACGCAGTTACAAATCATGCTGTCCGAGATACACAGAAACTGGCCTGTTGTGGAAGAAAATGCCTAAAAGAACTTTTATAGCTCATGAAGAGAAAATATTTTCAGGTTTTAAGGCAGCCAAAGACCAATTGGCAGTGATATTTGGCGCAAATACATCTGGTGACTGTAAGTTGCAATCTCTTACAGTTTATCGCTCAGATAATCCAAGGGCATTAAAATATATTTCTTATGATAGCCCGTGATTTCAAAGTTGAATAGGTAGGTTTTGGTGACAGCTTTTTCTTGAGAACGGGTTTGGTCATCAATTCATACCTCAAAATGAACGTTATTGTTGGTCTAAATAAATTCCTTTTAAAGAAATTCCTATTAATTGACAATGCAACTGATCATCCTTCTACTACTTTAACTAATTTCAACACACGTGTGAATGTGATATTTTTGACACAGAACACAAATAATTTGCTTCAACCGATGGATCAAGGCGTCATCAAAACATTTAGAAGATTTTTGGAAACAATTCAATGTTTTAGATGCTATGAAAATCATTTGATAATCTTGGAATGAAATTCCACAAAAACCTTTGATTGGGGTTTGGGAAAAGGTGTGTCTATTTTATTTGCCACTGAAACTCAAGCGGAATCAGTGCCAGAGTCTGATAAAATTTATGATGCAATTGAAAAAGTTGTCGGTTTTGCTAGACAACTAAATTTAGAAGTGGATAATGATGTCGTTCAAGAACTGCTGGATTTACACAACCAGGAGCTGAAAATTAATTGATGAGCTCATAGAAATGTGTGAGCAAGAGCAAGAGCCTAAAAATGCAGATTCTTTGACCCAGTTTACATAGAAGATGACATGACGGTTATAAACTTGACACAAGGAACTAGTTTAATTGAGCATGGCTTACAAATTTTGGAAATCAAAGACTCCAACGATTTGCGTATTTCTTCCACAAAACAAACAAATTAGTGAGTTACAAGGAAATTCTGCGTGAGAATAAAAAACCTTCAATTTTGCAAACAAATTTACTAAATTTTAAGAAGCCTTCTATGTCAATATAACTTTGTTTTACTTACTTCTTTGCAATATGTATGTATATAATATAATTTTTGTTGTATAATATATTTAAGATTTTAATACATACACATTTTTCTTTTAAATTATTAGTTGATTTAGTCTTTGTTCCCAATTAAACATGATTCCTATGTGATTGTATGTAAAATTATACCCTGACTTATGCGAATTCGGCTTACACAGTTATCGCTCGGTCCCACCTATTGCGTAAATACGGGGTATTACTGTATTTAACTTTTAAAAATATTCTGAAATAGGCATCTCCAATTTGGTTACAAATATTATTTCCTATATATATATATATATATATATATATATATATATATATATAAATATATATATATGAAGTTATCGGAAAAACAGTTATTATATAAGATATTATAACAGTTATATATAAGTTATCGGAAAACTTCATATATATATGAAGAGCTTCATAAGCTCTTACGTATATACGACCTTGGTAAGAGTCCACACTGTAGTCTTGAAATAGAAACACATAAAAGCACTTAAACAATGATATATTTCAACCACACAATGGTCTTTGTCAATCGAACAGAAAACACAAAAAGAAATATGAGAGAATGAAATAAAATAAATGTAATCACAGATTGTGTAGAGTAGAAATCAGATGTCACAGATGCACAGATTAAAGATATATATATATATATATATATATATATATATATATATATATATATATTTTTTTTTTTTTTGTTTCCATGAGCATATGAGTGATTATAGTTTATATAAGTCTGTCAGGGGAAAAGAGATAAGGCTATTAGGAAAAAAAAATGGATTTATCTGATGTTGAGGTTAGGGGATTCTCTGGACTTGGTATACCACTGGTATGATAGTTCCCACCTTCTCAGTTCTGAGGGACTGCAATCAGGGGGGAGTGATTTAATTATTTTTGTGGTATAGCAGTCATCAAAAGTTGGGATGTTGTGACTCGCAGCATGTTGAGCTGTTGGTCTATCCATATTCATAATTTTAACATCATGTCTATGGCCATTCATTCTGATATTCAGACCATCCGTGGTCAGGCCTATGTATTGTGCTGAGCAAAGTTTACATTGTAGCTGGTATATGACATTTTTCGATGTACAATTATGATGACCCTGTATTTTGAAGACCATTTTTGTTGTTTGGCTGTTGAAACTATTTGCTGAGGGGTGTATTGGACACGTCTTGCATCTAGGTCTATTGCATGGGAAGGAGCCATGAGGAAGTTTGTGTGGTTTCTCTGTATCAGGGTCTGGTAGTTTAGGAGTTTGGAAAAGGAATCGGCGCCATGTTTTAAACATTTTAAAAAAAGAAATGACGCGTTAGTCTAGCGTGGGCAGCCGAACGAAGTGAAGTCATTCTTAGAAGCCAAAATCCCGTTTGAGGCATCTCATCAAAATTATACGAATTTGTGAAGAAACTTGGCCAAATTAAAATGAGAATAAGTGAATTTACAACTTATAATACAGTATTATTATAATTAAAGTAACCAAAAAGAATTAAATTGTGTGTGAAACATAAAATTTAAAGAGAACTGAATCCTATATGAACAACCTTTTTCTTATTCCAAATTTAAGATTTTACATCAGGAAGCTAATTATTAAAACTATTTTCTAGAATTAATCTTGTTTATTAAAATTTATTTAATTAACCAAAGAGTTAGAAGATATAGCGAATGCATAAAACCCTGAGATATTAAGAGATCTTAGATCTCTAGGTTATAAAATCTTGTAACTAAAATATTAAGGATTGAGTTTAGTCTATTGTGTTAAAACTTGTTAAGTTTTATTTCTTGTTCTGTTTATTGTGTAAATTAAAAAATTGTTAAAATTAAAAGAATTTAAATTATTCCTGAGTTTTTGTTTTAAGTTTAATAGAAATTAAATTATTCAATAATAATCAATAATAATTTTCCTATATAAAAAATAATTATAATATATATATATATATATATATATATATATATATATATATATATATATATATATATATATATATATATATATACATACATGATTATTGTAATTTTCATTCCTGATGATGTTGATACTGTTTGCCAACGAAAAGCTTTGGATATAAATTAATAAATATTCTTGTATTTGAATAACCTATGTTGGTTTAAAATAAATAAATTAATAAATAAATATATATATATATATATATATATATTTTATAGATTTTTTGGACTAGGAGACTGACAGACTTACCTTGGTAAGAGTCCACTCTGTAGTGGACCACAGAGTGGTTACCACACAGTGGTCTTTAATCTGTTAATCTTTAATCTGTGCATCTGTGACATCTGATCTTTAATCTTTAATCTGTGCATCTGTGACATCTGATTTCTACTCTACACAATCTGTATTACAATTATTTCATTCTCTCAATATTTCTTTTTGTTTTCTCTTCGATTGACAAAAACCACTGTGTGGTTGAAATATATCATTGTTTAAGTGCTTTTATGTGTTTCTATTTCAAGACTACAGAGTGGACTCTTACCAAGGTAAGTCTGTCAGTCTCCTAGTCCAAAAAATCTAAATAATCTTTACCAACCAAAACTAACCTAAAAATATATATATATATATTCTTGATATTTTTATCAAGAAATTTTTCTTGAAATTACTTACAATAGTAATATATTAACTTCATATATATATATATATATATATATATATATATATATATATATATATATATATATATATATAATAAATTAAAAATATTTCAAAAACAAGAATACTTTTAATGAATATATTTATTCAAAGCTTTCACCGATAAAATAGTACCAGCATCTTCAGGAAAATAATTATCTAATAAAATATTTTTACAAAATTCAATTTTTACAATTTTGTAAAAATATTTTATTAGATAATTATTTTCCTGAAGATTCTGGTACTATTTTATCGGCGAAAAGCTTTGAATAAATATATTCATTAAAAGTATTCTTGTTTTTGAAATATTTTAAATTTATTTACAAGAAAACATATCACCATATTTAATATATATATATACATATATATATATATATATATATATATATATATATATATATATATATATATTAATTAGATAATTACCTATCCTCAAGCATAGCTGTTATATTGAGGCAAATAAACTGCATACAACACTGCTTCAGTTGATTAGCATTATAAGTTGCAGCCAGTTGTAAGAGACATGCAGCATTGCGAAGATTCAAAACATTACTTAAGGCTATTTCACACACTCCCACAAGTCTGTAGATAAACAGCTGATCAGCGACAATCAATATACTAAAAAAATATTAAGTATTTAATAAAACTATACATAAAGCAATATAATAAACTAATGTGAAGTTTGGATTAGAGGATGTATACAACTGGTAAAAGCAGATAATTACTCTAAACTGGTTTAAAAAAACACATTTTATAGCTAATTTTCTTTTTTATAATGGATTATGAGTAAAACTGAAGTAATCAATGTACTTTTGGTTTCGAAAAAATCTACAAAAGGAAAATCATTAATAGATATTTCCATACTAAAGAAAATTAGAGTGTATTTAACTAAAAATTAAGTATATCTCATACATTTATAAAAGGCTTAAAAACAGTCTGGTATTGGCAACTCAAACCGAAAATTCATCTTCGTAGTACACATCATTCAAGACTAGAAACAAAAGCAGACAATCAAATACAGTATAGAAATAACACACACTTGTTTCATTCTCATAAAAAAAGGATATTGTGCAATTGAATTTGTTCTACAAAGATATACAAGTTAGTTCTGTTCATCATTAGATTATTTACCAGTCACCAGAATTTCTATAGTCATAATAACTCATCTCGTTTTAATGGTTGTGGTAACTTATCTCATTTCAATAGTTGTGGAAACTCATCTCATTTCAATAGTTGTGGTAACTTATCTCATTTCAATATTTGGGCTTACTCATCATATACACTAGTCTCTTTAAAACTTTGGCCTTGTCACTTAGGTATGTAGTTATACACTACCATTTTAATAAGAGAAGAGATTTAATATAATTGTAGAAACTGTTTAGATTTGGGGGAGGGAGGGATGGTAGAGAGAGAGAGAGAGAGAGAGAGTGAGTAGCTTGAAAATAACAGTAACAATAAAGCAGTAGAGGAAGCAATAAAATTTTTATAGAAGGTTTAGTTTCACACTTTATAATGTCTTTATATATATACTAGAAAAAATTAATTTTCACTGTTTCCGTAGAAGAAAAACTATATATTTTCCAGTTATTGTTTTATTTAATGTAAAGTTTTATACTGACAACAATTTGAGAATCAAAACAAAGTTAGATGAATTTTAGGAACATTTAGATTTATAAACGCAAAACTAAAAATATAATAATGAAAACTGATATAGTTTTACTGCATTACAATGTTAACCTAGTTCCTTTAAAATAAAATAAATTACCTGCAAATAAAATCAATATCGTCAGATTCTAAAAGCTGAGGAGCAGAATCAGTATAAAGGAAGTCCAAAATCTGCTGAAGCACAGCCTGTGGATACGGCAAAGTGATGTTGCTGGTCTGCCTTGACTACAAGTTTAAAATACAAATGTAATTAGCCAAACAAGACTTTAAAACTCTTTTTAATGTAGTGATTTTATAGATTACACTATTCTATGTTTATGCAATCAAATCTCAAGAGTTGTTTCTATGCAAGCAATTATATGTATAAATTATATTTGTTACATATTCTATAGCCTATATTAAATTCATTAATAGTCTATTAATTTACATTCTGTTTATTAACTACAGTAGGGTTAATGATTTCAATTTAATAAGGAGTAATGCTATGGGGGTAAACTTAAACAAATCGTTTTGCTGTTTAAATGTTTTAAAATATATTAGTAGTAGTGGACCAGAGACCATTTGTAAGCATACTGTTAATGGCAGCAAACATCATCACACTCAGCACTCCATACTCTGAAACCCTTTTTTATTTACTTTATAGCTCAAAGACATAAGTGGAAGGACCTATTAGACAAAAAATTACTAATGAATGCAATAGTGTTGCCTTGTATACCCCAATATTTTAGAGATTCTATAACTCCTCCATGCTGTATCAGATGTTTTCTCAAGGGCGAAGAAAACTTAAATATGTGTTTGACTCAAGAGAAATGCATTTTGAATAACCAACTATAATCAAATAAACTGGTAAATGGATAAACATCCTAGTCTGAAACTGCATCGATCGTTTCTAAGAATGTCTGTAATGATTTACTTCTAACATCTTTAGAAGAAAAACAAATTTTTAATCCAATGCATTATACTACTTCACGTTACTTTGAATCAAAGTCTATACTCAACAAAATTAAAATTTTTTCTGGACTATGATAAAATGCCATCATTACAGATCAGAGATATGTTATATTGTTTTAACTCACTACTGTTTAAACATAAGCCTCAGGTATATTGTCTATTAACCCTTAGCGCTCGGATTTTTTTAACATGCTTTGCTTCCCCACTTGTAATTAAATTGAGACAAATTCCTCACCTGCAAGTTGCATTATTGTTTATGGAAAACTTTGTTTTCTCTTACATGATTTTAGTAAACTAAGCTATTTTTATTCACTAATACTGTATGTACATGATTTTATTATCTTATTTGTAATTTTGCAGAGTATGATATCTCTGAAAAGAGTCTTCCGGATGAAGTCCTGGTTTTGTGCTGCATGTTTTGCAATGAAAAACTGTTTCCCTTCTACCTCCTTTTATCTTCCTGTTACTGCAAACTACACAATCCTTAGAACTACTTTTATCATTGGAAAAGATTAAACGTAATTTCCCATTCAGTCTTTCTTCTTTGTCAGTAGTTGATGGTCGATCCCTCTTACTATACGGGTTATTCTTGATATCACCAATGCGTTCCCTCACCAAGTTTTGGCAAAACTATTTTTGTTTAACACGATTTTCTCTCATTTCCTTTTTTTGTTATTATAGATAATAAAACTGTTTACTACAGCTACATCTAATAGGCAGAAAAACATTTTCCTCCACCATTTATTTGTTCGTCTTGTAAAACTGCATGGTTCATTATACTGAGCAGCTAAATCTACACCACCCATAAACTGGTTATATTTACAAATACCTGTTGGTTTAATTATTTTGTTTATGAAACTGAACTATATTCTAATAAATCAGGATCAAGTAAAAGATAAGGAATTTCAGAATCACTAATTGCACATAAAGCCACGGCAAACTACGAGTAAACAAATAACCTGCGAAACTGTAACCTACTTGCAGCTTACAACGTAACGGCAAACTAGATTTTGTGATGACTTACATATTCCTAGACATTTTCAACTTAGTTCACATTATTGTCACATATAGAGTGTAGCACCAAATGGTGAAAGATTGAATGCGTGGGCTTTGCCGCTGACGAGTTATAGGCATCTGAAAATCGTGTCGGGTGACCCCCGACATACGAGTAAACTGCAATATACACTTGTCGGGGTTCCCCCGACAGTCGAGTGCTAAGGGTTAAAGACTAAACATTAATATATTATTTGATGGAGCTTTACATATCTATTTTACAAATAAAGCATGAAATCAACTCCAAATTATTCTTCAATAATGTTTGAAAAAAAAATATTTAGTTTATTGATTTGTACTTTAGAAGTTATTAAAATTTTTACACACACACACACACACACACACACACACACACACACACACACACACACACACACACATATATATATTCTACAAAATTGTTTAAATTTTATGTAACGTTATTGGTAATTTTCTTATTCTTGAAAATGAGTTTGAAGATGGAATCATTAATGCCAAAGCTGTAGTAATTAACAGTTACATAGCCCAATGACATTTTTGAGTCATTGCCATTTATAACCTATATCATAACATTATAACCTATTACCAAAAAAACTTACATTTTTATTAAACTTTTATCAAAAATAATTTTTTCATTTTGAATACTCTTATTTACTTTTTCTTCTAACTAAACAAATTAAATTAAGGAGGTTATACTCAAAACTACATGCATATAAAGAGTTTATCTTGTAGCTACAAAATAAATTCTCTAAATAATCTGGTAAAATATTTACAAATTGATCTATAATATGAACATTGATCATGAAGTTAAACCTCAATCCAATCTCCTGCCAGCATACTATGGAAGTACTCTAATCTTGCTGCCAAGACACACTTGTGAGCTTTAAATGTTGCTCCGTTATTACTTGAAACTTTAACATCATAAAGTTCAGGGCAGAATTTACGATCCATTGTTGGCGGTGAGCACTCCCCTAACTCGTAGCCATCTTTAAAAAGTATCATACCATCTTCATATCTGAGTAACAGAAATATACTGGATTTTCAAAAACTAATTTATACAAGAAATTTTTCTCACAATTTCTAACCACATACAATTAAATAATTTAACAATTCAGTTTAATTTTAAATAAAATGGTAAATTTTTACCTATAAATGTTTAGATTAAACTAAAAATGTATGAAAACCAAATAAGTTCTAAAAATATATTAATAAATTAACTAATAAAGTTATAAGAAAATATTGAAATACTAAATAAAGGTAAACTGTGAAATTTTTTAAAGGCTGAAATTATAAGGAAACAATTTTTCATTATTTTACGACTCATTTATATATATAGTAGAGTCTCGATAATTCCAGGTAGATGGAACTGAGACACCCTCGGATTATACGGAAATACAGTCCTGTACATTAGAAAAAATAGGGGTTCTAATGAACCCTAATACTATAGTTAAGAATGCATAAAATACATTTACAAAACAGTTTTTATTACTGTACTTACATAAATTTAATGTTGCTTTGGAATACATTGTTCATCACGATTGCTACATTTTTTTTTGAAAAAGTTATAAAGTGTCTTCAGCGTCTCCTTATCAGAACGTTTTTGTTGTTTATCGTGTAAGATGTCTTATCAGAAGCACATCTGTTGGTGTGGTGTCTGTCTGTTGTTCAATATAGAGAGTGGAGTTTCCAAGGTGAACGTTCCTTCATTATGATGATTAATTTTTCCTTGTTGTTCTGTCTCAGCCGAACCTTCATCTGTTGCCTTCAGTAGTTTCTTGAATCATTTCAATAGTCATAACATGTGTTACTGTTACTTACGTTCGTCCTCACTCACCCATTGGCGTTCGTCCCTAACATCGACAATTTCTCAACCTAGAAGTTTCTTGATAAGAAATGTCTAATCTTTCTTCTTGTGGATCAATGACAAGATATTTATTATGACTCAAGAACTTTATTCTATGATTTACTAAATGTTTCTTCTTTTATTTCTTTCCATGATTCAGCTATCCAGTACACAACTACCTTAACTGTATTTTTTTAAAAAACCTTCAATGCTTTCTTCCCCTTCAGTGGCTTTCACAAGAGATTGTAAAAGGTAACATATTTTTTTTCATACATTTCAGAACACACTGAGCCATCAACTGGACGAGGCTTGTAAGATTTGCAGGAAGATATAAAGCCAGAAACATTCTTGATCACAGTTAATCTTCACAGAGATGTGACGGTCCATTGGCTAACAGTAAATAATTTGAATTTTTTTTCGAATAGATAAAGTAGTATGAAATAGAAATAGGTTCGAACTTTACAGAAGCTCAAAAAATCGGGACTTGGATTTTCAAGACTCTACTGTGTGAGTGTGTGTACATTTAATACATACATACATACACACACTTACATATATATATATATATATATATTTTACGTTACCCATTGTTTTTCCGCTGCACTGACTTTATGAAGTTAATATATTACTATTGTAAGTAATTTTACCACCTAAAATGACTTACAATAGTAATATATTAACTTCATATATATATATATATATATATATATATATATATATATATATATATATATGATAAATAGTTACTATCTGGAGTACATCCGTTCATTCTGCAGTCCATAAATTCGCAGTTCCGACGTTTCGCTAGAATCTCATGCAGCACTGACGAGGTGAACCCAACAGCAGTAGAAGAGCGATATATATATATATATATATATATATATATATATATATATATATATATATATATATATATATATATATAGATTTTTTGGACTAGGAGACTGACAGACTTACCTTGGTAAGAGTCCACTCTGTAGTCTTGAAATAGAAACACATAAAGGCACTTAAACAATGATATATTTCAACCACACAGTGGTCTTTATCAATCGAAGAGAAAACACAAAAAGAAATATGAGAGAATGAAATAAAATAATTGTAATCACAGATTGTGTAGAGTAGAAATCAGATGTCACAGGTGCACAGATTAAAGATATATATATTGTTTCCATGAACATATGAGTGATTATAGTTTATATAAGTCTGTCAGGGAAAAAGAGATAAGGCTAGTTGGAAAAAAAAAAAAAAAAAAAAAAATGAATGGATTTATCTGATGTTGAGGTTAGGGGATTCTCTGGACTTGGTATACCACTGGTATGATAGTTCCCACCTTCTCAGTTCTGAGGGATTGCAATCAGGGGGGAGTGATTTAATTATTTTTGTGGTATAGCAGTCATCAAAAGTTGTGATGTTGTGACTCGCAGCATGTTGAGCTGTTGGTCTATCCATATTCATAATTTTAACATCATGTCTGTGGCCATTCATTCTGATATTCAGACCATCCGTGGTCAGGCCTATGTACTGTGCTGAGCAAAGTTTACATTGTAGCTGGTATATGACATTTTTCGATGTACAATTATGATGACCCTGTATTTTGAAGACCATTTTTGTTGTTTGGCTGTTGAAACTATTTGCTGAGGGGTGTATTGGACACGTCTTGCATCTAGGTCTATTACATGGGAAGGAGCCATGAGGAAGTTTGTGTGGTTTCTCTGCATCAGGGTCTGGTAGTTTAGGATGTACTAGGATGTTTTTCAAGTTGGGAGGTTGCTTGTACCAAATTTGCGGTGGATCGGTGAAAAGATTTTTGGTGTGGACGGAAGCTTGAAGAATTTTGAAGCCTTTCTTTAGGTTAGTTCTAGTAGAGCTTAAAGCTTATTTAGGAATTTTTGGTCTAGATTCCAAAAATCCAGTCCAAAAATTCCTATTCTTAATCATATATATAAATTCATATTTCAATAAAAATGTAACATCCTATATCAATGAATTTCTTTTGCAATAAAATGTAAAATTTAATTTTAAAGATACATATTTTAAACTCTTAATAAAAATACAGAAAGTACCATACATACCTTAAACCCTGCAGCCTCTTCATAAAACAGTTCAGCTTGAATTTTTTAGCCAATTCAAAAGCTCCTTTTAAGATATCTTCTTTATCAGTCCTAAAATACCATTTAAAATTCTATAAATTTGTGAAACAGAATTAATTCTGAAATTCAAACAAAAAAATATGGAGAGATAAGAAAATGAAAGAGTAGTAAGGATCTTTAAAGAAGACTTGTTAATACAAGATTAACTTATAACAAGAATTAAAGTAATAGCATATTATAAATTTAAACTAAAGACGTACATATAGGTATTACTCTAAGGTTAACCTTGGTAGTTAGTCTGAAAAACCACACTCAATAGAACAACTAAAAGGGTAGAGGCCTAGTCGTGCATTCCAAATTTGCCATTAACTTTGCCAAACTGGCACAAAAACATTTATAAAAGTTAATATGAATTTTATAAGGATTGTAATAAATTAATAAAAAAAGTCTACAAAAAAATACATGGTTAAAAATACAGAAGAGTAACATAAATAAGTTAATCTTATGGAGAGAACCATAAAACATATACATAAAATTTAGAGTTAATAAATTGCCACTAACCCTTTCATTAAAATTCAAGTACCAGTACATGATATCGAGCTACGGCCAGCAGGACCATTCCCGTATATGTATGTTCTACTATTTCTCTTAGATTAGCATTGGCGTACGTTTAAGATTATTTTCCCATGTATTGTGCTGTATTCTAGGTTCAATATTTGAAATTATCTGGACAGTAAATACTACACAGAGTACATAGTCGCCATTCACTTCTACCCAAAGTCCCATATAGGTTTTCCTATCATATAGGTTTTCCCATGTATTTATAAATCGTTTTGAAGTTTGTGCAGTATTTTACAATAGGCAATAATTTTTAGGAAAGAAATTGCCAGTAAACGTAAGTTGTGTTAACATGAGAAAATAAGTAAATAAAAAAAATATTAACAAATATTACTATAATTCAAGAATAGACAAATTTTAAAAAAATTTTAAAAAAGAAAAAGTGATTTTTTGTGAAAAATTTTCAATTAATTTTATATATTAATACTGGTAAAAAGCTTAGTGTATATCACAATTGTGCAGTGTAAATATGTCAACTTTTTTACTTAAAATTTTTTTAAAAATAAATTTATTTTTTGTAACTGAAAATTGTATTAATTTAAACAAACTAAATATATGTTTTTTGTGAAATAAAAATATTTCTGTGTAAGGAAAATGATAATGGATAGGAATTTGCACAACCAATCATATGATAGTATCACATGTTATAGTGTCAAAGAAACTATTCATGAGTCAGAGGTAATAGTTTGTCACAACCATGCACATCTATAATTACAGGCATTTCTATAAATCAGTCTCATAAATATAAAGACTCATTATTACTTATTAATAATTTTCAATTTTAAGCAATTATTACACACACACACACACTCACAATATTAAACATCTTTAAATAAACTAAGCTACAGAGAAAATATATCTAAACTCACTGAACAGATAATGGACCTGGATGTAAAAGTTCACAGTCGCCAGTGTAGACAAAATATAAAATTTGTTGAAATGTGTAAGGATTTACATTATTTAATTTTACACATGAGCTGCCATCATTAGAAAGCGCCGAAAGTTCTTCGCTGCTTAAAGCTAAAATGTATCTGTGTGCTGGAAACATTGTGTGTCCAATCTGTAATCAATTCACAATTTTTAGCCAAAATACTTACTTAAATATAGAAATAAATATAAAAAAGATCATGTGTATTTAAATACATTAAGAGTAGAATGCCATATCCTGAAGGCATATCCGTGCTCATTGATTTGGTTGGCCATGACATTAGGCAAATTTTTGTATTTGAAATTTCCATGAACTTATTTAAGTAATAAAAAAAAAACACAAATATACACTGATCAAACTATCAACTATAATGTAGTAAAAAAAACATTTTAATTTGAAAATTATTTAAAAAGTGTCAAATATTTTGTGAAAAATGTTAGATATAAAAGTTTTAATTGATAAACTGACTTACAAAGAGGTTTTTCATATTTTAGATAAAAAATAACAAGAAAAAATTTTTAAGAAATGTTAGGTTCTAAGTGAAAAGCAAAATGTAAACATTACCCAAAGATGTAGAAAAAACACCCCAACTGGTCTTAAATACTTGAATAGCATTCAAAAGAAAATGTAAATAAATATTAGCTAAGGTAGCCTATTGTTAAAAAAAATAGTTAGAAACCAGTCAAAGGTAATGCAAACATTTGTGATAAATTTGTATGTGATTCTGATTGATATCTGGTGAGTCACACAGAAACTTTTTTAATGCTTTGGAACTTTGAAACGTTTGGTACTAAGTTTTAATTAGTAAGCTGATTTCAAGGCAGGTAGGTTTTTAAATGAAGACGATGGATCAGAACAACTTTTCACAGGCAAATCAAATGAGAATGCAGAAAAGACTCATTTAAGAAGAGTTATTAGTCAAACAATTTAGATATTTTTGTAGCTATAGTATCTGTTATTTCAACTGAAAATTCAAGTATGCATGTTACTACTTTTATTCTTTTGTGGAGCAGAGTCAGTCATTTAATTCTAAGCAGAGAACTCCAAGAATTTTCCGTAAATGACCTGCATTCATCTCCAGGGTCATAGCCAGAAGGCTTATGATCCGGAAACCAAACCAGTCATGATAGTGTGACTGCACAATTACTAAGACTGAAAAAACACTCTAGGTCAAATATGAAAAAAACACCCTAGTTGTGTTCTTTTTGTTATCAAAGACATTGTTCACAAGATTTCGTTCCAAATAGTGGATCACTGAAGTCAGATTTTTATTAGGATGTTTTGAGATGGTTGAAAGGAAACATATGCTGAAAAAGCATTAAGTTTCAGAATGGATAAAACTAGCTGTATTATGTGCTTGATTACGATTCATAGAAATATACACATTACCAAAACAATACTGTTATTGTACCACAGCATCTACACTTGCGAATTTTAGCTCCCTGTGACTTTGTCTTGTTTCTGAACAAATAAATAAAAGGTTGTTATTTTCAAGACATTACATTATAATTATCAACCATAGGAGGAGTTTAGTAGCTTTAAGGAATATTTTTTCCACATTTTCTAGGCAAGAGCAAAACTGAATTATTTTTAATCCGCAAGAAAACTACTCTGCAGGAAGTGGAAGTGGAAGAATTATTTTTAATTCTATTGAACTGCCTGACTGCAACTTTTAACTAAACTTGCAAGGTTCACATCTTGCTCTTGGAGGATGTGGTGGGAAGGGTGTACACAATAAAAAGTTTAAAATTAACTATATTGGTACACAACATTTATTCTTGAAAGGCAGCGAATAAAAGATGAAATATTAAAAACCAGTATGCACACAAATTTTTTAAATCAGTTTTAACAAACACTTTTATATTACACAATATCAAGAGCACAGTGGTACAATATATTACAATAAAAATATTGAAAAGAACCCCAATACCACAAAAATAATCAAAAATAACAAATAAAACAAGTTACTTAAGATTAAACCCTTATGTACATTTCAATGACCATGTCATCATTATCAGAGGGTCTTGTTACAAAACACAATCTAGCACACAAGAAGTTACAAACTAGAATGATGCTAGAGGATCATCGAAATGTACATAAGGGTTTAATCTTAAGTAACTTGTTTTATTTGTTATTTTTGATTATTTTTGTGGTATTGGGGTTCTTTTCAATATTTTTATTGTAAAACACTTCTATGTCTTTGTTTGTTTATTTATTTAATAGATGCAAACTGTTTAGTAAATTTAAGGAACTCAAAATTCTTGCTTTTTAAATAAAGCAATTTAAATTATGTGTTCCAATCCCAGACTTTACAATAAAGTCAATTAAAATGATTTTTTATTTTATATCGTTAAAAATAATAAAATATAATTAGACAGAGCATTTTGTTTACTTATGAGTATGTGATATAATTTTAAATAGTGTATTATTAAGTTGAAAAACTTTAAAGTTATGTTTTTCTTAAGATGTTACATTAAACATTTAATACCTGAAAAACGATGTCATGCAACGAATCATCCTCATGACTCTCTTCGAGCAATGCTGCTAAATGATGAGTAATTTCACTAGCTCCCAGAACAGGAATTTCAACTAAATCAAGTTTAGGATGGGACTGAAAAAACGAAGAAAAACACTGAATTAAAAATAAAGTGAAACTTACTTACTCTAAAATGCTTGAAATCTAACAACAATATTTTTGGAAAAAAGTACGGAAACTAATTTTGAAAATAATATTCAATTTTGATAGTATTTTTAAAGTAATTCATATGAGTATTCTAATCCTATTGTAAAAATATTGCTATAAAGAAACAGTCTAAAATTCTAAATGTTGTACAAAGTATTCTACAGTTCATGTAATTTACTTTCTTTCATGCAGGATACTTCTCAGAAGGATTTTCCCATTTTATCTTTCCAAAAGCTGTGAAGCCTACTTCTTCTCTTTCATCATATCTGACTCATTTAATAATCCATTTTCGACGTCTCTGGCATATGAAATAGTCTCTTGTTTGTTATCTTTTAATATTCACTATTATATTGATATCCATAATTGAGATTCTACAGGGTCTCACAAAAAGACCTCTTTATTTTAAAAGGTTACTGTGAGCTGTGACAGCAGAAGAGGCTATTGATCGATAATGGTCTATGTGTCACTTTCAGTAGTTGCAATGGCATAGCGCTACAAGGATCATATGTTTATTGTAGAAGACTATATGCATAATGGTGGTTCTGGGATTACTCTTTGAGTATTTCACATTTGGTTTGGACTTGGCCAAGCGCATTTCTAAACTAAGGCCAGTTTGTTTATATTCTATCATAGTTCGCGTACACGCCTCAACGAGCGCTTGCATCGCGTCCCGGCATGCCTTGGCACCAACTACGCTCAGATACAGCTGTGTAGCTAACCTGTGCATTGTGTTCTGTGCTTACAAAATGTTTAAGGTTATCGAATCGCCCGCCCCTTGCGATGTTTGTTCGGTTATACGGTTTTTGTCGGCAAGAAACATGTCTGCTGCAGAAATTCATCGACAGATTTCTGAAGTTTACGGTGCTAATGCCATGTGTGAAGGAAAAGTGCGTAAGTGAGTTCGAGACTTCAAAGATGGCCGCGACAATATCCATGACAAAACGCGATCTGATCGTCCATCTCTAATGTCAAATGATTTGCTGGCTTCAGTGGAAGCGAAAATTCGTGACAACAGACGCTTCACGATCACTACTCTCTCACACGAATTTCCGGAAGTTTTGAGGTCTGTGATTTACAAAATTGTTCATAAAAAATTAAACTTTAAGAAACTCTGCTCGTGTTGGGTCCCTAAACTCCTGACGGAGGAGGACAAACACAAAAGACTCGAGAGTTACTTGAATTTTCTGACACGTTATGACGAAAATGGTGACTACATGCTGAGTCGGATCGTAACTGGAGACGAAACGTGGGTTTTGCATTTCACTCCCGAATCGAAACAACAAAGCACGGAATGGAGACACACGCAATCTTTCGTAAAGGTCAAAACCAAACAGACTTTGTCACAGCGCAAGATCATGGTATCCGTGTTTTGGGATAGGCATGGTGTTTTGCTGGTCGACTCTATGGAACGAGGAACAATAAATGCAGAAGCCTACTGCCAAACTCTGAGGAAGCTGCGCAGAGCGATCCAAAACAAGAGACGTGGCATGCTCACAAAAGGAATTTTGTTTCTGCACAATAATGCAAGGCCTCACACTGCCGCTCAGACCCGAGCTGCATTGGACTCTTTTGGCTGGGAAGTTTTGGACCACCCATCCTACAGCCCTGACCTTGCGCCGAGCGACTTTCATCTCTTCCGTCATCTGAAACATCACTTGGATGGCAGCCGTTATGATGATGACGAGGAATTGAAAACGGCCATGAATTCTTGGTTATCACAGCGGATGGCAAGTTTTTATGAAGAAGGTATCCAAAATTTAGTTGTGCGATATGATAAGTGTTTACAAAAACTATGTAGAAAAATAGATAAAAGTATGTAGATTCCAAAAATAAAATTAGTTTTTGCAAATTTCTTTTTGTTTTTTTTTAAAATTTTCAAACGGCCCATGCTTTAAGAATACCCCTCGTATTATCTCAAATCAGCTGTATCTTTTTGATGATGATGCTGTGTTAGCAAAATATACATAAAAGTTTGTTTTTAAATTCGTATCTAAGGGTTTTTAATTTTTAGTTTTAATTTAAACTACTATGATCTATATTTGCTTTTGTGTTGCATAATCAAGATAAATTTTAAATTCCTTCATAGCTACAAGTTTAATTGAAATTGATGTAAGAACCAATGTAGTGAGAGATTTGAAATGTTTTAGCTAACCAACACATTAAAACACTACTGTACTTAAATAACAGAGTTCAGATCATATTTTTGTGTAGCTAAATATTTTAATTGAATTTTTAAAGTTGCTTTATACAATTGATATGTATCAATACTATTGTATTTTAATAGTGAAATGTTGTTTTGAACAGTTTTTATATTTTACAGATATCGGCCAGAAGCTTCAACTACATACACTAATAACAGTGTAAATGCAACTATAAGAGAAAATAAGTTGCATTTAGATTCTTATATAGACCGAAAAGTATGTAGTAAAATTATAACAAAGCTTATATATATATATCAGGAGAGCGTGAGCTAACAGAAGGAATTGAATAATATCGTTGTAAAATAAACTAAATTAAAATTAATAATAACATTGCTTGGAAAAACTGATCAATATATTAGAGCGACTTACAAAGTGTTAAACCTCAATTGCTATTTGTAGTATATAAAATAAATTTATTCCAGTAACAACTGATCATAATTAAATATTATATTTGAAACAAGCATTAAATTTACATTTACTTACTTGTACAACAGCAAAGTTCCGACCTTTAGGATCTGTAGTAATGGTTACTGCTCGGTGACAATGTTGTAACCTTGTAAGTTTTAAATGGCGGCAGTCATCTTTGCCAAGAAACGTATTGAAATCATTTACATGAGGTGTTTGTGTACGAATTGTTGAAACTGGAACTGTGTATTAATATTAAGATTAGTTGAACACTCTGAACAATGGTATTCTCAGTAAGGCTATCATAAATCTGAGGCCAGTACATATTGTAACAATAATAAATACAAACATAATAATTATTAAATTAATAGTTTACAGAAGGTACACAAAATAGTTTATTTAGATACAAGCATTTCATAAACAAGGTTAATTTACCAATTTATACTACAGTACAACCTCTCAAACTCGACACAATGTGGACTTAAAGGTTGTAGAGTTTTAGGGGACTTAAATACAAATAACTAGGAGTTGAACAAAAACGCTTATTTAGAGTATTAAAATTGTACATTTATTGATTTATTATATACAATTATATATTTATATCAACATTTATAACTTATAATCCAAAAATTAAAAAAAATTTGAGATAAAAGGCCTAGTAGAATCTGAAAATACAGTGTTCATTACAATTATTACTGAAGTTGTTTATGCTGCTTATAAAAAGTCTATCACAGTTAGTTATGGGAAGTTTTCTGAACACTAGAAGAAAAGTATAAAAGTAAACTTACTGAAGTCATTTGAAAAACCCTGTGATTGAAGACTGCTTTTCTGTCTCCACACGGCGTCTTACAGCTTGATCACGGAGTCGCCTGAGGAACAGAATCTCCATTCCAGTTGTATTTGGCTGCTCTAAGTACTGCAATGTCTTTTCAATAAATTTCACAGCCTCACTGTGGCTAACTTTTCTTTCTTGTCGATGGTCCTCTTGCTCTTCTTCTTCCGAATCATCCCCTTCTACGTCACGCCCTTTTACAGCTGCGATGATTTCATCTTCTCCTAATGGTTCTGATGCTCCGTCGAGATCCATCCATTCATTGACATCATTGTTTGAAGACTCTTCACACCCTGGGATTTTTTTTATGAGTTCAATCAAGTCGCTATTTTCAGAATTGATTCCATCGTCACGCGACAAATCATTGCCTGCGTGATCTAGAAGTTTCCTCCAAGAACGAATGAGGGTTATGGTCTCAAGCTCGACCCAAGATTGAGAGACCCATCCAATGACATCTAATAAATTGATCTTCTTTAGTTTAGCCGTTAGCTCCTCACCCGATTCCAAGGACAACACCAAAGATGACAAAAGCTTACATCTGTAACATCTCTTTAACGCTGCCAAAGCTCCTTGGTCCATCGGTTGACAGAGAGACGTGACGTTTGGCGGTAGAAACATTGCTTTAATGTCTTTGTTCTGTAAATATTGCACATCAGGGTGAGTCTTAGAATTATCAAGAATCAGTAGAGCTTTCCTGGGAAGATTTTTTTCTTCAGAAACTTCTCAACCTCTGGGACGAACTGTTGAAAAAAACACTCTTTAAAAATTGCTTCGCTCATCAATGCATTAGATTGATTTCTATACCAAACTGGGAGTTCAAAGTTGCCATCACTTGTGCATCTGGCAGTTTTAAAAGCTCTTGGTTTTTTTGCTTTTCCAATTAGCGCTAATTTGAGTTTGTGCTCTCCTGTTGTATTACTGCAGGCCAGAATAGTCACACGCTCCTTACTTCTCTTAAAACCTGGTGCAGCTTTTTCATCTCTCAGAACTAAACTTTTAGTAGGAAGCATTCGAAAGTTTAGACCTGTCTCATTCTGCATTGTAGATTTGATCACCTGACAGTCCTTTTTCAATAAACTTTTGTAGTTTGGTCTTGAAGTCACTCACGTTGTTAGGGTCAGCTGACAATTTTTCCCCGCAGATACTGAGCAGCTTGATTCCATATCGTTGTTTCTACCTTGACAACCAACCATTGCTCGCTATAAACCCAGGCTCTCCTTCGTCCTTAAATTGTTCATAAAACTGAAGAGCTTTCTCTTGCAGGATGGGTCCAGATATATGCGTTCCATTCTCCCTGTGCACACGGAACCATTGGTAAAGGGTTTCGCCGACTTTTTCGAACTCTGCACTTCTCATTGTTTTTTGTTCCGCGATGGATTCTGTACACTATCTTTCTTTTCAAACACCACGATTCAATTTCAGATTTCTTTTTCTTCCAACCGAGCACTGTAGACCTTCCGATGTTCAATCCAACGCTATTTTATTTACGCTTTCACCAAGCTCAAGTCTTTTTAGGGCACCAAACTCTGCTTCCATTGACACTGACACTTGTTTCCTCTTCTTCTCCGCCATACCGTCGCTCTATATTCCAGCACAGAACTCGTTTGAACAATTTTCAACCACTCTCGAACAAAAGCAACTGACCACAACTGTGTCTCAACAAACACTAAACTGAACGTCCAGTGACGACAATTTAGCAAGGGTAGTTATGACCTGCCCGAGAATCCCAGGTGAACGCGCGCCTCATGATAAGGAAAATGGCCACAGAAATCCCCGAACGTGTGCAAACAATAGTCCGCCCCAGCTGGGCAGGTAAAGGGTGCGTTGATCGACCTTGGAAAAGCCAGTAACCTAGTCTGAGTCTCTAGCGCTCTCGGGCGGCGGATGTACTGATGGAAAGCTTTACGTTATGGGCGGTGTAAAAAAATTATTAATTCACCAGCCCTGTCAAGTTTTATGGAATGTCGAGTTTTCGGGAATCGAGTTTGAGAGATTCTACTGTATTGAAATTATAAACAATTTCACATGAAAACCACTGAAAGTAGACTTCAATGAGTATTAGCCTCATGAGCAAAGTATCTGTCAAGTGTGGTTTTCTCTAAAATCACAATTTGTGAAATAATAATAATTTATACTATAATTAAATAATACTTAACTAAGTGAATAAATAAGGGCTTACTTGCTGACACGTTTCGAAACAATCATTCCTTTTACGAAGCAAAGCCTCTACTCTAGAGAAGGAACAACTGTTTGAAAACTCGTCAGCAAGTAAGCCCTTACATATTCACTTAGTTAAGTATTATTTAATTATAATTTAATCAGTGAACTGAAGATGATTACAAGCAACAATAATAATTTAACAACTAGTTGTACAGTTTTCATACTTAATTGGAATGAATTTTACTCAAACAAGGAATTGATAACACAATATACCTTAAATGTGACTTTGATAAGACCAGATGACAATAGGAACACTCTGTTCATTACAGAGCTTAGTTATGACTTCTAAGTACAAAGGCTAGGAAATTCAAGTGTGACTAATGTATGCTGCTAATCACATCAAGACTTTTGATGACTGTTTAGTGCTTCAAGACTTTAGTCATTTTGAGCAATCTTTGGGTAAGTTTGTAAGCTTAACCCAAAGTTTGTTTTTATTAAGTTATTTGTCAGTTAAATTTACAAGCAGACTTTGGATGGCTACTTTTAATTTCAAGATAGTTCTCTGGTTTGATTACTTTTTCAAAATTGTAAAATTTCAATCTATGTTAGTTTCTCGCTATTTATGCATCCCAGATGACTTCTTATTTTGTGTAATGTCTGCTACTGAAATTACACAATTTAGTTTAAAAGATTTGCTAAATGTCGTGGTCAGTAAAATTGGTCAAAATAAAGTCTGAAAGTTGTATAACATTCACTCACTGTTTTTCAGCAAAGACAAGCCCTTCACAAGTAAAAATACATTTTTCAAAATTTCTCTCACTGCTCTTTGTCTAAACTTTACCTTTTCTTCTGTTTCATTATATAATTCCATCTATAAACTTATTTTGTTTTTTCATCTGTTTCCAGCATAACCTGTTCCCACATAATTTATTTTTCTATAGTTATACAGCTTTAGTATTATATGTTCTTCATCTCAAATTCGAAATACAACTTCATTTCTCATTTTCCTTAACTATATTAATTAGTTTTAAGAACGTGTTATTAAGAATCTTTTACCTTTATGTAAACAATGTCATATCAGCAAATATTATAAACCTTTATATATTCGCTGCCTTCCCTTTCCTTATTTGGTGAAACATAAAAAAAGGTATATTGTATACTAAATTAAAACTAAGAGTAATTTTGTCAAACTGTCAGATCCTATTATATTGTAGAATACACATGACTGAAACCACAAACACAGTACTAACCTAATCAAACTATACTGAAATATCATAAACAAGTTTGAATAATTTTCCTCTCTGTCATAATGTAGTGCTACAATTAATTTCTTTTTAAAATTCACCTCCTAGATTTTTATTTGACAAATGGATTTTCAATATGTCAGTATTAATTAAACCTTTTACCTGCAGATTTCTTTTTTGTGTAAGGTTTGACTTCAGCCTTATATGCTTCTCCATCTTCAGTAGTTAAAAGTATATGCGTCTTATTTATTGCAATGCATTTGAACGTGAGGTTCCGCCGAAATGGATGAACGCACCTAAAATAAAATTATCAATATATGTTTTCTTAAAGAATAAAACAACACTGAGATATATTCACAGATTAAGAAAATAATTTTTTTAAAATAATTATGTTTGTATTTTTTGACTAACTGATAGATGTATAATTGCAAATAATTTTCAATTGATATATCACAAAGTATGATTTTTTGTCTTCATTGTGTTATTTATTAGAATAAAAGTAACATGTGTCTTGTAAATATGTTGTTCTAATTAAAGTTACTAATAAAGACTTTACTGTCACCATCCTGTGCCTGGGTATTACCTGTCAACTATGCAGGATGTTAAGGCATGCTGTTAGATAGTATGATGAGGCTAGCCTGCTCAGCATCTTAAGGTTGAGGTTACAGCAACTTCACTATAAATATGATCTGCCTTATTCTAGTCTGCTATGTTTTCAATTTAATGTTTTTTTTTAATTAAATTTTTTCTTGATAAAATATAATTTATTCAGTCATGATAACGGTATTCCATTTAACCATAATCTGGTAAAATATTTAATAAAATCAACACCATTAATATATTATTATTTACATATCCTTTGGTTTTTAACCCAGCAGGGGTCGCGTCATGGTCTTTTCTACCGGGTCTTCACTGTTTTCTTAATAACTCGAACTGCCGATTTTTGCAAGCTTCCACCCCCTCAGTACCTTCAAATAGACTCGTTCGCTGTCGAATGCTGTGTTTGTATTTTCGTTATCACCTACGTGTGTCTTAGTGCAGCAGCCTAGAAAAAAGCCAGTGTGGAAACCACCGTGCGCGACCCCTTGCATGGGCTAAATTGTGACATAATTTTTAATTTCGCTTTTGTGTTATTGATCGTTTAGTGTGTTGAGTGTTATATTTATTGTGTTACTACACAATATGAATCGAGCAGAGGAAGAAAGATCTGCCAGACTGTTAGATAGCGTGGAAAGGGAAGAAAGGATTGAAAATCCTGGTAGCGTTCGAAGATAACTTTCTCGTGACGTGCCTACTGTTGAACCCATTGAAGAACCGGATTCAGATGATGAACAACAAGATCATGTTGAAGTTCAAGAGGAATCAGAGTAGCCAGGGATGAAGAAGAATTACACATTCCAACGGAATTCATTAGTACAAAATATCGACCTGTAACCTCAAACATTTTTGGGTTTAGAGAGAATTAAAAGTTACTGTCCATAATATAGTAGTTATTCTCATCTCAACCATGCATAATAATAATGAAATTGATTCCAAAGCTGGAGATAAAAATAAACTCTACATCCAAACATTTTACAATTCAACAAAAGGGGGAGTAGATGTTGTTGATTAGTATAAGGCGGGATATTCAGCTGTACTATCAACCTAGGGCATCAATCGGAATATATAAGGATCTGTAAGGAATTTCATTGCTATAACCCTCAAGGTGCTTAGACATATTGTATGTAACTTTTTGTTTAAAATCATAAATTTGTAGGGTTGCATTTCATCACTATAATTGTAATATTATGATAAATTTACTTAAACATTCGACACATTTTGTTTCAAGATTGGTTCTTTTACGTTACAGCTATCGTAAACATCCAGTACATTTTCTTATTCAGAAATTAGTTTTCTTTCAGAATATATTATTAAACATAAGTATTTGTAAAAGAGTCCTTATGTTATGACAATTTATCTAAAGTCTTGTATTTCTTTCAAACAATAAATTTGTTAAATCTTAAAATATTATTTAAAATTAATTAGTACATTATTGCCACAATTACAACTAATAGAACTTAAGTAAATACATTATACTTAATTACGATACTTGTATTTTTAGAATAAAATATTGTTCAGTATTTTTTTTTTTTGGATTAATATAATGACCCGGTCGAATCCACCGTGTGCGACCCCTAGCGTTTTATTTTTCACGCGACCTCTGCCGGGTTAAGGATTTATTCATTAAAAAAAAGTATATTATTTGTAAACGTATTCGTTTTCAAACATCTTATTGAGAACATCTAACCGAGACTTTTTTCTTTATATTTTCTAAACAAGACTAAGATAATAATTTTACATAGAAAAAATTTAATTGGACAAAAACAATGTAATTGCAGCAACAAGCTAAAAACAGTCTGTATTTGTTAAAATAAACTAATTTATATTACATAAACATTTCCTTTCTTCTTTAAATTTGTATGTACGAGAACTGTTCAAAAAATACGCGGACTGAGGTCATAAAAAAAATGTAGTTTATTTGGAAGTTACACGTCTGGGTCTCCTTTAAAGTACTCTCCTCCCCAACGCACACACTTAGGCCAACGGCGTTTCCACTTGTTAAAACAGTCGTGGTACGCTTCTTTTGTGATGGCGTTCAGCTCCTTCGTCGCATTTGACTTAATCTCTGAAATCGTTTCAAATCTTCTTCCTCTGAGGGTGTTTTGAGTTTTGGGAATAAGAAAAAGTCACAAGGAGCAAGGTCAGGTGAGTAGGGGGTGGTGGGAAAGAACAGTGATCGAGTGTTTGGCAAAAAACTCACGAGTTCTGAGTGCTGAGTGAGCTGAAGTGTTGTCGTGATGGAAAACCAGTTATCACTTTTCCACAGTTTTGGCCTTTTGTGTCGGAACACGTCATAATATTAAACAAACTAAATACATACAACGAAAACATACAATTCACCGTTGAAACAGAAACAAATAGAACAATCAACTTCCTCGACATTACTTTAAATATAAATGATAATAAAATAGAAACTACAGTATACAGGAAACCTACTTCCAACAACACCACAATACACTACAAATCTAACCACCCCTGGACACACAAAATTAACACTTACAGTAACATGATAAATAAAGCAATAAAATACACACAGGATAACAAACAAAATTTAAATGAAGAATTAGATAACATTACAAAAATAGCAATAGAAAATGGATACAACAAACACATTATAAAAAATATATACAATAAATTCACAAAAAAACCTAACCTCAACACAACACTACAACCGGAACACGAAAATAATAAAAATAAAAAAATCTACCTAAAATATAAATACACCAATAACAAAATAGAAAAAATAACAAATATATACAACAAAGAATACTACACTCCAACTTACAAACCAAACAACAAAATAATAAAATATCTTAATAACACAAACCACATAACAAATTCAGAAAAACATAACCTATCAGGAATTTACAAAATCACATGCAACAACTGTAACGCTTTTTACATAGGAAAAACAACCAGAACATTTAAAATAAGATTTGAAGAACATTATAGAGCATTCAAAAACAAAAATTCTAAAGTATCAAATGTTGCAGCACACCTAATATCCCATAAACACGAAATAACAAATTACGAAAATAACCTAACCATACTGGAAATAAATAACAACCCAATAGAACTAAACTCACTAGAAAAATACCACATTTATAAAAACATACACAACAACTTAATGAATCTACAAACAACATATACAGAAGACATACTATACAGAAATATCATACACACAGATCAAGAAAAAGTGCGCGTAACGTCAACAAACACCGGCTTCACGGACCGAGCATCCACAGCAGAGAAAAATCAGTGATTCGACAATGGTCAACGACCGAAAGGTGCCTCATCACTCAAGGTAAAATTATTGCACTTAATGGTGGATAAAATTACTCACATAGTAATATATTAACTTCATATATATATATATATATATATATATATATATATATATATATATATATATATATATTTTTTAGGTTAGTTTTGGTTGGTAAAGATTATTTAGATTTTTTGGACTAGGAGACTGACAGACTTACCTTGGTAAGAGTCCACACTGTAGTCTTGAAATAGAAACACATAAAGCACTTAAACAATGATATATTTCAACCACACAGTGGTCTTTATCAATCGAAGAGAAAACACAAAAAGAAATATGAGAGAATGAAATAAAATAAATATGGTATTTATTTATAAATCTATATAAATATAGATATTTATTTTATTTCTTTCTCTCATATTTCTTTTTGTGTTTTCTCTTAGATTGATAAAGACCACTGTGTGGTTGAAATATATCATTGTTTAAGTGCTTTTATGTGTTTCTATTTCAAGACTACAGTGTGGACTCTTACCAAGGTAAGTCTGTCAGTCTCCTAGTCCAAAAAATCTATATATATATATATATATATTTAGGTTAGTTTTTGTTGGTAAAGATTATTTAGATTTTTTTGACTAGGAGACTGAAAGACTTACCTTGGTAAGAGTCCACTCTATAGTCTTGAAATAGACTATTTACAGAGTGGACTCTTACCAAGGTAAGTCTGTCAGTCTCCTAGTCCAAAAAATCTATATACAGGGTGCGGCAGCATAACTTCCTTTTTTAAAAAGAACTCCCTTTGTAAAAAAGGAAGTTATGCTGCCGCACCCTGTATATATATATATAAATATATATATATATATATATATATATATATATATATATATATATATATATATATATATATATGTGTGTGTGTGTGTGTGTGTGTGTGTGTGTGTGTGTGTGTGTGTGTGTATGTGTGTAATAAAAGGGACAAGAAAAATACTTTATAATTTGTTTTAAAAATTTTTAGTACAGGAATATTCAGAATTTTGGAATTCTAATATGTTAACTGCCAAGAGAATTTCTTGAGTATTTGCTGTGAAGGTCTTATCTGTCCAGCATATAACTTTCTTGGCAGGTTCACTCTTGGGCATATACAACCCCAACACTTGTCAAATGTGAGGCTAATTTGGAATTGTATTTCTGTTCACTTCTGTGACCTAGCAGAGATCAAATGGCTACTAACACACTTGATAAAACTGCTTCTTCACAGAATGATTCTTACACTCTAGACTTACAGCCTGAGTTATTGAACAGAATGACATTACATACAATTTTGTATCACAGTGCTGGCCAAATTTGGCAGACAACTATTTTTATAAACATTTCTCCCATGACATTTCTTAATATTTTACTCTTCTACCCTAAAATTAGGTTTAATTGTATTATTTATGATTTGGAGTTGAAAAGAAATCATAAATACAGTAGAGTACCGATAATTCGAGCCTATTTCTATTTGAGGCTATTTTATCTATTTGAAAGAAAATTATGAGTAGGACTAACAAGAAATGTTTATAGCCATACAGTATGCAAAGGAAATAATTCGGGCCTCCAAGATATGTTTATATCCATGCGGTATGCAAAGGAAATGAGTCGGGCTTCCAAGAAATGTTTATATCCATACAGTATGCAAAAGAAATGAGATGAGCTTCAAGAGATTGTAATATAACGTTCTATAAACTTATTTAGTGAATTTATAATTATAGTATTAGTTCATTAAAACCCCTATTTTTTCGAATGCACATTAACATATTTCCATGTAATCCGAGTTTTCGGTAATTTGAGAGGGTTTCGGTCCCATCTACCTCAAATTATTGAGACTCTACTGTATTCAAAAGTGAAAATATTTACATTGCTTTACACAAATTTAAGTTGAATATAAAAAAACATAGCGTATAAAAAAATAAATTAGTTTATATTGTTCCAGGAAATAGGAATCCGTCTATAACAAGAAATTTTGTTGTACAGTAGATTTCGGACAATTGGATCACTTTGGGTCTCAGACCATTTGGTTAAATGACGTTTCAAAAATAGAGGGTAATGTACTTTTCTGAACACTGGATAACTCGATTATTGTCATTTTCATATATTTTACTCAGAAATAAATGACAATGTACTCTGAACATGACAATGTTAATTGTAAGCAGTAAAATTATTAAGGAGTACTATAAGTGTAAATTTATTAGATAAAGTAGCAAGGTAAGTACCTCTAAAATATACCATTTATTAAATAGACATTAAACACAGCCACTGTGAATGTAACCGGGAGAGTATTTATACAAACTATTGATCAAGTCCCACCTTCAAAATAACAGTATGTTTGGTACAAAAATAATAATACTTGCAGTTTTTTTGTCGTACATCGAGGTTTTCTTATAAATTACACTTTTGGTATCACTTGGTAAAAAAACCACTACTTATTGCTGCAAGTCACAGCACTGAACAATGCACTGACCTAGTGCAAAACGCGTCTGCTGAAAAATATCAGTAAATAATGGTTTTATACCAAAAGTGTAATTTAAAATAATAATAAATTTTCACTTATGAGTGACAAGGCTGAGCTTGCCAACAAACCAGCTGTAATTTCATTTTAGTATCAATTTTTTCTTTGTTTTAAAACATTTTGTGAATTTACTGGTCCTGTTCAATTTCTGTGTTTAGTACCAATGTTGGTCATTGAAATATATGATCATGATATAAAATATGTATCTTAGATAGGTAGTATAATTTTTATTGATAAATAACACACACAAAATATCATGCCCGTCAGATATGACTGTCGCCTAATTTCAATATATTTATTTATGTTTGAACACAGTTCACTAAAAAAAGAACTTATAATCCCACTAAGAGAAAAAGGAGTGAAAATATTATTTCCTGAAATTTGGTAACTGTATGGAAGAAAGTTGTGCTGGCTGTTGTATACATTAGGGATGTAGTTTACATGCAGATCAGATATGACCAAATAAAATATATTAAAGTGCTAAAGAGCTTCAATTTTCTAATATAATTAGTTAGTGATTATATTTAACCAGTGTAATTTAACATTACCTTGTCAGCTGAGGAACTGATGACTGCCAAAAGTACAAATTTCCAGAAACTAGAAGGACCAGAACTTTTAGCTCATCTCCACCTTTATCTAAAAGCAACTTGCTCTCTGATTTTGCATTCAGCTCTCCACCAAGTACTGCAACTTTTACTACATTTAACAATCTGTAACAAAGAATCTGTATAAACGTTGAGTAAACAAGTAGCAAAAGATATTTAACCATAATTTGTCAAGCATAAGACTGAATAAATTGTAAAACTTGGGCTGGTAGCTAAACTGAAGTTTCAACAAATACTTAAGGCACTAGCTTGAAAGTTGAACCATTTCTTTTGCACTTTATAGCTCATAACTCCTTAAAAGCCAACAACCCTTTTAATACACACCAATTCTAGCTTATTTCTACTAGCACTATCAGATTTGTATACCATTTGTTATCCTGGTGATTTTTTTCCAACTGTCTTAAAAGTCAAGTTATGTTTTAACTTAATTTTCATTCAGAGGACATTTATGGAATTCCTCATTAAAATGTTTGTGAAATTAATTAATGAATTATGGGAGACATATTCCCATGATGTTATGCGAAAGTTTTTAGAAAAATAATACATAAACGTTGTCATAATGTTTTATCCTTATAAAACTAAAGCATGATAAATCTCAATGTATGCATCAAATGCATAAAAATTACTATATTCAAACAGTATTCCTAAAAATTATCACAATATCAATTCTTAAACCAATACTCTCTCAAAAGTATTTTATATTGTTTATACTATAATTAAAAATTACTTAACTAAGTGAATACATGCAAGGATGTCAGAATAGATTTATGACTGTGGAAGGGGTGGCTTATTTTCTAGACATGTATTTATTCTGACATCTTTGCACCTAATGAGTTATGCTGCCAGTAGAGGCTTTGCTTCGTAAAAGGAACGATTGTTTTGAAACGCTTCAGTAAGTAACCCCTATGTATTCATTTGGTTAAGTCATTTTTAATTATAGTTTAACCAGTGACTTCAAGATGATTACATCAAGAAACTTTTATATTGTTTGTTTTTGTAGAAGAAATTTTCTAAGGTAAAAACTACAGAGTGAGATTGTTTTGGATGATACTATTAAAATTCAAGTATACTACGGACCACTTAACTGTACATTTGGCCTTGTGAGATTTCTTTTGTATTACCACTTTTTAAAACATGTTACATAATCAGAATGTTCTATACATCAACAGCTTCTGCATCCGTTATGTCTACACATATTTCAAGATCGTTTGCCATTTCATACCAAAGCCAATTTATCATTGAATTTATCTAATGTCGAGCGTCTCATGCAAGTCAGTGTTCTGACAGCCCTTATCATGTTTGTAGGAAAGTATTTACACTGACCCTCTACCTCCCGTTTTGCCTCCTGCTATCTCTCAAGACCAAGTACAAGGTTACATGGTCTGCACTATAGTTCCTACATTATAAGAAATAGTGTAAGAATTCCAGATAAGTAATATTTGTAACAATTCTGGAGTGATATTTTCATGTTCGGATTTTAACATCAAAATATAGGCTTGAAAGTTTGAAAATTCTATTAAAAGTAAAGCAAGTAGATCAAATAATTACAATTTATATTTAAATAATACTTAACTCAGTGAATACTTAACAGCTTACTTGCTGAAGTGTTTTGAAACAATTGTTCCTTTCATAAACCTAAGCTTCTCAAAAGGCTCTTGAGAATTTATTTAGTTACGTATTTTTAATTATATTTCAATCAGTGAATTCAAGATGATTACAACACACAGCTTTAATTACAATTTATTATACAAGGTCTAGCAAAAAAGTGAACAAACTTTATTGCTGTAGGAAGTAAGCAAAATAAATATTTTCAAAAGTAGAACAACTGATCATATAAGACTCCCTCCACCTTGTAAGAGTTTTGGTTTGCAATAGCACTTCTCTAGTCAGTCTGCCAATAACAATTGAATGTCATTGGTATTTTTAATTGGTGCAACAAAAAATAATTATAAAATAACAGCTTATGACTATCAAATAAAATTAGAAAATCTGTAACTAAAACTTTTCAAAGTATTTTGGGATGATTATTTGTCTTGTAAACAAGTGTTTGATTGTCTTGAATAGTTTGAAGATGGCCTTAAAGACGCAAGCTTTGGTAGGCCTTCTGCAAAACTGACATTAACACTTAAACAGTTGGTAACCTTATACTTCAAAGTTGGTTTCAAAGTGAAACCAACATACGCTTCTTATACTCTCCTGAACAAAGGCAATTTCAGAGATACTTTTGTTGTGACATCCTGGAAAATATTGAAAGTAACCTTAATGTGAAAAGTAATTATGTGATTAATCATTGTTTTTAAAATGTAAGCTCTAGAAACAGAATTTCAAATGATCTCTGGAGCAGACTCATGTCACCATGCCTAAAATGTTTGGATGACAAAAAAAAATTCATGGTGATTATTTTAGAATATCCTGTAAGCATTGATTGAGTTTCTGAAAAGCAAACAGTAAATAAACATTACTACTTTGTAAACAATATTGGAGCTGGTTTGTGAGTTAAGGATATAAACACAAGAAATATACACAACTCAAAATTATGAAACTTTAATTTCATAAGTGTTTCAATGACTTATGTCATCATCATCATTGGTGCTACCATAAACATATAACTTTAATTAAAGAAATATGTTATATTAATAATTATTTCTTTAATTAAAGTTAAATGTTTGTGGTAGCATCACTGATGATGATGACATGTCATTGAAACGCGTATGAAATTAAAGTTTTATAATTGTAAGTTGTGTATATTTTTTGTGTTTATTACAGCATTAGTCTCCTGACTAACCTACCTAATCAAGTAAGGGGAAATTGGCTCAATTTAAGAAAAAAAGGGTATTTATCTGTCCTCCTGTTTCAGTTTTGGTCTCCCTAGACCATTTTTGTTTAAAATGTTTACTACCCTAGACAACATTTTTTTCTTAACCTTTTGATTAACATTCACGTACCAGTATGTGAAATCCTGCAACAGCCAGCATGAGCATTCCCGTATATGTATGTTATACCATTTTTCTTGATTTAGCATTGCTGTTCATTTACCGCTTGTTTTCCTGTATATTGTGCTGTATTATGAGTTAAATATTTGCAACTATCTGGACAATAAATACTACACATAGTACATAGCCACAATTCTTTTGAGTCCAAAGTCTATGGGTTCTCTCACATATTTACAGATAGTTTTGAAGTTTGTGCGGTATTTTACAATAGGCGATTGAATAATGAAGCAGTTCTATTGTGTCCAAAGTCTATAGTTTTTCCCACGTGTTTAAAATCGTTTCGAAGTTTGAATGGTATTTTATAAAAAAAAAGATTAACGAATAATTTTTAGCAAAAAAATTGTCAGTAAACGTAAGGTAAAATTTGGTTAACATGAAAAAATAAGTAGATTAAAAAAATATTAACAAATAATACAAATATTACTATAATTCACAAAATTAGAGAAAAATTAAAAATAAAAAAAATAGAAAAAAGAAAACATCTAAAAATTTTTTAAAAAATATATTGCTTTCAAGAGTCATATCATGGCAGGCACATGTTGCTAATCAAAGGGTTAAAACACAAAATCATATTACCAATTATAAATTTGTGAAAATTTTCAACACAAACAAGTGCAACTGGTAAACAATAATACAATAAATTTCTATAGAAACCATATAGTTTCAAAATAATTTCAAGGCCAATTTTAACTTTTATGATTTAAGCTGCAAACACATACTGTTATAAATACCCATCAAATTTAGATAAAACATATTATAAAAGGCATTTATATTCAAATATAAACCTGTAGATTATAGTGACTTACAACAAATTAATTTGAAATTCTAGAAAGAGGATGTTCAAGGTTATAGCCTCTTTCACAATTGGTCTTGGTTTAGGAGCATATGGGCTGTATCGTAAGTACAATGCTTAGTAAATATTGAGTCTGATAGTATTACAATAAAATAAATTAACTGATAGTATAAAAATAAACAGTTTAATGGTGATGAAACAAGTATGTCACAATGAAGCTCAAAATGCATCAAGAAAGTCAGCCAATACTTGTAGCAAAAACATTTTGTAAAACTTTATTCACAAACACCTTACTCATTCACGGTGTATCTGCCAATGTTTAAATTGCTCCATTCTGCTTTTGAAATTTGTCAATAATTACCCAATTATTTTATAGATGATTAGGTTTTCATTTATTTTTTAATTGTCTATCTAAGAGAAAATATATGTATGAAAAAGTATGCCAATACCTTTAAAAGGTTGAAAAACATTAGCAAAGTTCACACACATGAAAAATATGTTTTGTATAAAATGAAAAAATACTCAATGTGTTCTGAAAAAGTATTCTTTGCCTATGATAACATGTCCATTTTTTTAAAATTTTCAAATAAGAACGTTTATATTTATTTGTATAAGGCTGTTTTGTTTTATGGAATTACCAATATCTACAAATTATATCTGACAGGATGAATGGAAATAAAACAATTTTTCAATACCTATATATTTTTTACAGCTTCAAAAGATTTAAAATGTTGTTTGGAATGATAATTCCGAAACATTCACCTAGGTGTAATGAGCGGTTATATATGCTAGATTGTAATTTTGTAACAATACCCTCTGATGATGATCATCATCGAAATGTACATAACGGTTTAATCTTAAGTAATATGTATTATCTGTTATTTTTTTATTTTTTGGGGTTGTTTCCAATATTTTCAATGTAAGGGGTTGTATACACAAGTTTTTCATTAATAATTACAATGAAACAAATCTACCAATCGAACAAATAATGGAACACAGATTTTTTTTTAAAGTCACAGCATGCTCAGGCAATAGTAAATGTCTAATGGGTTTCAAGAATTCACATCAAGCATGTAAAGACTATGTTAGCGCACAATTTGCTGATGAATACCAAGTGACCAAATATCATAAATGCAGTGTAGGTGGAAGTTTATAGCATGTTGGCTTTATTAAGCTCTCTATTTATTTCATTAAACATCAATAGCATTCAGATGTCAAATCTGTAAATACAAGATATCGTGTTATACACTATTGCTGAAAATCTGACAATGATTTTCCCATGCAATGAGAGGTTATTACCCTTATGACTTAGTGGTCTATGGATAATAAACAATAAAATAAACTAACAAGTCATAACAATAACCAGAAATACAAATAGCATTGAATACTCTATTTTTAGGAAACCCACACAAACCATAAATACAATACCAAACTACTCAAACCATCTCCCACAACATAAAATGGCTGCTTACAGCTCACTTTTACACAGAATGCTAAAACCACCAATAAAAAATGAAGAAAAAGCAAAAGAAAAACAAATAATACATCAAATACCCCAAAAAATAGATACAATAATAAAACTATAGATAAATTAGAATTTAAAACATTAAATATATTAAAACAATCTAAACAATAACCACAAACAACAACAAAATGGGCCACATTCATATACACAGGATACAACATAAAAGGGATAACTAAAATACTAAAAAATAAAATAAAAAAACCGATAAATTATTCAACTTAATAAGCAAAATTAACCCCAAGGCAAACTAAATACTTTCCCACAGTGGAGTGAATCCGAAAAAAGAACAATTCCTGTATATAACATGACAACAGAAATCCCACACACCTGGCAATCTACTACAAGAACCCAGTCTCAGTTAATGCTAGAAAATGAAGACACGTAATTAAAGTTAATTCACATATACACCAAGTAAGATTCTTGTTTAAGAACAATATATATATATGATGAATAGTTATTATCCGGAGTACATCCGTTCATTCTTCAGTGCATAAAACCGCAGTTCCGATGTTTCGCTAGAATCTCATCTAGCATTGACGAGGTGAACCCAACAACAGTTGAAGAGTGACTCAATGCTAGATTTATGTTTAGTATGTAAATAAATAACATAATTGTGTTCATATTTTTATACATTCAAGATATAATATTATATTATAAAATCAGTTAAGTAAGAAGATAACAAAATAGTAATTTTTAAACGACTTAGTGTTGTTCATAATAATTAATTAAACAATAACAACACCAACAGACAACAAATAATTTTTAGCTGCAGTTAATTTAAATTATATTTTATTTATTTAAAATAAAAAATTACACCACGATTGCTCCAAGTTGATAATTTACATTATAGTTTATAGACTTTGTAGAGTTATACTCAGCTATACTCAATTCTTGATGACAATAATTACCATTGAAATATATATTAGAAAATAAATTAATGATGGCGATTTGGTGTTTGTTAATATTTAATTATTACATTTGTTTAAAAACGATTTTTAATTTTTTGCATTTTCCTCGGTGCTTTTAATTAAAATTGCATTTTTCAGAATATCATAAATACTGCCAAAAATCTAATTCAGAGAAAAAAGAATTTGATGATAATATTTTGGCTACAGTTAATGCAAAGAGACACTGTAAGTATTGTAGTGCAACTTCTCTTACATTCACAAGTAACATACACACTAAGATAAACAATCATGACTTCATAAGGAGATTTTTTTGTTTTAAGTAATAAATTAACTAACTGGTAAATAATATTTTAACCATCAACTGATATATGGATCAAGAGAAGTGTAATAGCCTTCCAATTCAAGTCAACCTCAATTCAATTAAAGGCATATTATCTTAAAATGTAAAGATATTAGGAATGAGAAGAAAAACTATTGGTATAAATAGCGCTACAATAATGTAAGGCGAAGGTGTACCATAAATTTATTTATATGATAGTATAAGGGATCATAGTCAGTGGGGATGTGTACATGTTGATCTAACATTATATCATGTGATTCTTTGTTATAAATAAAGGTGTATATCAATCTTGAGAAGACAGGGTTTGATAGCTTAGGGTAGTTAACCAAGCGTCTTTAATTGGCTAACATCGAGTGACCAGTTTAGATGAAATTCTGTAGTTATTGTTTGGTGTCTGCAAACCAGGAGAAACTTCAGATACGCTGACAAGAAAGCCACATATACAGTGCTGAAACATGTAGCTACAGTTGCAGTGAAGGATGTAAATCTTGGGGGATTTGTTCAAAATTCGGTCTGGAAAAAATAAAAGCTTTCTTATAACTAAGATTCTTACAATCTAAATGATTGCAAAGATTCCAAGGAAAATAATGTTTAAAAAAAGAAAGCCGGCAAGCACTTGTTATCCAAACTCTAGCAAGAAGAAGAACTTAACTCTAGCAAGACCACCAACAAAAGGGTTTGCTAAAAACAGACAAGACCTTAGTGAGAAAGGTGTAGTTACAATAATTTAAATAGAAAATATTATTTTCATTGAAATGATACAAAATAATATCAATGAAATGAAAATTTGTTTGTCAATATTTACAGGATTTTGATAATCAAAAAGCTGATGAAAAAATTTAAGAAATAATTTCAGGAGTTTATAAAATTTAGTAAATATGTATTTGTTATAACAAGTTAAAGGTATCTTTTCATGGAAATCATTTACGTTAACTAATTGATTTGAATGTTATTTTTAACAGTGCATATTGGTAAATGGGGGAGTGGGTTAATGGTCACGCAAGCAATGATGTTCCATGGTGTTGATTAACCATATGTAAAGCACTACCATGAGTATTAACCGTCATCCGTATTAGGTTACCGTTGTACTGGTGTTAAAGTGGTGACAATAATTGAGGAATTATACCCACATCATTTGAGGAAAATTGTTAAGGAAAAGACTTACACATCATTATAGCAGTAAAAAAGAATCGCACATCATTATAGCAGTAATAAAAGACTAACACATCAATTATTTTTTACAGCAAAAGAGACACAAACATCATTACTGAACATGCCTGAGACTTTCAAGGCAATTGAGGTGAGTTATATCTTAAACTATTTAACATTAATTCAATGTGGATTTAAGGAAAAACTTTTATTATTAATTACACTGTAACCTTAATTTCACTAACTTTAACATTTTCTCATGCAATTTTAAATTTTACATTTTTAACTTCCTAATTTTAATAGTACTAAATATTCCAAAGTACTTCAAAATTATTTTGGTAAATTTAGGTATTTACGCCATAATCCTAAAATATCTCTATGCAAGTTTTTTGTGGCATTAATCAACTTGAAACTCATTATTACCAGATATTTTTAAGTGTATGCGATAAATATCATGCTGAAGTTATAATATTTACAAAAATTTGTTATCAAAGTTTGGTATACCAAATTTTATGTATTTTTCTTCATATACTTGTAATTACCTGGTATACAAAGCCTATGTATACTGTGTAAGCTAAACCTCTTTAAAATTTAGCACTTTTGTTAAAAAATCAAATATTTTAATTTAGTTCAATTTTTTAATTCCTTTTATTAGCTCACACTCTCCTGATATACATCTTGTACAAATTTTCAATCGTAAATAAAGTACGTTTTTATTATTCCAACCATGTTCAAATACATTTCATTTAACCTAAAGTGGATGACAACCAATGTTAAAACAGTTCTATCAAATATTTATTGAATAAATGAAATATAAAAATTTAGGGTGTTTAGGTCAGATTCAAACTGAATATCTTTATGTTCAAAGTCTAGTGCTTTGGCAATGTACCAACTTTTCCATACCTAGAAATCTACTTCTCAAAGATGTATATGGATTTTTCTCGCCCGCATCTCGTTGTCGAAACCTCCATTGCACAACCTCAAATTGTTGCCATGATCACTACACAATATCATAAATAATGCTCAATGATAAAAATGAATGAAAAGAATAAAATAAACAAACAAACTGGATTAACGGTATGGAACCTTGCTTTACAAACGGACAATGCGAAAGCAAAGCAAAAAGAAACTACAACACAATGCAAGCGATGAAAAAAAAGAAAGAGTACAAATAGTAACAAACAAATGAAACTAAAATAAATTTTTTTTTGTTGATTTAAGTAGGAACTGACTTTTAAAAGAAATTATGTTACTTGTTTAAAATTAACTTCTTAAAAGACCATGCTAAAATAATATTTTAAATAAACGGGAACTTCATTACACTAGGTCTTAAAGTTTTCTAAAGCAAATCCATTAAAACAGCTGTTGTATATAAAACATACTTTGAAACAGTTCCCATGTTAACTATATAGTTAATGTTGTTACAGGAAGACAAGGTGAAGGTTTGCAAATCATCTGCATCGGTGATAAAAGAGCTGAAAGAACTAGAAAACTTAATCAAGGAATACGAGTTGTGTGAAAATGATTGAAAAATCTTTTACCAGAAGAGACCTACTTTTAATTACAATTATTTATTTATTTTCATTTCAATTTTAAAATAGTTTGACATAATTATAATAATAAAGCTTTTACAAGTTGTGTTGTTTTTCCATAATCCTGAAATGTTCTCAAAATATTTGATGGTAAATTAAAATTTTGGTGACTTTGGGAAAGTATGGCATGTAGTGATATATATATATATATATATATATATATATATGAAGTTAATAAATTACCAATTTTGAGTAATTTTTCCACCATTAAGTGCAATAATTTTACCTTGAGTGATGAGGCGCCTTTCGGTCTTTGACCATTGTCGAATCACTGATTGTTCTCTGTTGTGGATGCTATGTCCGTGAAGCCAGTGTTTGTAGAAGTTACGCGCACTATTTCTTGATCTGTGTGTATGAGGTTTCTGTATAATATGTCTTCTGTATATGTTGTTTGTAAATTCATTAAGTTGTTGTGTATGTTTTTATAAATGTGGTATTTTTCTAGTGAGTTTAGTTCTATTGGGTTGTTATTTATTTCCAGTATGGTTAGGTTATTTTCGTAATTTGTAATTTCGTGTTTATGGGAAATTAGGTGTGCTGCAACATTTGATACTTTAGAATTTTTATTTTTGAATGCTCTATAATGTTCTTCAAATCTTATTTTAAACGTTCTGGATGTTTTTCCTATGTAAAAGGCGTTACAGTTGTTGCAAGTGATTTTGTAGATTCCTGATAGGTTATGATTTTCTGAATTTGTTATGTGGTTTTTGTTACTAAGATATTTTATTATTTTGTTGTTTGGTTTGTAAGTTGGAGTGTAATATTCTTTGTTGTATATATTCGTTATTTTTTCTATTTTGTTATTGGTATATTTATATTTTAGGTAGATTTTTTTATTTTTATTGTTTTCGTGTTCCGGTTGTAGTGTTGTGTTGAGGTTAGGTTTTTTTGTGAATTTATTGTATATATTTTTTATAATGTGTTTGTTGTATCCATTTTCTATTGCTATTTTTGTAATGTTATCTAATTCTTCATTTAATTTTTGTTTGTTATCCTGTGTGTATTTTATTGCTTTATTTATCATGTTACTGTAAGTGTTAATTTTGTGTGTCCAGGGGTGGTTAGATTTGTAGTGTATTGTGGTGTTGTTGGAAGTAGGTTTCCTGTATACTGTAGTTTCTATTTTATTATCATTTATATTTAAAGTAATGTCGAGGAAGTTGATTGTTCTATTTATTTCTGTTTCAACGGTGAATTGTATGTTTTCGTTGTATGTATTTAGTTTGTTTAATATTATGAGGTGTTCGTTGTGAATGGTAGGTTGGTATATTACAAGTATATCGTCTACATATCTTGTCCATAGTAAGATATTGTGTGTGTTTATTATAGGTTTAATTATTATTTGTTCAAAGTGTTGTAAATATATTTCTGACATGACAGATGAAATGGGTGAACCCATGGGGAGACCTGTTGTTTGTTTATAATATTTATTGTTAAATTGGAAGTAATTTTGGTTACATATGTGTTTGGTTAGCGTAATGATACTATCTATTATGTTACTTTTTTCGTTATTGTGTATCAGTTTGTTTTTTATTATTTCTATGGTTTCTTCTATTGGGATACTAGGGTACATGTTAGTTATGTCATAACTTATTATTTTTGTGTTGCTGTTTGTTTTTATCGTTTTTATTTTATTAATTAATTCGTATCCATTTTTTATATTGTATGTGTTGTTGATGTGTATTTTAGACCTTAGGATTTTGTCTAGGATTTTTGCGATTATGTAAGATGGTGCTGTTGTGAAATTTATTAGTGGTCTAAATGGTGTGTTTGGTTTATGGATTTTAGGTATCCCTGATAATACGGGTGCGCATGGTTTAAATGGGTATAATCTTGTGTGGTATTTTAATTTATTGTTATAGTTTAGGGTGTTACGGTGAGTGACTATTAAGTTTTTTATTGTAATAAGGTATTTGTTAGTTGGGTCTGGGATTTGTTCGTATTGATTTTCTTTTATGTAGTTAGTCATTGAATCGATATATTTGGTATTTTCTATTATTACTGGAGTATTTGTTTTATCTGATTTTAATATTAAGTAATCGTTGTTTTCTAATTTTTCTCTGAGTTTTATAATTTCTTTTTTATTAATATATTGTTCCGTTTTTTTGTTTTTTTCCGTTTTTATTAGGTTAATTTTATTATTAATGTTATTTCTTATGTGTTCAGTATTTTGGTGGGTAATTTTGTGGATGTTAGATTCTGTGTCAACTATTAAGTTTTTTATTATTTGTTTTTTGTTGAAGTTAGGTAGGTTATATTTGAAGGAATTTGTTATTATTATTTTTTCTTTTTCAGTAAATTCTGTTATAGTTAAGTTTATGAATTTATTATTGTTAGAGGTGTGGGTTGGTTCTGGGCTATTTTTTAGGTTATGTTGTTGTTTTGATGAGTGGATTGGTACTAGGCTATTTTTTAGGCTATTTTTTAGGTTAAGTTGTTTTGATAAATTTTCGATTTTTTTGTTTTGTCTGTTAATAGTATTTGTTTTATGTTTTATTATAATTTGTTGTATTTTTTCGTGAATAATAGGTGTGAGAGTGTCAAAAGTTTTCATTAATTCCAAATTGGTAGTGTATAGTTGTAAATTGATTTGGCTTTTTTTGTGGTAGGCAGCTTTAATGTTTTGTTTAATAATGTGTGATTCTGCTATTTTTGTTGCTTTATTGATAATAGTGTTTTGTTTATTTTTTATGTGTAATTTTGCGTATTTTGGTGTTATATTAAGAGTTAGACATTTTTTATTAAATTGTATTTTGTTGATGCAATTCTGGAGTTTGATTTTGAGGTTAATATATTTACGGTACAGTTGTTTACCTTGGTAGGTATTAAATTCCTGATATTTAATATTATCCATTGTTTTTCCGTTGCACTGACTTTATGAAGTTAATAAATTACCAATTTTGAGTAATTTTTCCACCATTAAGTGCAATAATTTTACCTTGAGTGATGAGGCGCCTTTCGGTCTTTGACCATTGTCGAATCACTGATTGTTCTCTGTTGTGGATGCTATGTCCGTGAAGCCAGTGTTTGTAGAAGTTACGCGCACTATTTCTTGATCTGTGTGTATGAGGTTTCTGTATAATATGTCTTCTGTATATGTTGTTTGTAAATTCATTAAGTTGTTGTGTATGTTTTTATAAATGTGGTATTTTTCTATAGAAAAATTTAGAAAAATACCACATTTATAAAAACATACACAACAACTTAATGAATTTACAAACAACATATACAGAAGACATATTATACAGAAACCTCATACACACAGATCAAGAAATAGTGCGCGTAACTTCTACAAACACTGGCTTCACGGACATAGCATCCACAACAGAGAACAATCAGTGATTCGACAATGGTCAAAGACCGAAAGGCGCCTCATCACTCAAGGTAAAATTATTGCACTTAATGGTGGAAAAATTACTCAAAATTGGTAATTTATTAACTTCATAAAGTCAGTGCAACGGAAAAACAATGGATAATATTAAATATCAGGAATTTAATACCTACCAAGGTAAACAACTGTACCGTAAATATATTAACCTCAAAATCAAACTCCAGAATTGCATCAACAAAATACAATTTAATAAAAAATGTCTAACTCTTAATATAACACCAAAATACGCAAAATTACACATAAAAAATAAACAAAACACTATTATCAATAAAGCAACAAAAATAGCAGAATCACACATTATTAAACAAAACATTAAAGCTGCCTACCACAAAAAAAGCCAAATCAATTTACAACTATACACTACCAATTTGGAATTAATGAAAACTTTTGACACTCTCACACCTATTATTCACGAAAAAATACAACAAATTATAATAAAACATAAAACAAATACTATTAACAGACAAAACAAAAAAATCGAAAATTTATCAAAACAACTTAACCTAAAAAATAGCCTAGTACCAATCCACTCATCAAAACAACAACATAACCTAAAAAATAGCCCAGAACCAACCCACACCTCTAACAATAATAAATTCATAAACTTAACTATAACAGAATTTACTGAAAAAGAAAAAATAATAATAACAAATTCCTTCAAATATAACCTACCTAACTTCAACAAAAAACAAATAATAAAAAACTTAATAGTTGACACAGAATCTAACATCCACAAAATTACCCACCAAAATACTGAACACATAAGAAATAACATTAATAATAAAATTAACCTAATAAAAACGGAAAAAAACAAAAAAACGGAACAATATATTAATAAAAAAGAAATTATAAAACTCAGAGAAAAATTAGAAAACAACGATTACTTAATATTAAAATCAGATAAAACAAATACTCCAGTAATAATAGAAAATACCAAATATATCGATTCAATGACTAACTACATAAAAGAAAATAAATACGAACAAATCCCAGACCCAACTAACAAATACCTTATTACAATAAAAAACTTAATAGTCACTCACCGTAACACCCTAAACTATAACAATAAATTAAAATACCACACAAGATTATACCCATTTAAACCATGCGCACCCGTATTATCAGGGATACCTAAAATCCATAAACCAAACACACCATTTAGACCACTAATAAATTTCACAACAGCACCATCTTACATAATCGCAAAAATCCTAGACAAAATCCTAAGGTCTAAAATACACATCAACAACACATACAATATAAAAAATGGATACGAATTAATTAATAAAATAAAAACGATAAAAACAAACAGCAACACAAAAATAATAAGTTATGACATAACTAACATGTACCCTAGTATCCCAATAGAAGAAACCATAGAAATAATAAAAAACAAACTGATACACAATAACGAAAAAAGTAACATAATAGATAGTATCATTACGCTAACCAAACACATATGTAACCAAAATTACTTCCAATTTAACAATAAATATTATAAACAAACAACAGGTCTCCCCATGGGTTCACCCATTTCATCTGTCATGTCAGAAATATATTTACAACACTTTGAACAAATAATAATTAAACCTATAATAAACACACACAATATCTTACTATGGACAAGATATGTAGACGATATACTTGTAATATACCAACCTACCATTCACAACGAACACCTCATAATATTAAACAAACTAAATACATACAACGAAAACATACAATTCACCGTTGAAACAGAAATAAATAGAACAATCAACTTCCTCGACATTACTTTAAATATAAATGATAATAAAATAGAAACTACAGTATACAGGAAACCTACTTCCAACAACACCACAATACACTACAAATCTAACCACCCCTGGACACACAAAATTAACACTTACAGTAACATGATAAATAAAGCAATAAAATACACACAGGATAACAAACAAAAATTAAATGAAGAATTAGATAACATTACAAAAATAGCAATAGAAAATGGATACAACAAACACATTATAAAAAATATATACAATAAATTCACAAAAAAACCTAACCTCAACACAACACTACAACCGGAACACGAAAACAATAAAAATAAAAAAATCTACCTAAAATATAAATATACCAATAACAAAATAGAAAAAATAACGAATATATACAACAAAGAATATTACACTCCAACTTACAAACCAAACAACAAAATAATAAAATATCTTAGTAACAAAAACCACATAACAAATTCAGAAAATCATAACCTATCAGGAATCTACAAAATCACTTGCAACAACTGTAACGCCTTTTACATAGGAAAAACATCCAGAACGTTTAAAATAAGATTTGAAGAACATTATAGAGCATTCAAAAATAAAAATTCTAAAGTATCAAATGTTGCAGCACACCTAATTTCCCATAAACACGAAATTACAAATTACGAAAATAACCTAACCATACTGGAAATAAATAACAACCCAATAGAACTAAACTCACTAGAAAAATACCACATTTATAAAAACATACACAACAACTTAATGAATTTACAAACAACATATACAGAAGACATATTATACAGAAACCTCATACACACAGATCAAGAAATAGTGCGCGTAACTTCTACAAACACTGGCTTCACGGACATAGCATCCACAACAGAGAACAATCAGTGATTCGACAATGGTCAAAGACCGAAAGGCGCCTCATCACTCAAGGTAAAATTATTGCACTTAATGGTGGAAAAATTACTCAAAATTGGTAATTTATTAACTTCATAAAGTCAGTGCAACGGAAAAACAATGGATAATATTAAATATCAGGAATATATATATATATATATATATATATATATATATATGAAGTTAATATATTACTATTGTAAGTAATTTTATCCACCATTAAGTGCAATGATTTTACCTTGAGTGATGAGGCGCCTTTCGGTCACTTGACCATTGTCGAATCACTGATATTTTTCTGGTGTAGATGTTCGGTCCTTGCTCATCACTCAAGGTAAAATCATTGCACTTAATGGTGGATAAAATTACTTACAATAGTAATACACTGTGTATCGTCTATAACGACCTTTAAGGGGGGATGAAAATTAGGTCACTATATCCAGTACTAACCAAGATGGAGTGGGTAAAATTTTAGACTGAATAATAAAGTCTTACGAGGTACAGAGAGGGCGCCGATGCGCTCCTAGCTTATTTTCTTAGATATGGCGACCCCACAGCACGCTCACTCCCAGGTTAATTGAAACTTCTCTACTGTCGATACGCGTTTGTATAAAGGTTTGATTTTTACGTCAGTGCTTCAGAAGAGTTTGGAGAATATTGTGCCTGAGTCGTTTTTAAATCTGACCATCCCAATTTAACTTTTGATGCTTCAACTGTAACAATATTCCAGGTAGTTTTATGAACAGATTTAATTTGGTTTAACTTTTATATTTGAATGTTTTTTTATAGTTTGACCCATTTAATGCGGCAAAAAAACAACCATCGTAAAAACCTAATGTGTCAACATAAGATTGTAGTAAACAAATGTCAGCTTATCTCGGCTATGAATAGTCTCGGAAGTGACATATGTATTATCTATGTCTCCGTTTACATTATCGATCTCCGAAACACTTGGCACAAACAGAAACAAACATTCCGAGTTAAACGTTGAGTGCTTATTTTAGTTTGTAATATATTTTAGTAGTAGGGTCTTTAGTTTTGTATATAAATTTTCTTTTTTTCTCTGTTTTTTTATTGTGTTTTCTTATTTGTCATATAGTATTTTATCATTTGTATTTCTATTTTTTAATTGTGACCCAATAAACCTGTATATGGTATAAATGAAATTATTGAGATGAAAACAAAGGACACAATAATTAGATTCAACGACAAGCTATGCAACCAGCATAGCATTTCATTAATTCCACTGTCGTCATATGTGGAAGTTAACGAAAAAACAGACAGTAGTTTAATGAGATCTCCAATATCCCTGCCGTGGTGAATGTGTTGAGCTTCCCCAATTAGCAATGATTTTCTATTGAGCTTATACATTTCCATGTGACATAACGTCAAAAATAATAATATCTGAGTGGGGAGAATTTTAGTCTGAATAATAAAACAAAATTTAAATTGTTTCCAGAAATTCCGTTTTTATTTTTTGTATAACCCCCTGGTCCATTGGTTGTAAGACAGAGGTTGTATTTGGGGGCAAAAACACTATTTTAATAAATTTAAATATTTCGGTGAGGATGTGAGACGGATAATTATCTATAAGCAATAAAATTTTATGTTTTTTCTTTGCCAACTGTGCGTCCCAATCTTTCAGAAACCGTGTGAACAAGTTAGACGTCATCCAGGCTTTTTATTGCTTTCATAATCCACTGGTAGATGTTTAATCCCTTTGAAGCAACGAGGATTTTTGGATTTTCGGCGACAAAAATCTTCTTTTTAATTGAACCCATCATATTAGCAGCAACTAAAACGGTAAGTCTATCTTTAGAAAATTTTCCTGTACTACATTTTTCACCTTTAAAATGCAACGTTCGATTAGGTGTTAATTTGTAGAATAGTCCCGTTTCGTCTGCATTGAAGATGTCTTCATCTTTGTAACCTTCACGGATAGTCGGCCAAACTGTTTGCAAAAATGTGCTGCATACACTTGATGAAACGCCAGCTGCCTCACCGGATATTTTCTTGAAAACGATATTGTGCCGTTGGCAAAATCGCTGGATCCAACCCTTAGAAATCTCCTCGGAGGTGTTTGGATTTATTCTTTTCCATAACCAATCGGAAGGGAAAGGATACAGACCTATTACACTCATATCCTTTGTTCTTAAGGGACTTGAAAAACTGGATGATAGGCATATTACGGGGGGTGCTTTGGCCATAAAACCACTGCATTGGAACCAGTATGCTTATGAACCGGGGAAATCCTGCGAGGGAGCTCTCCACCAAGTGGTTGGTAGGAAATGATCGCTAAAAAAGGTTGTGCCATTGGTGCCTTCCTCGACATTGAAGGGGCTTTCAATAACCCCTCAGTGGAGACGATGGTAAGTGGTGCAAGACGTCATGGAGTGGATGCGACCACTTGTGGTTGGATAGGTTCCAAGTATACAAACAGAAGCATTTCTGTAGAGGTGGCAGGGGAGGTCAGAAGGGCGGAGACAAGTCTGGGCTGTGCACAGGGGGGGGGGGGGTTCTCTCTCCTCTGTTGTGGTGCCTAGTGGTTGACAACCTTATTGAACTCCTGAATGAACAGGGGTACTTCTGTCCGGGATAAGCGGACGACATAGTTGTTCTGATCCTGGGGAGATTCCCTGATACAGTCCTTGAGGTAATCAGAAATCCTCTACGACTGATTGAAGAGTGGTGTAAAAAGGAGAACCTTAGGCTAAATCCAAAAAAGACTGCTCTCATTAACTTCACCAGACAGCGAAAAGATCTGACGACCAGGATGCCCCGCTTGTTTGGTGAATACCTTGAGTTTGTGGGGGAGGTGAAGTACCTGGGAGTTACTCTGGACAGGAAACTCACCTGGAACTCACATCTTGAGAGGACAGTTAACAGGGCCAAAAGGGCACTGATGACTGTGAGAAGAATGGTGGGTAAGAAATGGGGACTGAAGCTATCAATGATGCACTGGATGTATCTGAGGGTGATAAGACCTATGATTACCTATGGAGCTCTGGTGTAGTGGACAAAGGCCAACCAGGCACAGACAAGAGCTAAACTGAGCTCTATCCAGAGATTGGCCTGTCTCTGCACACTGGGAGCGATGTCAACTACACCAGGTGCAGCAATGGAAGTAATGCTTAACCTCCCTCCCCTTGAGCTTGTCCTTAGGGGAGAGGCGAGGCTGGCGGCATGGAGATTGCGCAACTCGAGCAACTGGGCTAACCTCCCAGATGTTTCGGGGCATATGAGTATCGAGTGCGTGGTCAAAGAACCCGTCTTGGAAATGGGCAGCGACCACATTACTCGAATGTTTGCACCTGACCAGGTCCACCAAACTATGATGGAATGGTCAGGGACATTAACATCGGGAGCTCAGATCTGGTACACAGATGGCTCCAAGATGGACTTCGGCACTGGAGCGGGGGTGTATTGTAAAAACCCAAGGGTAAAACTAGTTTTTTCCTTGGGGAGGCATACCTCTGTCTTTCAGGCCGAAGTATATGCTATAAATGCCTGTCTGGGAGAGATAGCGAGAAGGGAAACACACGGGACCCGGATTGCTATTTTCTCCGACAGTCAGGCAGCAATTAAGGCACTAAACGGACACGTGGTCACCTCGGCCATAGTCAGGGAATCCTAAATAACCTACAAGCCCTGGCAAGGCACAATCAAATCAAGATAGGTTGGGTGCCAGGGCATAGGGGAATACTTGGAAATGAAGCCGCAGATGCGCTGGCCAGGGAGGGGTCTTCGACTCCCCTGATTGGACCGGAGCCTGCGGTACGTATTTCCAAATCCATGGTCAAGATGACAGTGCGAAGGTGGATGGCTGAAAGACACTGTGAGCACTGGATCAGGGCTGAAGGGATGAGACACAGTAAGCTAACCCTTAGGAAACCTTCCTTGGGGCTGCAGAAGAGTCTCATCTATCTGTCTAGGCAGGAATTGAGGATAGCCACAGGTCTACTCACGGGACACTGTGGACTAAGGAAACATTTGCATAAAATGGGTATCTACAAAGATGAACCAGTGTGCAGATTATGCGGGCAGGAACTGGAGACTGCCACACACATTATTTACAGATGTGAAGCACTTGCCGAGAGGCGCTTCAACCTCTTTGGTGATAGCACAGCTTTGGAAGTGGATGCTGAAGGTAAAACACTAGTCAGGAAACTAATAAACCTGGTAAGAGGGAAGGGGCTCTTTGACTAGATCAGGGAGGTAAGTACAGTATACCTTAAGGTAGCAGTGCTTCGGGCAGTTTAAACCCGCTTCCAAGTTAAAAAAAAAAAAAAAAAAAAATATGTAGTGTGGTTTGACTGAGACGTTTTAGTGTGGATAATATATATCAAGTAAATACGTGGTGTGGTTTGACTGTTACATTTTAGTGGGTTAATACATTTCAAGTGAATACGTAGTGTCGTTTTACTGGGACGTTTTACTGTGGCTAATACATATCATGTAAATACGAAGTATCGTTTGAGTGGAACGTTTTACTGTGGCTAATACATACCAAGTAAATATGTAGTGTCGTTTGACTGGAACGTTTTATTGTGGCTAATACATATCACGTAAATACGTAGTGTGGTTTGACTGTTACATTTTAGTAGGTTAATACATTTCAAGTGAATACGTAGTGTCGTTTGACTGGGACAATTTACTGTGGCTAATACACAGTATTGTGTAGAGTAGAAATTAGATGTCACAGATGCACAGATTAAAGATATATATATATATATATATATATATATATATATATATATATATATATATATATATATATATACATATATATTGTTTCCACAAGCATAAAAGTGATTACTTACTTACTTCTTAGTCCAGGCGTCCAGCTCTAGGTGTAGCCGATAGCCCGATGTCCACTATATATTCGGAACGCCAAACTCCACAGCCCTCTGTTCAGGAGGAAGTCCTGCCACTTCTCCAGTTCAACCCTCATGTGGTCCCTCGCTGGGATGGGGTAAGTGCAATCCCGAAGAATGTGCTCGATGGTTTCGTCTTGCTCCTCATCACAAAGAGCGCACAAAGGTGATTCAGCAAGGTTAAACCGGTATAAATAAGCTTCCGTGACCAGATGTCCCGTCCTGGCTCTTGCCGCAAATGTCGCAACTTGACGTTTGATGTCTCTGTAATTGTCGGCCGATGCAAGTTTGTTTTGCAAATGGAACAGTTGTCGTCCAGTCGCTTCAGCTTCCCACCGGGCAGCCCAGGCGTCTCTAAAGTACTTTTTCCCGGCGTTTTTACAGTGCAGTAGGGAGTGCTGCTCCTTATTTGTGGGCTTCATTCTAGAAGCTTGTTTTGCTATTGCATCCGCTTCCTCGTTGCCCGGAATGCCGACATGGGCAGGGATCCATTGAAGGCAGACTTCGTTTCCGTCACAATTTATCTTTTTTATCAACCTCCTGATTTCTGCTATACGGAATGAATATGGTCCAGTGGAGGGCTGAGTCCGTACTGGGTTCGAATCATCTCAAGAGTCTCCGCTTTCAGCACTTCTCTGTGGTCTCCCTTGTTTCCGCCGTGAGGTAGTTGCAGATTTATAATCATTTCAGGCCAGTCATTTGGAGGTTAATCATAGAACGTGGGGATTTGTTCAGGGGTGGTGTATCCCGGCATCAATTCCATCAGTGAGTTGATTTTGTGGCAGAAAGATTGTTTTACACGGCACTTTGTATTGAGTATAACACGCAGAGGGTAACTTGAGCCTCTAGCAGCTGTAGTTAGAAACTTCAACCATATTTGACTGTCTATAAAGACAGGAATGGGTTCTATATCCAGCTCCGTCTCCATGGCTGCCACAGGAGTCGTTCTTGTACATCCCAAACATAGTCGAATGGCGGCCGCTTGGATCGCTTCGATCTTCTTTAGATGCGTTTTTGCAGCAGATCCCCAGACTTCGTAGGCGTACGTTGTTTTAGATCTTATGTAAGTTTGGTAGAACATTCTCAAGGTTGGCATATCGGCTCCCCAGTTACGACTTGCAACCGCTTTTAGAGCATTGAGTCTCGAAGAGCAGCTCTCTGTGACATAGTATACGTGACTACCCCAGCGAAGTTTAGGGTCCATAACAACTCCCAGTAGTTATGGGTTTTTGTTAAATCTCAGTGCCTTTCCGTTGATAGTTAGCTCGGGGATGAAGGTGGCTTGATTGTTGCGCCTGGTGAATAACGTGCACTCGGTTTTATCCACTGACATTGAGAGCGACCATTTGGAGCACCAATTTGACAGTACATCTAGAGCCTCTTGCATCCTGAGGGAAGCCTCCACCCTGTCGGAAGACGTCACCCAAATGGTCTCGTCGTCCGCGAAGGTCATGCTGCGAACCTCCCTGGGGAAATCCTTGGCCATGTCATGCAATGCTATATTGAATAGTAACGGGCAAATTATTCCGCCCTAAGGAATTCCGTTCTCCATGCGAAACGACGAGGAATCTGCCCCGTTGACTGAGACTACCACAAGCCGGTCACACAAAAAGTTTTTTTTATCTATTTAAGCATTTTACCCTTAATGCCGAGCTTCATGCATTGAAGTACAATGGATTTGTGGGGGATTTTATCAAATGCAGCTTCAAAGTCCACCATCACCGCTACAGTGCAATGCTTGCGTTCGAAACCTTTGTATATTTCACTCGTGAAGTATAGTAACGCATCTGTGGTGCTCCTGTGACGTCGAAAGCCGAATTGTGTATCAGCCAGCATGTTCCCAGATTCCAATCTCCATGATAACCTCTTACATACGATGCGTTCCATTAGTTTGCCTAGGCACGATGTTAGAGCTATTGGACGATACGAAGCGATCCTCGATTTATCTTTCCCTGGCTTAGGAAGCGGTATGACTTTGCTAGTCCTCCAATTCTGAGGGATCTCGCCCGAATCCCAAATGGAGTTGAACGTGCTTAACATTAGCTCTTTCATCCTTTCCGAGCAGTGAGTTAACATTTCATTATGGATGTTGTCATCTCCTGGAGCTGCGCTTTTCAAGTCGGCTAAGCAGTACTCCAATTCTGACATGAGGATGGCCTCGTCATCCAGGTCATCACAGTAGCATAGAAGATCTGACCGGCACGTTAACATTTGCTCGTTGTGAGGCGCTTCGGCCAAGGGATTTTGCGCCCAGACCTTGCAGAATAGAATCTTCCGAACTCCTCAGCCTTCTGGACATCATCAGTCAACAACTCGCCGCCCGTATTCGTGATTGCAGCAACCTTCCGCAAGGATTCGGCATTTATTGCTCTAAATCGCTTCCAGACTGTACTGGACGGTGTATTTACATTCATGGATCCAACGAAGCTCCTCCATGATCTTCTTTTTGCTGAAATGATTACTTTCCGAAGAAGGGTGTTACATCTATTATATGTTACCCGGCAGTCCGAAGATTTTAATTTTTTCCATTTTTTCCTGGCCATGATGCGGTTTTTCCGAAGAGTTTCAATTTCTTTGCACCCCCATGTATTCATTTTTTTGTTGGAGTCATTTCCCGATTTGGTTGGGATAGCTTGTTTTGCTGCTGTTATTATAGCAGATTGCAAATAAGATGCGCTTCGCTCGTTGACTTCGCTCAGCTTCTCTGTTGTCTTTTTAAAGAGATCCCAGTTTGCTTTGGATAACCGAAACCTGCTATGGACCGCCGACCGATTTGGATTCAAGGTCCTGCCGACGTCAATCTCGAAAAACACAGGAAAGTGGTCACTCCCCAGGTCATCGCCGACCCTCCAGTTTGAAATATTTTTCCGGAGAAGCGGGGAAGCTATAGACAGGTCCAGGGTGCTTAATGTGTTCGTAGATGCCGATTGGAATGTGGGTATATATGGCTTATTGATTAAGATCTGGCTGTTATTTAATAACCACCTGTAAAGCATTGGCCCGTTCCTGTTACAAGGACCTTTGTTCCAGCTGCCATGCTTGCTGTTAAAATCGCCAACCCACAGCACGTTCCTGTCATCGCAGGCCAGTCTGTCCAGGTCTTCTTCATGTACCCTTTGATCCGGTATGTACACGTTGATAAGTGAGAAGCTGAGGTCATTGTTAACTTGGAGGTTGTATTTTCCACACTTTAAACAATCATTCCTAAAGACTTCTTCGCCTTTTACAGTTATTGAATTATGGATAAACGTTACTAGCCCTCCACCTCCTCGGTCAATCCTGGGGACGTTGAACAATTGGTATTCTCTAAAACGAGGGTAGTACTTGCTGTCTTCCGGCAGGGATGCTTCCTGGATGCATACTATTTTAGCTTTTTCTTCTTCCATGGCCTTCTTCAGTTCATCGACCTTCAGCCTTAAACTTCTGGCATTCCAATGCATGACTACGAGCTTACTGTTGCTATCCTCCACCAATGCTCTACTCTGTTTCACCGCCTTTTGTTTGCTGCGATCATGAAAGGTGGTTCCAATTGATATGTGCCCATCTTTCCTTCTAGCTTTCCTCTTGGCTTCACATAGTAATCTATATGCGAAGGTCCTAGTTGGGCACCAAAATTCTAGTCTTTTTTGAGATCCCTTCCCTCTCCGTCTCATTATTAGATTTTTGTCAATATTGTAAAATCGGCGTATTGAGTCAATACTTTGTCATTGCGTTTTCCAAAACAACACTTTAAGTCTATTTGGATGGTCTTGCTTAGTCGCTGGAAAAGCACGTCGGATGTCCTGAGAAGGACAGATAGAGAGGCTATGTTGCATCCTAATGGGGATTTCTCGAGGAAAGCTAATGCTGGCGTTTGGTTCACTGTGACAATTGCTCTTTTCGCACAAAATACACAGCTATCCAGGTGATTATAGATACAAAGATTCAGAATACAAGTGATTATAGTTTATATAAGTCTGTCAGGGGGAAAGAGATTAGAGACATCTGAAGCTATTAGGAAGAAAAAAAAAATAATGGATTTATCTGATGTTGAGGTTAGGGGATTTTCTGGACTTGGTATACCACTGGTATGATAGTTCCCTTCTTCTCAGTTCTGAGGGATTGCAATCAGGGGGGAGTGATTTAATTATATTTGTGGTATAGCAGTCATCAAAAGTTGTGATGTTGTGACTCGCAGCATGTTGAGCTGTTGGCCTATTCATATTCATAATTTTAACATCATGTCTGTGGCCATTTATTCTGATATTCAGACCATCCGTGGTCAGGCCTATGTACTGTGCTGAGCAACATTATGTACTGTGCTGAGCAACATTATGTACTGTGCTGAGCAACATTTACATTGTAGCTGGTATATGACATTTTTCGATGTACAATTATGATGACCCTGTATTTTGAAGACCATTTTTGTTGTTTGGCTGTTGAAACTATTTGCTGAGGGGTGTATTGGACACATCTGGCATCTAGGTCTATTGCACGGGAAGGAGCCATGAGGAAGTTTGTGTGGTTTCTCTGCATCAGGGTCTGGTAGTTTAGGATGTACTAGGATGTTTTTCAAGTTGGGAGGTTGCTTGTACGAAATTTGGGGTGGATCGGTGAAAAGATTTTTGGTGTGAACGGAAGCTTGAAGAACCAATAAACTTCACCTAAAATACAAAATATGGGTATTTAATGGAAAGGTTAATACTACACTTGGTTAATACGAAGGGAGTATTTGATAGATCCATTGCATCTTGGTCAAATCCATTTTTTTCTTTATATGCTCATGGAAACAATATATATATCTTTAATCTGTGCATCTGTGACATCTAATTTCTATTCTATACAATCTGTGATTACAACTTATATTTATTTTATTTCATTCTCTCATATTTCTTTTTGTGTTTTCTCTTTGATTGACAAAGACCACTGCGTGGTTGAAATATATCATTGGTTAAGTGCTTTTATGTGTTTCTATTTCAAGACTACAGAGTGGACTCTTACCAAGGTAAGTCTGTCAGTCTCCTAGTCCAAAAAATCTAAATAATCTTTACCAACCAAAACTAACCTAATATATAAATATATATATATATATGAAGTTATTATTATTACTTGTAAATAATTTTTTCCACCACTAAGTGTAATAATTTTACCTTTTGTGATGAGGCACCTTTCGGTCACTTGACCATTGTCAAATCACTCCTTAGGAATTTTTGGACTAGATAGGACACTGACAGACTTACTTAGTGGCAATAGTTCAAAAGCTACAATCTCTTGGAAATAAATAGACACATATAAAACATATCACACTATTGAAATAATTCGATCATATAATGATCTTTATCAATCATTGTATGATAGAAATATTTCAATAGTGTGATATGTTTTTATATGTATCTATTTATTTATTTCCAAGACGTTGCAGTTTTTGGACTACTGCCACTAGGTAAGTCTGTCAGTCTCCTATCTAGTCCAAAAATTCCTGAATAAGCTTGAAGCTCTACTAAAACTAACCTAGTTAGTTAATATATTACTATTGTAAGTAATTTTATCCACCATTAAGTGCAATGATTTTATCTTATGTGATGATGCTCCTTTCGGTCATTTGACCATTGTCGAATCACTGATTTTTTCTGGTGTATATGTTCGGTCCGTGATGTTGGTATTTGTTGACGTTACACGTATATTCTCTTGATGTTTTCACGTGCGTGTATGATGTTTTTATATAGTATGTCTTCTGTATATGTGGTCTGTAGGTTCATTAAATTGTTGTGTGTGTTTTTATAAATGTGGTATTTTTCTAGTGAGTTTAATTCTATTGGGTTATTATTTATTTCATGTATGGTTAGATTTTTTCATAGTTTGTTATTTCATGTTTATGTGATATTAGGTGTGCTGCAACATTTGATACTTTTGTGTATATATATATATATATATATATATATATATATATATATATATATATATATATAAAATAATCTTTACCAACCAAAACTAACCTAAATATATATATATATATATATATATATATATATATATATATATATATATTAAAAACAACACAGGTTATTCAAATACAAGAATATTTATTATTTTATATCCATATATATATATATATATATATATATATATATATATATATATATATATATATATATATATATGTATGTATGTATGTACGTATAAATTAATATAACATTTACTACATATTTTTGTTGTAATAATCTTTACAAGTACAGTAAAAATATAACATCATTTGTTTTGCAGAGAGAATTTAGGTTCAGGTTAGTAAAATCTTTTGTGATAGACAAAGTAGCAAGCTGACCTAAATGTTGTAAATACAGTTTTAGCTCTCAAAAGGTTTAATGAGAACCCTTATTTTATGTATTGGAATAGAAGGAGTTTAAAAAAGTGTACAGTCCAGAAGATAAATGCTTAATAGGTCATAGCCCCCCCCCATCCTATGGTTGTTTTTAGATATTTCACATTCACTCCAACTACTATAAATACAAATATAGTTCTAAAACAATATTATTAGTTTTTTATAGAATATATTTTTATTTTTTCCATCTATTTATATTACGTTTTTTATATTTTCTTGATTAAAACATTAAAAATGTGATTTTTTATTACCAAAATAAATATACACAACTCACAGTTATAAAACTTTAATGCCATATGCGTTTTGATGACTTATGCCATCATCATCAATGATGCTACTACATTTATAAAAAAAAAATAAATAAAAAAAAATAAAAAATAAAATTAAGTGATCAAAACGCACATAAAATTAAAGTTTAATTAATTGTAAGTTGTGTATAGGCTTATTTATTTTGTATAACTTTAACTAACAAGCAAGATTAAAAATTATTTATAATTTTTATTACTTTATTTATTCATTAAAAACTTTATAAAATAATATGATTCTCTATTTCCCAATATGATTTATTCACTGAAATGAAAAAATAGCTTTACAGAAAAACACTGAATGAATTCCTACTTAGCAAGAGAAAGGTTAAAATATGTAGATGATAAACATTACCTAGATGCAATTTTGCGAGTCTGATATTGATGTAAAACATAAATATCACCTTTCTTGACAGCAATGACTGTAGCTCCATCACTTGCAGCTACATCGACAATCGTGCAACCTTTCGTACCAAGTACTGGGACCTACAATTTAAATCAATTATTAGTTCTATTTTGAAAATTTAACTATTGTTATTATTTTTGAATATTTAAAAATTTGTAAATTAAATAAAATCAATTTATAGATTATTGAAAATAATAAATATTAAAAATAAAAAATATTTTAAATCTTACCATTTTTGGTACAATGATAGTTTTATCAGGAGATGGTGGATGGCCTAACTGACCAGCATGAAGTCCACATGTGTACACATCAGATTTTGTCCAAAACACAGAATGATATCTTGCTGCACAGGTTCCTATAATATGTTCTGCTCCTGCTTTCCAAATACGGGGTTGTATAGGACGAGGTGTTAAAAGTGAAGATGGTGGGGGATTATGTCCCAAGACATGATGAGTATTTAGTCCACAAGTATAAACCTGTTTAGGAAAAACAGCAAGCTTGTAATTACACGATTAGGTAATATATGTCTCAAGAAAATAATTCAATCAAGCAAATTGTTTGATTTGGCCTTCAGTTTTAACAGAGATACCATGAAAGATCGTGTCATCTGGAAAAAGCTATTGAGTCTTGGTAATTGGGAAAGTAAGGAGTTCTAGGTATCATTCTAGAGAATTTATATCCACAATTACATATAATACTTATAATTACAATAATAATAAATAATTACAATAATATAGATACCACCTATATTCCTAGTGGCATAGACAGGGGTTTGACTTTTTGAACATCCTTGAACTTCTAGACAATGTTGGAGTTTCTTAAATTTCTTGGAAATTCTCTGAGTTCTTGCATATTCTCTTACTTGCCTATCTGGGGTGGGGATAGTCTTTAGTTACCAGGAGGATCAGGAGTTCCCAGCGTTCTAGCAACTATGTACTATTTTAAGGTTTTTGTAGATTTTGACTTCCACCATCCCCAGGGGTCTGGGGGGTGTAGATCGGAAGAAAGACCCCACCGATCCTAATTTTTTTAGAAACATTTTCTGTTAGGAACATGTCCATTATTTATTTTGTTTTTATTAAATAAGTAATAAAATTATTAAATTATTCATTCACTTTTCCATTAATTTTGAGTAATGATAAGACAAAAAAAATTAACGATTATGCATATTACAGATTAATAGGCTACTCATATCTTTTCAAAAACTTGTTATACGATTGGTACAAAAAACAGCCAAAAAATGTACAAATTAACAATGATCAATGACAGTCAATGTGTGTTTTGATTACTGCGAAGCCTTGTTGCTGTTTGCCTGTCAGTAAAGAGTGAATTACAGGAGTAATTGAACTTAATGATATCCTTAGGTCCTCTTTAACACATTTTAGTTTGTTTCTTTATTAATTTTTTTTATATAAAACAGTTCAGAAAAACCTCTCACACAAATAACTAGTGACAAATGACAGCAAAAACAGCATAGCTTTCTGTAAGACCATTAGATAAACGGATTCACACACGATTCAGAAGTCATTAATGATTTCTTTTTAAAAACATCTATCATGGAACTGTCTTCTGTTAAATCGATACATTAACCTGCAGTTCCAACTCATTTAGTGAGATTCTTGATGAGGCCACATGACGCAACCACCTGAAATCTTCCCGCGTACCACAGGTTGGGAACCCTTACTTTAGATAGTAAGGCACAGCTATTTAAATAAGTATAACGATCTGTAAGAATATGTTGTAGTATTTCTGTTTATATTTTTTAGTCAAGTTTTTTCATGAATTTAATATTATATTAAAATACAGTACTTCGGTTTATTGGGAAACTTCAGCATAACCAATTCATTAAAAATTAGAGTAGTGAATATTTACTATTTACTATGTTTGGTTTTTACATGAATTCAAGTTAGACCCCACCAGGACATTTCAAGGTTAACAAAAAGGTTACATATCTTTTAGTGGTATAACTTGTGTCCAATAAAAGTTTGTCTACAATTTTATTCATTTCTTGTTTAAAATGACTCAAATCAGTAAGTAAGTGACTCAATAATTATCCTAGAGCATCTCACTTGCAAATTAGTAAGATTTGTACCAACATTAACATTACTTCTTTGTTTAAACTGTAATTAAGTGGCTGATAGTTCTTTATATTCAAAATGTAATCTTTATTTAAGTGAAACCATACATCCTTGTTATTATTCCTTTTTAAATTTAATTACACTTTATTAATAACTTTCAATATAACCTTTGTTAGTAGCTTTATATTGGAGAAATACTTGTGAATTTGTAATAAGTGTCTTCACAAATAAAATCAACTTTAACATTCAAGTGTTTTAGCACTAAAAACAAATACATGACCATTCTTTTTACCGTATACCAACTTAAGTTTCCGGTTGATGTTTTACCAATAGGATGTTTATAGATTATTGATAATGATAATAATAATAATAAATATTAAAAATATTTTTCTAACCTAACTAACCTAACTTTTCAAAAGTGCAGTGAACTTAGTTAACCTAAAATTTTGATTAGATCGTTTTACCATTTAAATTACAAGCAGAACTTGGACGGCTCACTTTAATTGTGCGAGATGGCTTTCTGAAATCATTATTTTTAAATTTCATTTTTGCCAGTTTTTTAAAACCTAACCTTTCGCAGACATTCTTCATTCATGCAATTTCCGTTATTAAAATTATATACTAAGAATGATTAATTAAATGAGTTTTCAAGATTTTACATCTATTAAAAATACTCACCAAACCACTCTGCATCAAAAGGATGGTGTGATCTTTGCCTACGCTAGCAGATACTACAATCTCTGCACCTGTTTTTATGTGCGAAGGTTTAAGAACAGTCTTCTCAGTTTCTAAGCCCAATCGGCCTCCATGGCCATGACCACAAGCCCATGCCTTTCCAGAATGAGATACAAACACACTATGAAATTTGTCCATTGCTACCTGAAAGTATTTTTGTTGACTAATAAACAAAACTTTCTGAAAATATTAAAATAATTATATCTACAAAATTCAAGAGTAATAAATCTAATGCATTAATTTTGGATATTTGTGACACAGAAATAGATAGGTATAGATTAATTATTTACATCTAAAACAAAGTCCACTTTACAAAATAAAAACAGATCTATAGTAGATATGACAAACTATCTTTCCTCGGATAGACAATATTTACATAATATGTTTTGTATGTAAGAAAATACCAATATTTTTTTTCTGGTCAAGATCAAATTATTTTTTACTTGGTTCTGATAAACTACTAAAAAATGTTCAATACTAAAATCATCTTAGTCTTTAAAAGTAAATTATATTTTCACTATCCAAAAGGGAAATTCAAAATATTTAGTAAAATTTACATTAAATCCTGTGTTAGATAAAAACCCAGGAAAACAGACTTCTTCAACCCAAAACAGACAGAAATAATCCTGAAGATAAAAGTAAAAAAAATTATGATACTATATGAAATTGATAAATAGTTCATGACACATTGATACCTGCAAAGTGCTAGTGTCTTTTCATCAGAATTTAGTCAAACATGATTTAGGTCAAGAAGTTTATTAGAAAAATAAGAATGACAAAGAGAAATTACTAGAATTAAACTACAACAAACATATTTCATGCACTGTAAGAGCAGTGTATAAAATAAAATTAATATAATTGTACATTAAATCAAGATTCGTTGCAATTAAAAACCACAACAGTAATGAATCTTCAAAGTTGTTATCAAGACAATGGTAGACATCACCCAAATAATAACTCACTTTGTGCTTCTAGATATATTGTGAGAAGTAGGTTATTTTTTAAACATTATAGTGTCTCCAGATAAGTATTTATTTATATGTTACTTTATTAATCATATGTATTTCTTAGCCTATTTTTTTAAATAATTTATTTTAACAATCTGTTTCAGATCCATACATCTTTTGTGTTTTAATCTACTTCTCTAGTGACAGTTACTTTTGGCCTATCTGTAGCCTTTTTTAAAGAAATACAAAAAATAGTATATATTTTACAAGTTTATATAGGTTTCAATATAAATAAATAAATAAATATATATATATATATATATATATATATATATATATATATATATATATATATATATATATATATAGAAAAAAGAAACATAATAGATAGTATCATTACGCTAACCAAACACATATGTCACCAAAATTACTTCCAATTTAACAATAAATATTATAAACAAACAACTGGACTCCCCATGGGTTCACCCATATCATCTGTCATGACAGAAATATATTTACAACACTTTGAACAAATAATAATTAAACCTATACTAAAGACACACAATATTTCACTATGGACAAGGTATGTAGACAATATACTTGTAATATACCAACCTACCATTCACAACGAACACATCATAATATTAAACAAACTAAATACATACAACAAAAACATACAATTCACCGTTGAAACAGAATCAAATAGAACAATCAACTATCTCGACATCACTTTAAATATAAATGATAATAAAATAGAAACTACAGTATACAGGAAACCTACTTCCAACAACACCACAATACACTACAAATCTAACCACCCCTGGACACACAAAATTAACACTTACAGTAACATGATAAATAAAGCAATAAAATACACACAGGATAACAAACAAAAATTAAATGAAGAATTAGATAACATTACAAAAATAGCAATAGAAAATGGATACAACAAACACATTATAAAAAAATATATACAATAAATTCACAAAAAAATCTAACCTCAACACAACACTACAACCGGAACACAAAAATAATGAAAATAAAAAAATCTACCTAAAATATAAATACAACAATAACAAAATAGAAAAAATAACAAATATATACAACAAAGAATACTACACTCCAACATACAAACCAAACAAACAAAATAATAAAATATCTTAATAACACAAACCACAAAACAAATTCAGAAAAACATAACCTATCAGGAATTTACAAAATTACAGCAACAACTGTAATGCTTTTTACATAGGAAAAACGACCAGATCATTTAAAATAAGATTTGAAGAACATTATAGAGCATTCAAAAAAAAAAAAAAATTCAAAAGTATCAAATGTTGCAGCACACCTAATATCATATAAACATGAAATAACAAATTACGAAAATAACCTAACCATACTTGAAATAAATAATAACCCAATAGAACTAAACTCACTAGAAAAATACCACATTTATAAAAACATACACAACAATTTAATGAATCTACAAACAACATATACAGAAGACATACTATATAAAAACATCATACACACAGATCAAGAGAAAGTGCGTGTAACGTCAACAAATACCAATATCACGGACCGAACATCTACACCAGAAAAATATCAGTGATTCGACAATGGTCAAGTGACCGAAAGGTGCCTCATCACTCAAGGTAAAATTATTGCACTTAATGGTGGATAAAATTACTTACAATAGTAATATATTAACTTCATATATATATATATATATATATATATATATATAAAACATTGTTTTTACACATTTGTGGTTCACTTCAGTCTTCTCTTTTCCTTTTTTGACTGATAAAGATCATTGTACCTGTATGATCGAAATATTTCAATAGTGTGATATGTTTTATGTGTGTCTATTTATTTATTTCCAAGAGATTGCAGTTTTGGACTATTGCCACTAGGTAAGTCTGTCAGTCTCCTATCTAGTCCAAAAATTCCTAAATAAGCTTAAAGTTCTACTAGAACTAATATATATTGTAACGTTATTTTGTATCACTGCCTAAATAGTCTAATTTGATATTATAATTCTAATTGTTGCCGCAAGATAGCGACAGCTGACCGATTGTAAAACAGCTGTGTGGGCAAAGTTTGATATTTCCAGTATAGTTTTAAAATGAAATAGGTGAGTGGTTGAGAGACCGAGACTAGCGAGTCGAGAGAGAGCATATCTTTCTGGGGATTAACAGACTGCATCCGGTTGCATGCTAGCTTCCCGAGGAAACCAGTGAGAGGTAAAAATAAGGCATTGTATCGACTCATAATAGGTAAACGATTTATTTAATGTTCCTTTTTATATTTGTTAATATTTCGTATGTTTATTTGAAGCACTGTCCACAGCCCCTGGAGGATTTTATGTCATTTATTTGCACTAATTAACATTAATATCGATAATTTGCCGTAAATCCTCCGTAAATATATATTCAAACGCCACTGCCTCAGGAGGATTTAATAAAACGGTAAGTCATCAATATTAACTCTAAAATACTGTTGAGTACAATTAACAGACATTCAATCCTTCACGGGCAGTGGACAGTGCGTTCAAATAAACATACGAAACCTTAAATAAATCGTTTACCTGTTGTGAGTTATTAGTAAGACTGAGAAATTAGTGGGGTGTATAGCAAAACTCAAACAATTCCTCACTGAGTGTAACAGACCTTCTATAATTACCTTGGTGATCTCCCTCTCGGTTAGATTTACCAGTAATAACTCAGCAGTTTCCTTTATGTCCCTAAAGTACTTGATGAGGCTCTCTTGTGGGTCTTGAGGTCTATAGACGAGAGATTGAATGAGTTCATTAAGGTGTTTTTGGGGTATGAAAGCTTCTAATGCTTCGCGATGAAAGGAGGAAAACACGGTACGCCATGCTAGGCACGACCCTAGGGTTCCCTGGGCATACGGAGAGAGTACAGTAAAGATATTTGACCGAATATCTGGGTACAGCTCATAGAGATTCATACTTGACCACAAAAATCTAATTAATACTTCCAGTTCCAGCCTGTCTGTAAATGGTAGGTGTTGATCTGACGTTCGACCAGGTGCCGAAACTTGGAATAAAAGGGGCCTAAAACTTGACACAGTAACGGTGACTCCTTACTTAATTGATCTGGTTTGGTTTTGGTTTTTGGGACTGCTCCTTTTTTACTAGACCCGGTTACTGCCGACTCGGGGGGGGGGGGTTTGTTTGATTTGGTTGGTATATTTCGTATGAGACTCCATATTGTTCCTTAATCTTATGCCCTTTATACAATATAAATCTTTTGCCCTTGAACTACACTTGACAGTAAGGGATATTTTTTTTATAACACAGATATACACAATAAAGTTGCAAGACTGCAAAAAGCAAAAAAAAAAAAAAAAATTAAACGAATAAAAATTATAATAGCCTTTTAAATCTTGTATGGCTAATAAATTGAAATAACTACAGCATTCGAATAATCAAAAGATTTTAAATCTCTGTTTCTATAGTTAACTCTAGTTCAATAGAAGCGGAACAGAACTGTTTACTTAGGATAAGATAAGAGTAACTCGTAACGATGTAATTGCTCTGCAACTCACCCTTGCGTGTTCAATTTACAGATTTTCACAAACCGTTTGTACATTTAATATACATATTTTATTTAAAACATAATAAAACTATGATTTCAATTATTGTTACAGTTAACACAATAATTCCCGGAATTATAATTATAAAATATAGCTACAAAAAATATGTCTTTCTTTATTCGTTTTATTTTCTCTTTTATGAAAAAATTTTTTTAATTATTTTACAAACCACGCTCTGCTACCATCTCAAACGCCACTGCCGTCGAAGGATTAAAAAACGGATTATTTCATTGCCGTTAGAAATAAAACGGGAAGTCATCGATATTAACTGTAAAATACCGTTGCATGCAATTAACAGACATTAAATCCTTCACGGGCCGTGGACAGTGCATTCAAATAAACATTTGAATCATTAACAAATATAAAAAGGAACATTAAATAAATCGTTTACCTGTTGTGAGTCGTTACTAGGGCGTATGTGTTACTTCTTACTGGTTCCCTCAGGAAGCTAGCATTTGGCCAGATGCAGTATGTTGGTTGCCAGGAAGACGTCTTCTCTCTCGACTCGCTAGTCTGGGTCTCTCTCAATGACTGGTCTTATTTCATTCTTAAAACTATACTGGAAATATTAAACTTTGCCCGGACAGCTGTTTTACTATCAGTTTCTCGCGGTGACAATTAGAACCATTTGCTCCAGAACTATTTGGCGGTAAAATACTAGTTTGGCGGTAATATAAAAAAAACCCGTTACAATATATATATATTCTTTGTAAAAATATAAAATCTTTGTAAAATTTAATTTTATTTCAACGACTCTCCTGGTCAAAACAAATTGTTGACAATTTATGTTTATGAGGGGCAATGTTTAGATTACCTTTATATCAAATTTTGTGGTTTAAATTCTATTAAAGGTGAGTGGTTAACTTATAATTATTCAGTATTTACTGAAGATTTCCACTTCTGAATAATTCTCGCCATATAATAATGTTAGTTAACCTGAGACAGTTCTAGATAATTCTCCAGGCCTAAAACTGACGCCACAGCTGCATGTCTCTTACAGCTAAACTTTTATTCTTTTAACTTCTGAACAAGTCGGATTACTCCTAGCAAAAACGCTGTTTTAATATTTAGTGCTGAATTCTAAATGACTCATGAGTGTGTCATAGCAACTTTAATTAACAATAAACAAATAAAATTAAGGTAAAATTCTGAGGCTCCTTTCCTACAACTCTTAAGCGTAATCCGTGAGTGTGATACAGAAAAGTGAACTGTAAATACTCTAAACTTAGTTTCCAATTAACTACAAACAATTAAAAAAGTAGTATCAATTTTATACTCTTTCACACCTTATGTTAACACTTTTATTACCATGTTGCTTTCTAAGAATTAGTGTCTCTAATGATAGGCTTCTTGCTAAAGTTTTTATGTATTTCACAATAGACTGTCTGGTTAATCCCAAGCAAAATTTGCTTGTCTCTAATGCTCAACTAATTGGCTTCAGGGATGAGTTTCTCTCAATACCACACATATTTCAGCCCTAAGGGCCATATCATACAACGATACTCATTACTTACCAGGTTTCACTCGTTACTTGTATGTAACACCAACTTGTTAAAATTTAAATACCTGTTTAATAGATGTATTATTTTTGCGAAAAAAATCTAGAAGTTCAGGCTGTTCCCGACTGTCTTGATTTCCTTTACCAAGCGTATAGTTGTTGTTAACTCCCCAAACATATACTTGGCTAGGATTATTGACAGAAAAAATGGACAATCTATCTTTCATAGCATGATCAGCTGGTTGAAGATCATCTTTATCCATTATATGAGGATTGGCTCCAAGCTAAAGGAACAAATGTTAAACGGTATTCAATAAAATTAATCAGATTAAACATCCATCTTACATATGTAAACCAGTTATGTTTTTATATATTTTGTTAGGGATAATTTGTATTTCTTTAAAAAACCCCTTGTAGGTCTTATTCTTAAAATACAACTGTACAAATTATTAATATACTCATCTTCATTTCTGTTAGGAATATATCTATATATTTGAGTAAAGTTTTCTGCCATTCCTAATGTTACAATACTCTCCTCTATTGACGCATTTCGGAGTAACTCCATTTTCAAAACTTGAATCGTACTTCTTAAATCGTACAATTTAAGTTTTGAAAATGGAGTTAATACAAAACGCATCAACAGAGGAGTTAGGAATGGCAGAAAACTGTACTCAAATATATACAACCGTATATATCAAGCAATTTCCTTGCTTGAAATTGACCTGGTAGATATAATTAGTATAAATGAAACTTTTTTTAAAGTTAGTATTTTCTGAACACGTAAATAGGCATAATATACTTTATGGTGAATAGAGCATATTAGAGAGATAGTGGTTTTCAAGAAAGCAGGACACATCTGAAATTAGTAACTGGGGTGGTTTGTAGTGTGAAGCGTGATAAATTTGTCTAGAAATCTTGAATGCAGAGGGCAGCCAGTTGATCAAAAATCCTTCAAAAAAATGTAATGATTATTCTGCCATTCAATAACAATGAATGCTAGTGGTGTGTGTTTAAATTAAATTATACTTAAATGACAGAATACTGATCAGCTTATTCTTTTTTTGAACCTCTTGGGAGTGTAAATTCTTTTAAGTACCATAAAATCTCTTTCCACTGACGCATTAGTTAAAGATGTCGTACAGATAAGCTTAGCTAAGCGGAATACTTCATTCAAATACTTCATAAAATGACAAAGTTTTTACAATTAACTTCTGAAAACTTTTGCCTTAGAAATTAACAGTTCCATCTATAACACTCAGTTCATTTTCATGTCCTTAAAAAATAGCTATTTTTGGTAAAAAAGTTGGGATAAATACTCTGAACCTGAGACAATAAATTCTTAAGAAAGATTTTGGCTTCAAAAACAACCTTAAACTTTGATGGACTTAAAACTGTTTTAAATTGCAAATTTGCTAATGACGGGAACTGTCCTTTAAAGTGGCCTAAGAGATAGTCAATAATTTCATAATAGAATCTTCTACTAGAAGTCACTAGACATGACCAATACCAACTGTAAAAAAAAAATCGCAGAGCTAAGCTTAGATTAGATGTCATAAACAGAGAGATGCATCTTGGTTAACAAGAGCCAGTATTGTACATTAAATGCAGAAGAGTATAGTAAAAGTACAGAACTTGGTAGTTTTTGTGTTGTATATCTTGAAGTTTTTCTATAATTACTTTTGGTATTAACTTGGCAAAAAAACACCTCTTACTGATATTTTTCAGCAGACGCGTTTTGCACTAAGTCAGTGCATTATTCAATGCTTTGAATCACAGACAAGACTGTTGTTCAGGTGTGTTGTGTTGGTGTGAGTCTGTAGTGTATTGGAGTTCTATGGTGTGTTATTGTTCAAAGAGTAGTTGTTAATTATATGTACAAATACAGTATTTGATTGTGAGTGTGTTTTATCATTTAGAATGTGTTGGGGATAGTATTTATGGTTTTTATATATCTCATAGTTTTATGTTGTATTGTGTTGCTTTTTTTGACGTAGTGTAGGAATTTTAGATTGGTGTCTGTACTGGTGGGTAAGTGTAGTGTGCTTTATATGTGTATGGCGAAATTTGATTTGGTTGTTTTTTTTATATCTTGTATGTGTTTGTTGTATCTTGTAGTAAATGTTCTTCCTGTTTATCCTATGTAAAAACTGGGGCAGTTGTTGCATGTAATCTTGTATACTCCTACCCTGTCGGGTTTATTCTGTTGTGTTTTTGAACTGTGTAGGTGTTTATTAATTATGTTGTAATTAATTTAATGATATAAAAAACATCAAGATGTATAACTCAAAACCGGCAAGTTTAATTAATAACTTTACATTACAACAATCAGAAACTATTGAAAACGTTATGTCTCAGTTAGTTTTTACAAAAAATTAAAGTTCAGAAAGTTGTAAGCTAATGTAAAGTTATTAAAAAAATGATGTTTCAATGCACATTAAAATTCGTATGTACTAATAAAGTAGAAAGTATCAACACATTAAACTATATTCACTGAGTTTCATATATATACTATATACACTAAATTTAAAGTTTATAGTAATAAATATTGTTAATTGAGATAACTTCAGGAGGCTGAAGAAGTTGTAAAACGGAAATGTTTCCTCCAAGTGTAAGTTAACAATTTAACAACCTTTAATTAACAAAAAGTCTGGTCGCAAGTAATATCAAAGTGTATAAACGTATAAACGTGTAATATCAAATGTAATTAACAACTAGCTTGTCATGAACAGCAACAAGATTTCTAAACATTAACATTTAAATAATAATAAAAGAAAACATTTATGGAAAATATTGATGTAAGTCACTGCCTTAAATAAAAATCATAGACACATACTGACAGTGCTTGAAGTTAAAAGAAAATATGATGTACTTACTTTCATAAGAGCAATTGCTACATGGATATGTCCATAAAAAATGCTGCGATGTAGTGGTGTGTACCCTGATTCGAGGTCTTTTACATTTACAGAAGCTTGACCCACTTTTAGTAACCAACAACACAAATCCCTCCAACCACATGAAGCTGCAATATGTAAAGCTGTTCTTCCACCTTCATCCACTCCCTAAAATTATTAATCACTTGTTATGTGAATAGCACAATTAATATTCTTTAGATATATGACAATTTACCCACTGATCATAAAATCTCAGTAAAAGTAAGATAATTTTCCTAAAAAATGTTATTCATATGTCCCAGATATCAATTTTTTTTGTAGTCAGAAAGCCAATTTATAAATAAATAGTAAATGCAATAGATATACATTTGTAACCAGAGTTGTCAATAAGGCAATTCTCTTATATTTATAATACACATAGTAAAAAATTGACTATCAAAATCCTTTGCAATGAGATAAGATTTTTTATTAAAAAATGAAACCTGTTCACTAATGTAGTTGATATTATCTTCAATTTTGACAGGGTTTAACACTTTTTTCCCTTTTTTCCTCAATCTAACGTTTGTAGATTGAATTGTAGATCAAATTACCATATGTATATAACACAATTTAAGTGATAAATAAATAAATGTATATACGTATTCTTTCACAGAAAGAAATCTATTCCATCTATTCACAGATGGAAAACTATGATGAATAGTTAATATCCGGAGTACATCCATTCATTTCGCATAAAATCCCAGTTCTGACGTTTTGCTAGAATCTCATCTAGCTTTGATGAGGTGAACACAACAAGAGTTAAAGAGCGAATGAAGACAACTCTGCTCCTATACATAGAGAAAAGAAGCGTCAATCCCATTGACATTAATCCACACACACCTGACACAAACAATTAA